>VXBR01007119.1:0-23442 GCA_013400215.1 Cisticola juncidis | reverse complement strand
TTTTTTTTTTTTTAATAGAAAAGCCTGTTTTATTCACATGCCTACTTATACACAGGTCCCTGTGTACATGGTTGTGTGCACCTAATACACACGTATGAGTATACATGTTCAGGAAATACTTTTCATCCTTTTACATCAGACCAGCAAGTGAGAAGAACATATTGTTACTGCTGGACCTCCTGGGACTACTTCAGATGTTAGAGACACAGGAAGGGAATCATATCTCTGGTAAACACAAAGTAAGCAAACTCTGAAATAACAAGTTTATAGCTCCTTAAATGAATTTTCCCACATCCTCTAAACACATAACATATTGATTCTTAGTACCATAAAGCAGGATGAAAGGAGTATTTTTTCAAGAAAGGAAATTAGTAGTATTTGGCAAGGGTTAAAACACATTTTGAATTAAACAAGTATGAAACCATCCAAGTGCAGATGATCAGCCTAAAAGTTTGGGTTAATTTTTGAGAGAGACAAACAACTCTTTTCTACCACATCATCTACACACATTTTAAAAACTCTTTTTAGATGCAAACAGAACTAATTTAAAAGAGAGTCTGGATGTGATTAAAGATATAACAAGAGGAAGTTTTGTTTCTTTCTGTTTCTTTCAAAAATGCATTACTGTATTTTAGTCATGCTCAAAGGACCATTTCAAGAAAATGTAAACAAAACACATAAAAAAAATAGAGGGGTCTCTTTCCCCCCCTTTTTATTCCTTTTTTTTTTTTTTTTTTTGGCTCAAATCTGTGAATGTAATTAGTCTATCTAAAAAGTCTCTAAAATGGACTTTGTCCAAGACTTCCTAAAGTTAGGGTCAATCTTACAAATAGTTGCTGTGGGCTGACTTTGGCCCAGATGAACTGTGTTTTCTGGCAGTAGGAAGAAGAGCTAACCCTCTGAAGATCCTCTGTCTCTCTCATTTGAGTGGGAAACCGGGGGAGATTTCTTCATTTCTGGATTTGACACTTTGAATGCATAAAATGCTTTGAGTCAAAATTTTATGGACTCAGCCATTTCTAGAGGGACAGTTGGAGTGAGGCCTCCACCTTGCCTTACTCAGGGTTGTATTGTTGCTCCAGACATCCTGCACTGCTTTTTTCCTGACTCACATTCTCCTGCATCACCAGGCCCTGATGGAACACGTTCCCCTTTCAAATTCCTGAACTACTCTTACAAAATTCAACTAAAACGTCATTTGAATAGTAGCTATAAAAATTAAATTCAAGGATACAGAAGCTGTTTTGACTAATACTGTTAGCCAAGGGTATGGCTCCTTTGAGGAACATAAACATAACTCCATCCTTAGTGGCTGGAAGGCAACCATACAACAGCTGGTCAGTCCCCAGCAGCCTGCAGACATCACAGCCATCAAGCCCTTCCCAAATTCACTGAAAAGTGTGACATCTTGCACATGAAAAGGCAAAAGTCATACATAAAGCCATAGGTCCCCAAATGGCCAGGAACCTGCTATGTTAAACATTAACACCAGCACTTTCCTTGGCAAGTGGACTGTTATGCACCAGAAAATCAAATCCTCCCAGTTGATTTGTCCAGGCTTTTCAATTTCATGATCTGCCTACAGGTTTAATCTGGGATATGAAATCAAGATACCTCAGCTAGGTAACATCTCACAGCTCAGCAATCTCTGCACTTTCAAGAAAAATAAAAAACCATTCAGCTATATTATTGCCAAAGAAAACACAAAGGAAGAAAACTTTCTGTCCCCTGGAGAGGAGCCCTGAAGCCATGGGCTCAGTTAAATGTAACACCTAAATATGCAACAAACAGAATGGTTCTTCCCAGCTTGGGATCACCAAAATGCCCAGCACCTAAACCTGCAGCAGGAATTCTGAATTCAAATGTGACTCATGCTCTTTCCCTGAAACCATGTAAAAGCTCCAGCAGAATATAGAGGCAAAGCAGTAGAGATTAGGGGATGCAGGAAGAGAAGGGGAAAGGAGAAAGGGTAAGGAGCCTGTCAAAAGGGCTGGGAATTAGTGATCTTCCTTGGCCCCCTGTGTAGCACATCCCAAGTTTTCTGAGCTGTCACATGCTGAGTTGAGCCCTGTTAGCATTTGGCCAAGGCATATCTCTCTCCTGCTGTGCTGTGTTAGAGCAGCTGCAATTTGCCTTTTTATAGCTTGTGGTAACTGATAGCAGTGAAATGAATTTAGGAAGTGTGTGGATTGGATCTTCCATATCAGTGATTTTAGACTATTTGGTAAACACAGAAGTGACATCCAGTGATGCATGCCTGCTGTTAAAAAAATAAAAAATAAAATTCTCCTTTGGCGAATCAACATTTGAATTAAATAGTTTCCTTTTGAAGAACAGTTTTGGATAGAATAAAGTGATTATACACAGTAGTTTTACGGGGTAATTTTAATTTAAAAGCAAAAATTCCCTCTATAAAAACTATACACAAACTGTACACAAACTGTGTGCTGTAGAATGGCAACAATGGCACCAATGAATCCAAACAAATTCAGTGACTGCAATAAAAGTCAATGGTGGAACTCAGCAACATGAGGTTAGAACAAGGAACTGAGGTCTCACAGGAAAACTCCTTTTTATAGCTGGCAAAAACCAGAGAGCTGGTCTTTTGACCCTTCATAAAACAAGAAAACTTGTTTGTGTTCAGATATTGAGCATGCTTTCAATTTGATTCTGCTGGATTTATACAAATTGCCCTGCGTCTAGCAGGGATTCTGTATTTTGATACAAAACACCACTTTGCACTGATGTATGTTTTACCTCTGTAAAATAAAAAATCCTCCTACACTGCACCTCAGAAACAGAGTTACTGCGTTGCTCCAATGGCAACTTTCTCTGACAGCCTAAGTCCTTGCTCAGTATTTCTGGAAGAGCTGTAACTATTTTACAAGTAAGACTGATTAATCTTGCAGTATAATTTGCAAGTGACATTTACAAGGGAATAATGTGGAGGGGTATCTGGGAGGGATATTGTGTTCAGGCTTTTCCTGCTTGCCTGCCTACCCTCCTGGAACAAACAGCACTGCTTCATTTTCCTTCCGTATTTTACAAAGTTAAAGTAAACACTGTGATCACACTGTTTACTTTAATTTCCTGCAGTGTGCCAGCAAAGCAGCAAATTGGCAGTCAGCAATCAAGAAGCAGCCAGCATTTGAAACAGCAGAGCTGCTTAGGAAAGCATCACTGATGCCAACTCATTTTCTCCTTTGTTTTAAAAATAAAATATTGGCTTCTATGAAGTTTTACTTCTACTCTTATCTTTTCTAGAAGATCTAAAATTTTTGTTTGTTTCCTTTAATTTTCTCTTGGAAGACAGCTGGAATTATGAACAACACCTAATTTATATGTCCAACTCTTCTTATATATAAAAAAAAACATTTACAACTGTGGCAAATATATTCTATTTATCTGTAAAAAATCCATGGCATTTTTGCATGAGAGGAAGTTAACTTGTCTATAAATCAGTTGTTTCTGGGTATATCTTTATTTTTTATGCCAAGAGCTTCAGCCCATGTTACTTCAATTAGGTGTATGATATTGTGAAGCTAAAGCCTCATGCATTACAAGCAGAACACACTTCTGCCCAAGAAAAGTCCTAAAAAGCAAATAGATGTACTGTCAGAGGTCATTCTCTATTATTTAATACTACATAAAGCAAGGAATATAAATACAAAAGAAAAAGTAAGGAGACTGGGATAGTATTTTGTACCTTAGAGGTGTAAAGCTTGACAAGGTGACTCATTTATGGCTTTCTGGAAGATACTGTTCAGAGGGAATTTATTGCTATGTAGGTTATAATTCCAATATATAAAAGAGGCCAGATACCACAATCAGTTATTCTCCTGACTATGTGCATTCCTGCATGTATTCCTTCTTGCTGAAGACAATGAGATTATGAAGAGGATTAGCTTTTTGTTAGAGTGGCCAAAGTATGCCTTCAGAAAGTCCAAAACATGACCTAATTTAAAGTAGTTGAAATCTTGTGGGAAAGATTGTAAGAGAATAATTATTTTAAAAGCCATGACTTTGACACCAGGAAATTAAATTCATATCTATGTGTCTTTATCTATACTCAGCAAATCCAATAATCTTGAGCTCTCTGCAGTCACTTAGCCAGCTGGCAAAGGGAGCAAAGTCAAAACTAACAAACCCCATTCCTAAGGTATGTTGACATCAGTGATTCATGATTCATCAATAACGGTGCTAGGAAATAAATGTAAGAGGACATTATTGCCTTTTGCAGCACAGAAAACTCGAGGGAAAAGATCTAAGTGTGTCACAGTGAAAAGACAGGGCTAGCAAAGAAATAGCTTTTACAAGTATTTAAGAGGTGTTAAAAGCAAGTGAAAGTAGAGAAACAAATGTAAACCTTTCACTGTAAGAATGTAGCTATAAATAAAAATGAAGGGTTTCTCAGCTACCAAAGCTTAAGAGGAGTAACCTGAAAACTAACATTTTCTGTTTAACATGTTTATAAGGAGGAAGAGTTTGAACTTCTTATTTCAGGATAAAGTCTATAAAGAATGACTCCTTTGGTTTAATTGTCTATCAGGATAAGCACAATAAAGAAGTTGGTTCTACATTATGCAAAATTACTAATGTTGACAGTAATTATGATTCTCACAACCTATCTAAATAACTAAAAGGCCAAATATAGAAACACAAGGTACTATATAGGCTCTTTCCAAAATGTCTGTATTAGCACATAATTGATGATTTCCTTTGAAGGTGACTGCACTATCATTGTAAAAGCCCAAGATTATTAACTGAATAGAAAAGGGTAGCTATCTCTAGAACAGCAGATACACCTGCTGCT
Source organism: Cisticola juncidis (assembly GCA_013400215.1). Lineage (NCBI taxonomy): Eukaryota > Metazoa > Chordata > Aves > Passeriformes > Cisticolidae > Cisticola > Cisticola juncidis. The sequence goes on along the minus strand of VXBR01007119.1, from coordinate 18,629 downwards.
TTCGCCACACAGAACAGCAAGACATCATTAAACAACTGAGGCTTTGCTTTACGTTTTCACATCTTTAAACTATTTATGATAGGGTGTAGCCTACATTTCTAATTCCTCATAGAACCTACCCAATTAAAATTCTGGTTACTTTTTAATGCCATTACAGGACTACTGCACAGTGTTAGTAATGCACTGTGCTACCTGCTGCCCTAGAGAAACTCTGTCTCTCTCTCAGGGCCAGCAGCCACACAGCTCTGATATCAGCTTTGCTCTTTGCTGGAGGGTAAGTGACTTTGGTGGCTGCATTTTACCAGAGAAAATGTTGCTCTCCAGACATGAGATTTGATTCAAACCATTGACACTTGACTGCAAAGCCCCACAAATACATCTAGTATCTTGTGTGTCTCTGCTGACGTTGGGAATTTTATTTTAAAGACTGTCTTCAAACACTTAATATAATCCTTAATAAACAATTAATATACTAACAAGATTTATGAATGCATGTTTCACTGTACTGAATTTTCTTTAAATGCTCAATAAATGTTATGAAATTGGAAAGTAGGTTTCTCTAAGAAAATACAGGTAAAAGAGAAAATAAGGAAAGGTATTACCTGAGAAAAAAAGAGCATGGAAGGCAAGATAAATCTGTCCTCAGAAATTTGGATTCAATAACATTATAATAAGTATGTATACAATGGATGGTTTAGGAACCACCACACCAGCCCTAACTTCATGAATCCCGAGTCACAAGGGAAATTGGTGAAGGTAAATCAGCAAAGATAAGTTAGCAGCTGTCATGGAAAAGGAAAGCTGGATAACAGGTCATACCCAACTGAGATACATAGCAAGCTATATGAAAACACCAGGCTGAGCTTAATTTGTACAATTTCTCAGAAAATATTAAAGTTTTTGGCTTTGAAAACATGTTAGTGTATGACAGTGTTGTGGCATAAAGTTTAATCCTTGAGCTAGTGGGCTCTTGGGTAAGTTTTTCAAGTGAGCACATAACAAAAAAAAAAAAAAAAAAGGTAAAATACCTTTACAGACTGTTATGCCATTTCCTGTGTATCCTTGGGAGCAATAGCAGCCTGTTGTCCCACCCTGAACTTCACACTTGGCATCTTTGTGGCATGTCATGTTGCAGCTTGGAGAAGTGCAGCCATAGTCCAGCAGACTGGAAATCAGAACTGGAACAAAGGAAAACCAGGCTTGTTTCATTATCTAAAACATTTATTCTGAGCTCTAAAGCAAGACCTAGGCCAAAGGTTTCCACGAAATGGTTGTATTCCAGTAAACATCATCACAGACTCAGTCGCACTGCAGGATAGGGCAAGGGCCACCAGCTACAGGGGCATCTTTGGTAAAGCAGCAAACACCACAGAAAAACAACCTGAATGTGTTCTCAAATAGTGTAAAATTGGGAAACAGCACAGAAGTTACTCAGTGATCTGGGGGAACAATTTGGATGGCTTTCAAAGGTCTCTAGGTGTTTTCAGTAAAGCTCAGGTTTTTATTTGCACTCTGAATCATTTATGGAGCATAATCCAAACTGCCCTACATGCCCGATGGAAAAATACCAAAGAGGGTTCCCCTGATCAGACTTTTTATTCTTACAAGCACTCCCATACTTCTGTAGCTAACACCCAGGCATGGTCTGGTAGATTAAGATGAGATGTCACGTATTTACATCATTATGACAGCACAGTTTAAAAGTTATTTACAGTGTGGCAAATTATTTAATCTCTTAAAATACCACAACTACTTTCCCATTGTATAAATGCATATGGTTTTCAACACAAAGAAAACAAATCTCTTCTTTTGAGAAAACTAACAGATCACTCTATCACACACTCCCTGTAATTAGTTAGATACAAAGCATTTAATTCAGAAAGGAAAGTAAGATTTTACTTTGTAGTTTACAAATTGTTAGCAGGATGTAGTGCAAGTTGCAGAACACAAAAGTTCTTCTGGGTGCTGTCTTCCCCTGCAGTTCTGCTTTTCCCTATCTAAATGTCATTCTGAATATTTGCTAGCCTAGTGTTACAGTTTCATTGCCTCATCAAATCTCACCGAGATGTTGTTTTCTTGGACAAATTAAGACTTCATAAAAAATTCAAAATAACACACAATTTTTAAATAATCATATATAATCCAGGTCAACTCAGACATCAACAAATTTTACGTTTTCTCTGTGTTTTCGAGAGGAGAGACTGTCTTCCACAGGGATTAAAACAGAAACCTGTGGGATTCTGTTGTCATTTTACTATTTTCATCATGTGAAATCTAAAAATTTTCCAAGCAGATGGAGAGAGGAAAGGAGAAAACCCCAAAACAAATGCACAGAAACTCACAATATTTCTGGGGTTTTTTTCAGTACAAAAGCCACAGTGAGATAAAGACAGGCATTTTGTGGTTTGGTTGTGGGATGGTACTAACCATGCATTTACCAAATCCAGCAGCAGCACTGACCAAAGCTACAGGGACCTCCAGTCCCGTGTACCCAGCAGCTTTCAACCATCCCCGATATAACAATATCTCCTGGTCACATCCCCCTCCCTTCTCCCCTGCCACACTCCCCAGAGACAGAGATTTCACCTACCTAGGAATGGAAGCAGTTTCATTGGTGATGCTGTTGCTGTGCAGTGCCTGGTGCAGAGCCCCTCTCAGAGGAAAAAACTCCCTGCTTTAAAATATCTGACCATGTGCAAAACACGCAGATGTGACCATCAGGAAAGCGATGTCCTGCTAAGGCACAGCCCTGACACTGCCCTTTGTCCCAAGCCTCCAAAAGTTCCTGAGGCTCTCGGGCAGGACAGGAAGGGTCAGGAGGGGCTGAGGAGCTGGTCTTCGGGCAAGTAGGAAAGCAGTGAGAAAGCAAAAGGGAAACAAGAGGCTGCGCCTTGCAGAGGATATCGGAGAGGATTCCGGGGTGAGGAGGTTAGAGGGGCATGGAGCTGTTTGGGACAGTGGCTGGGGCAGGGAGGGTGATGCTGGGAGGGGTGACTGCAGCCTGCTGGCAGTGCAGGAGCAGAGGGTGGAGCAGAGGAGGGAGGGTGAGGAAGAGGTGGGGGAGAACTTGCTTATGAGTGTTTATGAGCTCAGAGGTAACGGTCTGCTTGCTTCCTTCCACCTTTTCCTGCTGACATGAGTATGTGTGAGCCCTGAGACTCTTTTTGTTTGGAATCAGTCTTGGCTAACTGCTGTTGTTCTTACTGCTTTCCTCAGTTTTGAGATGGATCTTTACTGCACTTAGGCAATGTTGCCTTAAGGGTGATGGGATGTAAGGGAAATACAGGAAATCACTGAACTCCACTTTGTGAGGAAAACAAAGACATAGGCAGGGAGGAAAGAGGCAGGAAACTCAGGAGCTGAAGGAGACCAAACTTCTATGAGTTCATGGGTTGTGTAATAGGACATGTTCTATAACAGCTTTGGCATGTCTTTGTTTTTAATGCAAGAGCAGTTTTATTGTCCTTATGGAGAATTCTATTCTCTCATCTGAGGAGAGAATACATCAGCATGTACTGATACCACACATTGGTATGGCAGTATTTTCCCTAACCTTGGCAGGGACAATGTGCCTGCAGTCTCTTCCCAGCTTTCTGGAGATGCCAATTCTCATGTTGAAGCACTGTAAAAGTGAAGCCATGACGTGTGTCTGTCCTTATAGATGCAAGCTGAGGGACATGCACAAACAGCCACGCTGCTGGGAGAGTCCAGAATCTCTCTAAGGTAAATAAAACACATGAGGCTGTGGAATGTCACCGTGACAAAATATATCATGTCTGGCTAGAAAGTTTTGAGGCTGGGGGTTTGGTAGGTACCTGATGGGAAAGGGTCAATCTGCTCTTGGGAATTGTCTCCAGATCTGGCAACATTTTTTTCTAATCTTTTAAGGAACTATTTGCTCACCACCATTTTCCAGCCTCATGATCACTGCTGGCTGGAGTTCAGTGGGCAGAACTCTGCTCAGGCCAGGGAGGTGTGAGACATGTGGAAATAGCACGTAGGTGTCTGGTTGGCACAAAGCACCTCTGGAGAAACCTTGGCAAATGAAGAGGAAGCTCCAGGAACCGGATGTTAATTTCTGATGAACTGCAGAATACTGAACAAACGGTCCAGGTGTAGGAAGACTTTTTTCCTTCTGTTTGACTTTGTGATGGGGGGAGGACTTAAAGGGTAAGAGAGGAAGGGACTAGGAACTTGTTTGTTTTGTTAAGTTTTCCCGTAATCTAACGCATGGAGACACAGAGGAACAGAAAATCAGATGACCCAAGGACAGCTTTGATCTGCACGTCCTGTTCCTCGTGCTGCATGTGCTGTAAGCACAGCTACTCTGTACTAACTTACAGATCCTGCTGCTAAACTTCAGTGGAATAATAGGGGCTGAAAACCTATAATGCAGAAAATATATGTTATTGTTCTGTGTCTTATTACTCCCCAAAATCAAGCTAAAAGATTTTAACTTTGAGCAAGAGAGCAAGAAGTTACAACCTAAATTCAGGTCTTAAGAGCTGGAAACACCTTTTCATGAGTCAGAATTTCAATTTTGTCTAGACACCAGCATTCTACAAGGGTTGTCCAGATAGACTGGTTGGAGAGCGATTTCATAACCCCAGTGATAGTAAATTTATATCAAAAAACTTTAATTCCTTTTCTGATTCAAGGTCTAAAGATAGAGAAGAAATTGTGGATGACTCAGGAAAAACCCCATAATCTTACTACTGGGAGACAAATGCCTCCTTTTCTTTTTGCTAAAAAAGCACGTGATAGCACCTTTTTACTTGTCAATGATTCAGACTGACAAGGGGGACTGTGCCAATTCCAGCAGGGTGTTTCCCTCCTGGAATAGAGCTGTTGACCTGCTCGCTGCACTCCCAGGTGTGGTGGGTGGCAGGAAAGGCAGGGCACAGGTCTGACTGGCAAATGGTTTGCACTGTGCCTGGCAAGGGTGAGCAGGAGCACATAAAGAGGAGAGATGAGGGAGAACAGAGCAAGGACAGGAGAAGGAAGGCTAGGTCAAGAGCAACTCGGTGATAAAAGGAGCTTCGATCAGATTTAGAAGGCAATAGGGAGACAGTGAAGAAGAGGGATTTAGGAATATCTTAATGAGATCTCAATACTGGGAGCAGTGGATTACTTTTGCATTACACTGCTTTAAAAACTGGCTAATGTGAGTGTCATTTAGAGGCTGAAGACAGCAAGGTCGCAATAGGAATGGATGTGGAGAAGGATGGGCTTGACAAAGATTTTATGGGGAGAATGAAGAGCAAAGAAGAGATTTCTGAGACATTTTGGAGATTAAACCAGGAGGATTTACTGATAATATCTATTGGCATAGAGGGACAGGAGTTAAACAAGTGGAGATGAGCAAGTGAACACATGAAAAGGACACACTCAAATTTGTACTGTCAAAAATTTAAAAAAAATGCTGAGGAAAAAATATTGAAGTGTCACAAAAGTGAAGTATTGATGGGTGCCTGTCTTTATAGGCAGGGAGGAGGGACATGCACAAATATACATATTCCTGAAAGAGTGGAGGATATGTCTAAGCTAAATAAAATGGGTACAAGGATGTAGAATATCAGTACTGCAGAATCCATCATTTAGAAATATTAAAAATAAATGGTTTGTGGAAATATTTCAAAAGTCAGTCTTCCCATTCTTATCCATGGAGAGCAGAGCCCCAGTTCTATACTTTGTTGCTCATTTTATAAAATGGGCTCATTTATCTTTTCAAGACTGAGTTAGGAAGGCATAAGTAAATGAATATACACAGGTTAACATGCTTGACTTCAAACCACACATTTCTGATTACTGATCACTGTGATTACAACATCTTACATGTGACTGCAGAGTTCTCAAACTGGTTTTTTTTGCTGGTGAACTGATAGGAAGACATCAGCCTGCTTTTATAAATTATTGTGTAATTTCCAAGCTTTGTATCATGAAAAAAATCTATTTATTCATAGTGGTTTTAAAGGTAATTGGGATGCTGATTGTGCAGACAATGCTGTGAAAATAACCTGCACAGCTGATGGTTTTCTGGAACTCAATCTTATGTAGCTTTCAAAAGATAAACATAGATAAATACAGAGCACTGCTTTCATTCCAGACACTGCCTATGGTGCCAACAAAGGAGCAAAAACTGAAAAGAGCTAGTATTAGGTGTGTTTTTTTAAATAAGCAGAAATGTGATCCACTGTATTAAAGATATTGTTTGGTGTGTTCAGATCTAGACTACTACTGAATATATAAGAAAGAATCTCACCAAATTTGCGGTTTGCCACAGGTTGCAGACCCCACTTTCAGACCACAACACTTTCATCCTCAAAGGAGATGGTGAGAGAGTATCAGACTGAGAGATCCTGAATGCCCCAGGTTGAGTTTATAAATCCTCAGCCTCCCTGGTGTTGAGTTCTGTGTATTTTCAGCACACTCAAATGCCAGTATCTGACCCATCACAGTGTGCTCCAGTATAATCCACCCTGTGTGTGCAGAACAGCCAAAGGCATCTGTGTGCAGCACACACACTTGTCTCTATCACATAAGTACATGCATGTATCACTTACTGAATTAGGATAATAAATTTTTAATGCCAATAATACAATTATGGTAATTATGATTATGATCTTTCCTTCCAGTCTTTGCTTTTTTTTGACAAATGACTTTTGAGTCACCAAGTCTCCTGCCAAAAAGAAAATATGATGTAAAACAGACAGAGAATGCACAAATGCATTGGATAAAGTTTTTCTCCGATGCTTGCTGTGGTTTTTATATCAAATTTATTTATTGGTTTCAAATCAAGCCTATCACTTCAAAAGTTTAGATGGTCTTCATAATACTTCAGAAATGTTTCATTTATCCTTGTCACTAGGACAATTATAGGGTTTTTTCTTCTAGTCACTGAAATCTGGATACAATTGAAAATGTACGTAAATGTCAGATCAAAATTATGAATTTCCATTATTGGTTAAAATTATTTTCAAATAAAAAAAATCTATGGAAAGTATTTTTCAAGCGCAGGCCACTCAATCATAGGGCAGCCTATCTCAGAGGGCTCTAGCTCAAAAGTAGTGTCAGCATCTGTTTTATAACTGTCTCACCTCACCTTCCTGTCGGAGTGCTTTACAAATCCTTATCATTTTATGTGCAAACATCATATTCCATCTGAGCATACAGGGCTGAATAGATCTCTTGGGATGATGTAACTCTAGGCAATTCTGAAGCAATAAACACACAAACTCACATAAACATATGCATGCACACATCCTCCTAAATCTGCGTAGCTATGTCCACCTGAAGGAAATGGCACATTTCAGTGCTCAGAGCCAGTTCCTTTCTTCTCTTTGTTTTACCTTGGATGAAGTCATGAAATAAGGGAATTTAAAGTGAATGCAATGTTTCTGAAAGCCAGATTAACTGCCTTGAAATTGGGCTCTGTTTCTGCATCTGCTATAATACAGCAGAGATGTACAGATTGAGTATAAAGTTCCCCACAGCTAAAGGGATAAAGTAATTCAGTTTCCATGTCTGTTTGCGTTCTCCTGGTCATGCTACAGTGAAATTGTAACAATAGTCACATCTCTGCAGGAGAAATAGAGTGAACTCCATGAATAATTACACCAATGGAATGCCAGACTACCAGTTTCTTTCAAAGCACTCATTTTATACCAGAGCATCAGAAACGAAGGGCTCTTACAGTGCAGGGCTAAGATCTGAACCACCAGAGCACCAGACTGACTCCTACAGGCCCACAGTTACATCTTTGTGTTTTTCACATGGCAGAAGAGTTCTTGTTTGCCTACCACAGAGTCCCTCTCCAGACTGGCACTCCCTGTCCTGACCTGTCCAGGGTTTACCCTCTCAGTGCTGCAGTCAATCTCCCAGCAGAGCAGGGTCCCACAAAAGTAATTTTGGATTTTTTGTCCACAGGTAACACTCTGAAAACTGATTAAATTATGACATAGGTTTGGGGTCTTATCAATTGATTCAATGTCTATTGGAGAATGACTTGATCCCAAGCAAGGAATTGGGATTTGGTTCTGCATTCCCTGGAACCTTGATGTGCCATGGGGTTATATCTTGCAGAAATGTAACTCAAAGGTAGTAGAGGAGGAGGAGATGTGACCAGCTAGATGTGGCCACAGGAATGAACAAAACTGTGGTCAGAATGAGGTATACACAATACTGGAAAAGAAGATGGTCTTTTCCATCCTCTCAGTCCCTCACAATGACATGTCCTGGATAACAGCTCATAAAAGTTCTGGCACTCTGCTCCTGCCATGTTCTGCCTCACTTCTCACAGTACTCCAAGGCCAGAGCGCTCTTCCTCCTGGCCTCTTTCCTTCCTTACCACCTTTCCTCTTCATCCTTTCTTCCAGTGACTCCTCAAGAATTTGTTCATTTCCTATCTGAGGACTCTGGCAGAAGGAAAGATACTTGAGGACCATGGCAGGAAACAAAATAATACTCAGAAGAGGAAAATAATGAATGATCATTTAAGACTGAGAGTGAAAAGTTCATCGTATGAACTGCCAAGAGTGCTTTAAGTCAAACCCAAACATCCGCATTACAAACAACAATCATATAATCACTGACTTCTTGCATTATCCCTTCCCAGGCAGAAAGTACTCTGTGGTGCATGGGCCAATAAAACAATTATTCTGTAATATTCCTTCTCTATGATATCTTCTTCCTTGAAGGTTTCAGGAACGTGAGAATTTGCTGGGAAGTTGTAATGTTTGGAGAAAAGCATGGACAGCAGGGACAGGTCCTCAGGTAACCCTGTTATTATCTAATTGCTTTCTATCATACCAGTCACTTGGTGTTTTTCTTGTGGACTCCAGAAAGGGCTTTATCTGGATCCCAGTACTACAAAGCAGAGAGTTTGTAGCAGCTACAGAAAAGTTCAGACCTTTGTTTGTGCCAGTGCCTTAGAGCCACGTTCTCCCTCACTCCTGCTACAGGGTCACTTTTCTCTGGTGCTGGGGCACTAATGGCTGAGTGCTGGCAAGTTCTGCTGGAGCAGTTTAAAATGAAACCTGAAGCATGCTGAAATGGTTAGCATCCTTATATAGGCCTATAAACTCCTTGCTAAAACTTTCTGTCTGTTCTCTCATGGTAGACATTGGAAACTCAAAATATGCCCCTCACAGGGTTACCTATTTTGTATGGTGCTGGTGCTCTTGATGCTCTCTTGACCTTGACAGTAAACTTGCAAGTTTAACTTGCATCCTTCAGACCCCTTCTCACATGTACCTGCCATTTCATCTGGAGTTGACTCTATCCTTTCAGAGTTGCCTTTTAGCTTAAATTGTTGTAATTTTATTCCTAAAAAGAGAAATTAATTATAAATAAATAAATCTAGTGATTATTGTTGTCCAGTTTGGACTCCTTCTTACAGGTCTAGGGGTCACTATTTCTATCTTACACTAGCCCTGCTCATGGCTAGAGTAGGACTGAAGAGATATTTCTGCTCTGAACTTACCCTCCCCCTTGGCTTACAGCATTTTTCCTTCCTCTCTGCTGCTGGATAGTGCGTCCATCCTAACCCAGAGGTTAGAGCTAATTCACACCCCATCAATACACACAAGCAATTTAAATGATTTCCTACAGTGTTCATTATCTTGTACCTGTCTGCTGTGAACTTCATCTGCTATCTTGTTAGTCAGTCAATCAGGTTTTATTAGCTCCTCCTGAAATTCCTTACTTTCCTCCTTGGTTTATATTAACTTAAATAATTGTGTATTGTCAGCAAATTTCAGCACCTTGTTATTCATTCCATTTCCCATATCATTAAATATGAGTGGTGAGCAAATAGTGGAGGAAATTATTAATGAATATTCATTTGAAGTTAAAAGCAAATTCCATTTTTACAGCATTCGTGACTAGCCCTTGTTCACTTTCTGCAAATAACAGAGTGCTGAAGATTTACTAGTGTAAATTCATGCAGAAGATTCACATTTTATTCCCATACACAAATAATCCCTCCAAAAATCTCCACCTTCATGTTTCCAGATAAAATTCACATTTCAGGTGTAGAGGAGGTATCTCTAGAAAGGAGACTGAATCCCAGAAGCTAAGAGTACATTTGAAGGACTCATTCCTTTCTCCCACAGAGACAGTCTGACACAAGACCAGTGAGGGGAGAGCTGCATTCCTGACACGTCCCGTTCAACACCTGCACCAGTGTTCACCCAACGCCAACGCCACGCAAAGAGCTGCAGCCTCCTGCTGCCATCTGCATGGGCTCCTGACCATATTTCCAGCCAGTCTGGCTTATGGATTGGCCATTCCATGCATCCTGGCACTCTGGCCCAGTCCTGTCTGGTAGGGCACTGCAGAGCCCGTGCCAGTGTTGGTCCTGCCTGGCCATGGTCAGCTGAGCCCTTTGCAGGCTGCTGGCCCTGCCCTGCTCTGCAGCTGCACCCCCAGACACAGCTTTGGGCAGGCCACTGCACCTCCTGGGTCCCTGGCCACCTTTGCCAGGTGATCATTGCGAGAAGCAAAAGCCTCCCTCACCCCTGCAGCAGAGGTTGCACTGCTTGCTCCAAGCACAGCTCCCTTCTAAACACTACCCTGTGCATTTCTGAAACAACATCATGAGATATGTCATAAATGAAGACCATAAAAGGATGAACTATTTTTATAATAGCAATTAAGAACCCATCCAGCCTATTAGAAATTCTGTTATGAGTTGCACAGCAGTGCTAGCCTAGATCAGGGTTATCTTTGGAATCCATGTAGATGCTGAAAAGAGAGAAAGAGAAGCAGGGCTTGTGAATGAGGCAGGCAATCTGTGATAGTGTGACACAGTGCAGGAGAAACATCCTTGCAGCCAAGTGATTAAATTGATTTGTCTTCCAAATGCCAAGAAGAGGTTGAATGGAGGTAGCTGGGGAGCAGTTTAATTTGATTGCCCCTATACTTTATTCCTTTTTTTTTTAAATGGTATCTTTACTCTATAAAGTGTGCATATAAGGAAAAGACCCCCTTCATTGCTTCAGTGAGTTCAAATCTATGCTCCACATTCAGCTCCACGTGAACACGTCACACACACAGACACACACACTCATAGTGGACAGTTTGGACTTTTGGGTGTAGTCTAAATTGTTTTAAGATCTGCTCTGTGCATTAGCATAATGACAAAAACAGGATGGAATGGCTTGCAGTACTCAAAAAACAGCAAGAAATATGTGCTTGCCTCAGTCATGTGTAGTTCTCTATGTGAACACTCAGGTGTGGCAGGCATTTCCTGAATAAACTGCTGCCTGTAAGCTAAATTTAGTGGAAATTTTGCTCTTGCATAGCTATAGGACTTGTTCTTTAAAAGAAATGGAATGCAGTAAGCCTGTTCATGAACTGCTTGCAGTAGTGCACTGAAGTCTTCACTTACTAAATCAGATATTTTCAGATTAAATATTTAAAATATTTTCAAAACATACTGCTGGTGTATGTGCTGATTATACCATATGATACAGCTTTTTTCATAAGACTACAGGAAAGGAGACGTGCAGATAGTCATATGCAACTTCCTTCACAGAAATGCCTGTATTTAAAGTGGAAAAAGAAAGGAAATTAAAATGGGATTCCATTGTTTAGATGAGAAAGTGCAAAGGTTCATGACTAAATTAATGTAATTCTGACTCTGACCTTTAGACAAAGCATTTAAGAGCTTTCCAATAATGACATCATATTTACTTGGTGCCTATGCCTTATTTTGCAGTTTAATTACTTAAAGAATAAACTAACTATGGATTTATAGTATATGCATTATATAGTAGGTATGTTATAACCCTCACAGTCCTCACAGTTGCTTTAATTAATTCCAGTGATGAGATGCTGGACTTTAGCTCACCAAGCCCTTCCCTATAGCCTCACAGCCATGATCCTAGAAACATCTGGGTGCACAAATGGGTGCTTGTGAGACATTCCAGTGTGTTTCAGGGAACTACAGGGATGCAGAAGATGAATGTATATATTTGCTGTTCTATATTTCACATCATTTGTCAATCTTCATTTTTAAAAATTCTCCCCCAGGTATCTTGAATTATCTTTTATTTCAATATTTTTGAAGCCTCCCCATCAAGAGGAAGGGTTTCCTTGGAGATTTTGAGATTTGAGTTCACTGAAGTCAAGGGAACTATGCTGCTTTATGCAAGCTGGGGATTTAGTCTGAGAGTCTCATCTTAGTGAATACAGAGCAGATTGAATTTATCCAAACTTATGAAAGCCACATGAATAAGTTTGTTTGAACAATACTGTTGTATCCCCTCTGTATTTACAGTGCAGTTTAGCAGGCTGAAATTAATTTTTCCTCCCTGATTATGTTTTCTACAGACACTGGAAAAGGTTGATTAGTACAATATAGTTTTAAATGATGTGCCTTATTCATGCTTTTTTCTCTATGTTCCATTACTGTAGGATTTGAGTGGAACCATATGATTATAGTCTTAGGCTGTCATGCAAATGGACTAATTTTGTTCCATTTCCCATTCCCCTCACCGTCCTTGTCAATGCAATGGATAAATCATGCTCTGTGTTCTGTTCCTCATAGACTTGCAGGGCTGTCATCAGAGTGGATTAATCTACTGCCTGTGTTATCACAAAATTCTCTGTCCTAACAATGACTTATCACCAAATTTAAAGCTTGATATACTTTATACTCAATCTGTAGACTTAGTCTTGCAACAAAAATTGTAATGAGAGATAAAAATGGTACAAAAATAATCCATTCTTATCACAGTCTTTGAATTGTAATTTCATGGATTTCCTTGAATACAGCATTTCACTGAGCAATACCAAGAGAGAACACGATAGAAAAACATACTTGAAATTTCAATTTTAAATGTCACCTAAATAAAGCTTCCAAATTGTTTAATTAAGTGACCATTGCTATTTATTGAGTTTATTGTCAGCACAATCTCTGTGCAAGCAGTTCCTTCGATAAAAGCCAGGGTGTGGACAAACTTTTACTCAACAATATATAAAAAAACTACTAAAAACAATTATAATGGTGGGACTTAAACCTAAAATAATACAAATTTTAGAGTTACTTCTTGCACATATAATCCTTTAACTCCCCCCTTCATGCTTGGCTATTGCATGGTTTTTAAGCTGATGTGGTTTTTTACATGCTTGTAATTTATTCTTTTCTCGGAGTTCTCACACTGGTCTACATCACAAGAAAAAATGTTTTAAGCATTTATTTGAAATATGTGTTTATCTGTGTGCTCAAGATACTAGATAAAATATCAATTTTTATTATTTTTGCCCTCTGATGCAAGGTATAAAGGTCCAAAAGAAACTGACTTAAGCTACTCTACATAAAAATAATGCCTTCTAAACTTTAAGCTATCTTGTTATTTTTTTAGCATATTAGATTTGTCTCCATGGGAATTTTAGAATGAGGCAACGAAGTTGGTGCTAGGTTATGTTAAATGGAAGAAGAGGATTCACAGAAATTCCTATGTTAACCATTTCATTTATGGATTCTGTTTTTTTTCACTTCATAGTTGGCAATTTTGGCAAGGGACCCAGTGTAGACTTTTGGGTGTCATCTTTGTGATTTTTCTCACAGTGCTTTATGAGATGCCTCCTACAGCTGGCAGGGGGCCTGGGGCTGGCTGTGTTAAAGTGCCATGGTGCTTCTCCCATAACTCAGCTGTGTTTTGCCAGCTCCATTTCTAAACTGCCATGAGAGCAGCCTGGAAGACACACTGCTCACTTAGAGCAGTCTTTAATACAAACAGGATAGTGTCTTGTATTGGCACTCATGCAGTCAGATGGATTTGTCCATGTAGTTTTGGAGGAACAACATTATGATTAAAGAAAAAAGAAATCTTGAGGGTGAAGTTAAAAGCAGTGTGTGGTTTGTTGTGTTTTTGGTGGTTTTGATTTTGGGGTTTTTGTTTTGTTTTGTTTTGTTTTTTTCTTTGAAGGCCTCTCTCTGCAGATGCATTCAGAAAGTGCGACTTTGCTGCTTTCCTCGGCAAGCTGTCAGTGTCTGGTAGGATGAAATCCTGGGAGGAAAAGCACTGCTAAAGAATTTTATGCCAGAGAAGGTGATGATCCCACTAAGCTGTTTAGTGCTCATTTGAAGGTACAGAATATCCACATGAAAACCTTTTTCTCCTTCTGATTTAATACCCTTCTTGCCTAAAATGCTGAAGAAGCAAAAGCTTGAAAGGCAGCAGAAACAAGTGGGGAATGTACTGGATTTTATGGATGTCCCCTACTGACATTAAGGGCATTTGGCTAGGTCTGTACATACTGTGCTGCCCCTGGGTGAGAAATGACTGCCTCAGAAATGGAAGAAGACCTGGACACTTCACAAGATAAAACCTGTCCTGAAATGAGCATGCTAAACCAGACTGTTTTGCCATGAGCTGTCCTTCATGACAATCACTCCCACACATCTCACTTTGCACCCACAGTATAAAGAAAGTTTTAAAATTACTGAAATTTCTTAAGAAGTGCTCCTACTTTGAACATTAACCCATTAATACAGCATTTCAGACCCAGTGCTCTCTGTCTGCACAGCAGCACTGATGCACAGCTCAGTCTTGGGAGAGAAATTCCAGTCCTGAATTTTACAAATTTCACAACACATAGGCAGAAATGATGTGTGTGAAGAGCTCTCATTGTCTGCAAGGTCATATAGTTTATGAGCCCTGTTAAAACTCTCCTCCTGGTCAGAGCTCAGCATTTATGTAGAAAAGTGTTTTTTCTCTCATTATGGTACCATGGGAATTCATCACTTTTTCTTGGGCTTTTGTTTGTATTCAACAATTTTTGAGAAACTTCCCAGTGTGTTGGTAAGCACACTGGAAGTGTGCAGTGATAGAACCTCTTGCCAAAGTGCTTTCTGTTTTCCAAGAAAACAGGAAGGCAGTGGGAGCACTGACTGAGGCTTGGTCCTATCTTGTCTTCAGTCACTACCACAGAATATTTTTCCTTTGACTTGGCACAGGGAGTAGGAGCAGGAATTACCATCTCAGTTTTATTTATTCCAACAACATCTTGTAGACATTTGCTTTTGTGACACCCTTCCAGATGGGACTGAGCATGCAGCTATTTGAGTCCCAGAGCTCTACAGATGTCCAGATGGAGGACTAGAGTGCACAGCAATCAGTGAGTAATTGGGTAAGTGATAGACCTGCTGCAAAGCAGCATTACCTCAGCCTTAAGGAGGATTAATTACAAAAGACCTATGATGCCAATTAATTCTCTTTAAAAAGTTGTGTGTGGATTCAAGGCACTTTAAGTCAAAGAAGCTGTAGTTAATTTAACATAATATGCCTACATAAATAAGCAAGTGTTGAAAGTTATTAAGCACTTTATACAGCACACCAGCAAAAGTATCTGAATTATTTTTTATTTGTAAACGTGTTCTGGAGACAGTAATAAACTGATCCCCCTGTCACCAGAGGTGGTCTTCCTAAGGCATAGTGTAACCTCTAGTTATGTCTCACACACAGCACCCAGTGTTGAATACTGAACATGATGTTTCATCCCAAAGTGCTGATAAAATACAGCTGATTTCTCAGCTTAGGCTGACAAGATTTGTTCATGCTTAAAAAAATAATGCCTCAAGTGACAAGCCCTCAGGATTTCAAAGGAACCCTAAGAGAGTTTTGTTCAATCAGAAGGTAACAGAGATGCTCTTCCTGACACGTCGCAGCAGTCTCGATGGAATAAGATAGACACCAAGGAGGGGGGAATACTACTGATCAGGTTAACATGGAAACTTTTCTGCAAGCACTAATTGGAATGCAAATCTTTGTACCATAAAAAACCCGAGCTATGAATAGAACATTGGAGTTTAATTGATTAAATCTGTCAGTTTCTAAAAAAGCCAGAGACACACACTCTGATATACTTGACTCCCAACAGTTTTATTAATAGCTTTATGGTGCTTCAGCTTCCTTAGAGATGCAGGTATAAAACTCTGTATATTTTTACACTTAAGTGGGTTTCCTCTGGAAGGCACACAGCAAGTGTGGCTCACAGGGTGAGCAGGAATGTGCCTGTCCATGGGCTCTGGCTCTGAGCTGCCCAGGCTGCAGAGCTGTCCAGGAGTGAGCCTGACAGGCACTGCAGACCAGGGACAGGCAGAGGTTTGCCATTGTTCCGTGAAAGAAATTACAATAGGTTGTAACAAACACTGCCTTTAAAATACCAGGAAATCAAAGAAAAAGAATATAAGAAAAAAATGAAGTCCAGCTAATCACTGTTTTAATTTCATCGCCATTTTTCCAAATTTCTGCTCTAAGAAGCCAACAAATTAATGAATCCTGCACTGAGAGGTGTGCTCCCCTTTAGATAAGTGTGACAGAGTGTATGGGTGTATGTGTGTGAGGAGGGTGTCAGCCCCTCTGCTTATCAGTATGCTCAGGCTTAATGCTTAACGTGACAACATTCCCCACAGCTGCTTTCTCATTACAACTCAAGTAGGTTCGTTTCAAAATTATATATCCAGTAAGTCACTCTACAGATGTTCACTGTCACCCTATGAATCCTCTGCCTTATTTCCTCAATGGGAATTATATTTTTCTCAAATCCTGGATCAACATTTATCAGAACATATATCAGAACTTTTCAAAATTACTGTTAGTAATTGAGAGTCTCCAAATTCCGTACCTATCCAAGGGCAAGGATAAAACCCTGCAATGAAATGCCATTAAAAATTACAGTATAAATTAATGCTGAACTAGAATGGTTTTTTTAAACTTCCATCCTGCCCCCAAACTTTAAAAAATAGAAAAGACTTCATGATCCTATGTTCCAAAATAACAATACCCATGTATACAACACGACACATGGTGTCATGCTTTTTCATCTGTAAGACTGTTACATGCCTTGTGTTTTATTACTGCAATAGTAGATAACTCTTGCACTTTGCATTGAATATCTGGTCTCACATTGTGGCTCAAATATTTAGTCTCTAAAGAAGAGAATATGAAGAGAGGAAATTAAAAAAATAATGCAATAGGCTTGTATTTTTACTCTGTGTAGAACCACATGGATATTTTCTGGTTTTCCAGCAATTCCAAAAAGTCTGAAGCAGTTCCAAACCACCTGAGTCAGAATGAGAAAGCATGAGCTACCTGAAAACATAAGATAGCAGTTTAAGAATTAAAATGGTAAAGAAAAAAGACCTTCAAGTAGAAAAATCCTTTCAATTTGAAATACTGGGATATCAAGATATTGAACCAGAGCAAAGCACTTTAACTTCTATTTCAGTTTTTATTTAAATTTCCATCAATCTCTTCTTGACCCAAACAATTCAGAAAAATTGAAATAGAGCCAAGGAAAAATTCATTGCCACCCAATCAGTGTTTTCCAACAAAATTTGACCTACCCCTACTTTCTCCTGATACTTGGCAAGGAGATTAATTTATTTATGAATTTTTCAACTTTACTTTTTATGTTTGCCTATAGAGAAAACCAAACAGAACTGGGGAAGAGTTTCCAGCATAAATACATTTGACAGCTCATGGAGAGATAACTTGCTGCTATTAATCCTGCTGGCTAATAACAACATAAATTTACCCTGCCCAGAGTCCTCCTTCTCAGGTATGAACAGCCAAGTTTGGACATACTAAATAAAAAGGGAGTGAGGTGCTGCAATGCAGGTGCTTTGGGGCTGGGTGGTGTGGGCAGCATCACGGGGAGCAAAGCCCAAAGCCGTGGTGGGGCCGTGGCACCCAAGGGTGGGTGATGTGGGGGAGCCTCCAGCCAAACTCTCGTGGCCACAGCAACAGCAGCAAGCGAAATTTGGAAGGTCCACACCCCCAGGAGCCACCACTGACCTCACCCAAGCAAACCCTGAGGGTCAGGGAGCAGGAGTCCCCTGGGAGGTGCAGGTGGACAGTGGCTGTCCCCTGTCCCTGCAGGGCAGTGCCTGCTCCCTGCACAGGACGTGTCAGCCGCTCCTCCCACCAGAGGAACGGGGCCTGAATCCTCTAGAGTGTGGCTTTGATCAAAATGTCATAGCAGCCAGGTTCAGGACATTTCAGGGGAGGAGCAGAGATCACAAACAGTGCCCTTTAATTAACACTGTACAATACGTTTCCTATACAGGCTGACATAGCTGTCTGTATTTCAAGTGGTAGGTTTATACAGCAGTGGTTGGAAATGAGCAGATTTGCTGCAAATATGACCATAAATAAACTTTTCCTGAGCCAACATTGGTAACACAAACAAATGATTATGTCTGTTGTCTGAAATGCAGCAAAAAGCAAAATTGTGGCAGGTGTGACACCTGATAGCTAAATTGAAATTTATAGAATGCATATGGTAGAACTTCATTTTTCTCTTCCATTTAGTGATCAAAAACTAGATGACAGACAGTGCAAAATGAAAACAGATGAAATGAATTTCCGAATGGATCCTGCCAAGTTTCATTTTCTCCACAAGTTCTTGGAAAGCCCAGAACCTAATCCCATGTGCACAGCCAGAATTTGCAGATTCTGCTCTTTACCTCTTCATCCTGCCATCTGACAGTTTGCCAAGTCCTGTGTGCTGCAGAATGATTGTGAAGAGAGGTCTGTTTGTTATGGTACCAAGATCATTCTGTCAGACTTGATAGCCTAATTTTTATATGGAGTATAAATAAAATATAATAATATAAA
>VXBR01007117.1:167285-180204 GCA_013400215.1 Cisticola juncidis | reverse complement strand
GGGCCTGGGGGCTGTTTTGGGGCTGGGAGGCCGCTGGGAAAGCAGAGGGGGTGGCAGGGGACAGGGTCCTGGATGTGTCACCATGCTGTCCCTCCTGCTCTCAGCACATTGCCTGGGTTTGGGGACTCCTCTCCTGCACCAGAGATGTTTTTGGGGTCTGTTCCCACAGGGAAAGGAGAAGCTGGAGCTGCTGCAGGTCAGAGGATGGGGATTTGTTGCTGTTCAGCTGCTCCTTGTGTTGCTGGAGAAGCATTGAGGGAGTGCCAGGACAGCCCTAGGCAGGGGTGGGGGGCACTGGGCCCCTCTGTCCAGCCTCTCCCATTTTTCCCTCCCTTCCCCAAGGATCTGACTGTGGAGTGCAGGAAGGAAGAGCAGGCAGTAGCTACACAAGTGAAATAAAATGAAAAATAAAGGCCCAGAAAGACTGATGGCAATTAATGTGTCTTGGAATTTGTGAACTGCAGATCACTGTCACGCTGGAGCACCTGGGAGAATCTGTGGCTGGCACAACAAAGGGATAAAAAAAGCATAAATTTTGATGAACATAAAGAAATCAATCTGTTCTGAATTTGGGAAGAAGCAGGGTGAATAGTACATGAGGAGGATGAATTGTTTTCCAGCCCTTTGACAGGGAAGGATGATGTTAAACAATATTTGTCATCAGGGAAAATATTTATATTACAAGCATGGAAAACCTGTGCTGAGGAGCCTAGACAGGGCTGGCTCCCCTGGGGAGATCCCTGAGGGTCAGAGGGCTCTTAAAGCCCTGCCCAAATCCTGAGGGGCTTGGGAGTTTGACCCCAGTCATGGGAACACTGGAGGAGCTGAGATGGGATTCTGTCAAACTGGGACTATATTTAACACCAGTCAACAACCTCAGAGAAAGTAGGTCCCATCTGACTAACCTGAGCTCTTCTATTTTTAATGATATGCAAAATAGATTGGTAATGATATTTACAGAGGTGTGGTAAAATATTTCATAATGCTGGGATGGCAAAACAGCTCATTGCAGGAGGAATAAGGCCCAGCTGAGGGAATGAGGGATCCAGCACCTTCTGCAATGGCAAAAACATTGATTTTTCCTCATATAACCAAACAACCCAGGCTGAGCACAGAGCTGCTCCTTTCAGAGCCTATTTACCTACATAATTTCAGTTTGGAGTTACTTGTACCTTTCTTTAATGCCTGGTTTATAGAAATATCAAAAATTATTTTGCATTTCCTCTGCAGTATTTGTCTCCTTCCCTGGAATCCAATCCTCCTTTACCATGGGCATATTTCCCCTCAGTTCTGCCTTCTCTTCATCTCCCAGTTTTCTTGCTTTCTGCTGTGTCCTTAGCAGTAGAATTTTTGTTTTGAGAGGCCCAGGGCAGCATTCCTCTGAGAGATCTCCAGGTCTTCAGTGCAAATATTTACATCTGAGCTGGGCCAGGTTCCCTTTCTAGCTGCAGGTGTTTGATGCACATCCTCTCATCCTGGGTGTCTGTGCTGGGGCAGCTCAGTCTGCTCCACAAGGCTCTGCTCCCTCCTGCCTGCTGAGGAACTCCAGGATAACAAGCTCAGATGTTGTTTCCTACAACAAATCCCACGCTCTGGAAAGGAAACAGCTCTGAAATGAGGATTTGAATTAAAAAAATTTTGCCAAATTATCCACGCAAGATTTGGGTTTACCGCCCAGTGTCCTGCAGCAAAAATGATTTTCTGATTGTCTGGTTTGGATTTGAGAGCTCTGCAGTCTGGCTGGGCTTTCTGACCCGTGGGTCTTGCACTTGGAGGTGCAGTGGGAAGTCCCAGTCCCTGCTCAGAGCTGGAATGGGAATAAAGACTGAACACATTGGATTGATGCCTTCAGTTTTCCCTTCCCTGTATTCCAGCCCCTGCTCTGCCCGGGATGCAGCTCTGAGCTCACACTCAGGCTCACTCAGCTCTGCACACAGCAGGGACACAAAACAAATCCTGTTCCTGCTGCACACCAAGGACAGCTGGGACAAGTGTTCAGCCCAAAGCACAAACAGGGGGGGCTGAGGGAGGAACAAGAAGGATGGGACTGCATCCCCTGGAGCTGGAATGGGACAATGAAACCCCAAAGTGCAAATGGACCAGAACTTATCGAAGTGTGAGACCTTGTGACTGTTTGTCCATTCTCTGACCATTTTGTGCCCATTTTGTGTCCATTTTGTGCCCACCCTGGGTGCAGCCCTGGCCAGGCCCTGTCCTGCCCAAGGTGTACCCTAAAGCCCTTTCAATAAATCTCTGCTTTATTCTCCAGCTCTGTCCAGTCTCTGTTCCAGCTCAGCCTTCCCAAGGCATCAGCACCATGGCCTGATCCCTGGGCACTGTTAGAGCCTGCAAGGTTCTTGAATAGAATTTTGTTCCTTCCTTCCTTCTTCTGTTTTGGGATTTTCATTCCTTCAGGACTTTGTAAAATGCTTGTGGGGTTTTTTTTTTTAATTTCACTTTTTTAATTTTTTCCCCCAGGTATTGTGTCTCTGTTCAAAAGCTGACACTGTCCATGTTGTTCTTTGCAAAAAAATTAAATGATATATAAAAAGAATCCTTTCTTTAGCTTCTCACAGGCTTCTCAAGCTGTTTGTTGTTGTCCTGTCCTTGGAATATCCTCTCTTGCTTTTCCTTGCATTTTGACAGCTCAGTCACCTGCAGCTTCCTTGTCTTTCCCTCAAAGTCCATCCAACAATCCCACTCTGTTTTGCCACCAGGAAACTGCTGTGGTTTTGGTAAATTGAAGTGAAATCCACTTTTCTGGGGCTGGATCCCTGCTGGGATCCCTCAATTCCGAACCCCACAGGACTGGGCCTCACTCTGGGGTCTGCTCCTCCCCACTGGTGTTTTTATCTTCACTCTGCTCTTCTCCATTTGTTTGCTCATTTTCCAAGTAACTGCACTGACCTTCATGAAAGACAAACTTTCCCTGAATTTCTCCCAGTTATTTGCACCTTCCTGGAAAGCCCCAGCTGTGCCTGCACCCTGAGCTTCTCCCTGTGCTCCTCTCTCACCATCCCTTCCCTACCCTGTTTATTTTGTGGGCACTTTCTCCTTTTCTACTTCCATTTTGCCCTTTTATACTCTGATTTTCCCCTTCTCCACTTTTTTTTCCTTTTCTACTTCATTTTTTTTCCTTTTCCACTTTGATTTTTTCCTTTTCTACTTTGATTTTCTCCTTTTCTATTTTGATTTTGCCTTTTTATACTTCAGTTTTGCCCTTTTCTACCTTTTTTCCTTTTCTACTNTTTCCTTTTCTACTTCATTTTTTTTCCTTTTCCACTTTGATTTTTTCCTTTTCTACTTTGATTTTCTCCTTTTCTATTTTGATTTTGCCTTTTTATACTTCAGTTTTGCCCTTTTCTACCTTTTTTCCTTTTCTACTTTGATTTTTTTCCTTTTCTACTTTGATTTTGTCTTTTCTACTTTGATTTTGCCCTTTTCTACTTTGATTTTGCCTTTTTATACTTTGATTTTCCTCTTTTCTACCTTTTTCCTTTTCTACTTTGATTTTTCCTTTTCTACTTCGATTTTGTCTTTTCTACTTTGATTTTGTCTTTTCTACTTTGATTTTGCCTTTTTATACTTCCATTTCCCCCTTTTCTACCTTTTTTCCTTTTCTACTTTGATTTTTTGTTTTCTTTTGCTTTTTTTTTTTTTGGTTTTTTTACTTTTTCCTTTTATACTTTGATTTTCTTCTTTTTTACTTTGATTTTTTCCTTTTATACTTTGATTTTCTTCTTTTCTACTTTGATTTTTTTTCCTTTTCTACTTTGACTTTCCCTTTCCTCTTTTCCTTCCCGTGTCATGGTGGGGCCTGGGTGATGATCAAAACCTTGACTCAAACAGGAGAAGGAGAAATTGGAAGGGGAATGAGAAATTCCTCGTGGGCTGAAGATGCTCTGATGGAACAGGAGGTCTGAGCTTCCCAGATTTCTCTCTGCAGCAGAAAAAAATCAAATCCTTTGCAGTGAGGAGCTCTGGAGGCCCTTGATTCAAGGATAATCATTATTTCCCTCCTCAATTCTGTAACTTTTAGGGGTTATGAGTAAAAACCCTCAGAAACTCTTCCACTCCATAGCACTGCCATGATACAAACATTTTATGAGTGTGTATTTAAGCAGTTACAGAGCTTAACACGAATTTATTGAGATTTTTTATTTTGGAAATTTGTTTCTTACCCAGTTATGCATTTTTAATTGACAATTTGTCTCAAGCTCACTTGAATACCAATTAAAATTCAATCAAAATACACTAAACTAGCATTGTTAAATGGACTTTAAATTAAGTATGTGCAGGGAAAAGTCTATCTAAACTCGGTCTGCATGAAAAAATCATCCAAAAATTGCTGTTTTGAGCCAGAACTCCCTCCCCTGCTGCTTCTGGTGGGCCTGGGATGAGGCTGGAGGGTCTGCACATCCCAGAGGCTTCCAAAAATCCTTTCATGCCAGAGGCTGACTCAAGGCAGGGCTTTGTGCTTCCCAGAAAATGAGGGATGGGGCGTTCCCCAGGTTCTGAATTGTCAGCTGGGTCAAACAGAATTCTGGCCAGCATCACCCAGCACAGCCCCAAAGCTGAAATGAGAACAGCTCTGCTGCAGGGGCTCAGCCCACAGGAATTGGATTTTAGGAAGTTGGGAGGAATGAGAGGAAATGAATTTGGTTCAGAATTCCTGAGCTCTGCCAGCAGAGTTTCCCCTGCACAAAAATCCCAACCTGAACTTGCTCATGAAAGGCTGCAGATCTGGTCCTGAGAGGATTCATTTCGTGGGACCTTTCACCCTCCATTTTTCACATTGTTTGGGAGTTGAAAAAGAAGGAAAAATTCTGCAGGAGATACCAAGACATCCTATTGGATAATTCTGGTGCTTAATTAGATGTTAATGGCTTTTCCTCAGTGCAGCAACCTGTGCTCTTTATCAAATGAGAAGCCTCTTGCAAGAGGTTAATTTGGGAATATCTTGTAATAAAGACGAATATTTGTGTAATAAAATCGGTGTGTCTGTGTCCTGTGAGAGAAATACTCAGTGTGGGAGTTTAGCAAGGTCACTTGATGCTGCAAGTGCTGCTAAAATAGGAATTCATCCCTGTGTAAACATTAGTTATATTAATTGGGGAATTAGTTATCTGCCAGTGCTTAAGCAAGTCTCCTACCGAACTCAGGGAGAGCAGAGAAACCTCTGAAAAGATAATTGAGATGAGACAATGCCTTCTTTAAAGATCACTCACCATTTAAACTTCGTTAAATAATTAATTAGGCTCCGAAAGATCATTCTGAGAGCTGGTGAACTCTGCATGGAACAGGAGGACCTAATTTAGGGCAGAGCATCAAATGTCTGTTCAGATCTTACAGAAGTGAAGTTAGAGCTCAGAAAACAGCAGGAACATGGAAAAAAACCCATTTTAATGAAATTCCATGAATTTCTTGCAGAAACACATCCAGGAATGATGTGGAGTCAATGAAATCAATGACAGGAGATGTTTTAGCACCTGTTTTGGAGCTGTACCCTCATGCCATGCCATGCCATGGATGCCATGCCATGGATACCATGCCATGGATCCCATGCCATGGATCCCATGCCATGGATGCCATGCCATGCCATGCCATGCCATGCCATCCCATCCCATCCCATCCCATCCCATCCCGTGGATCCCTCTGGATCCATCAGTGCTCTCTGCTGGATTCCTGCAGGGTGAGGATCACCAAAACCTGTGACTGTGGCAATTGAACAGGTTTGTCAATGAGAGCAGTTTGCTCATGGCCTCGCACAGGGGAGCTTTGAATATCTTAGAGCCCCTTCCAGGACCTAAAGGAATTTGCAGAGAGCTGGAGAGGGACTTTGGACAAGGGCATGGAGTGGTAAGAAATAGTTTTAAACTGAAAGAGAATAGATTTAAATTAAATATTCGGAAGAATCGTTCGCTGTGAGGGCGGTGAGGCCCTCCCCAAGGGATGCTGGTGAGGATAGGATGGTGGAGGGCTGTTCCCTAAAGAGGAGCAGTTTGTGGTGGCTGATAAGAACTATTTTACAGCAGAACATAATCTACTGTAACACTTTATTATGCCTAATGCAAGGGGAGAGTAAACAGGGCTGCCGAGAATTAAAATCAATCGCATTCTCCTCTCCACAGCGATATCAGCTCGTCAGTAATTACTTGTTTGTTGTCTTCATTGTGAATCCCAACAATTCCAAGGTTGTTAATGCTCCAAGAGAGAAAATGAAATTACATATTCAATTTATTCTGCACGGAAACAAATTACCAGGAAGAAAAGGGGATTTATTTGCATTCCTGCGGTGGAGCCGGTGCCATCCTGCGGGATGGAGCTGCCTCCTTGCCGGCTCCCTGGGGCTGGGAATCTCCTCCCTGCCCCACCAGTGAGAGCTTCACTGGTGCCCAGCGTGCCAGAGCTGCCTGGAGTCCCCATCCCTTGTCCCTTTTTGGGGGCAGGAGCTGTTTGGGGCTCCCTGCAGGGACACCTGGTGACGCTGGAGTGCTGGCATGGGGACACCGACCCACACGTGCCCTGTGCTGCCCAGAGCAGCCCAAACCTCTGTCCTGGGATCTGGAACAGCCCAAACCTCTGTCCTGGGATCTGGAACAGCCCAAACCTCTGTCCTCCTCAGCAGCTCTGGCTGCTTGTCCATGTCAGCAAACACTGGGGGACCCAGGGAGAAGGGAGAGTGTTCCTGCACTCCAGTGTTTGACTTGGCTTAAGCTCTTTACTCCAGGAAATGCTTCTCTTCATGCAGTTCATTTTACAACACTTAGATTTATCTTCCTGCAAGTCTGACTTAAATATTAATGATGCTTTGCCCTGCTGGTGCTTTTCATGTGCTCAGCTTCAGTATAGGGCTGGAAGAAAAAGTGGTTGGGGGGCAGGGGTTGCTTGTAACACCCTTAAGGTGCTAGGATGTAATAAATCATTGGCNGGAACAGCCCAAACCTCTGTCCTGGGATCTGGAACAGCCCAAACCTCTGTCCTGGGATCTGGAACAGCCCAAACCTCTGTCCTGGGATCTGGAACAGCCCAAACCTCTGTCCTCCTCAGCAGCTCTGGCTGCTTGTCCATGTCAGCAAACACTGGGGGACCCAGGGAGAAGGGAGAGTGTTCCTGCACTCCAGTGTTTGACTTGGCTTAAGCTCTTTACTCCAGGAAATGCTTCTCTTCATGCAGTTCATTTTACAACACTTAGATTTATCTTCCTGCAAGTCTGACTTAAATATTAATGATGCTTTGCCCTGCTGGTGCTTTTCATGTGCTCAGCTTCAGTATAGGGCTGGAAGAAAAAGTGGTTGGGGGGCAGGGGTTGCTTGTAACACCCTTAAGGTGCTAGGATGTAATAAATCATTGGCTGGACCTGCTTCCACTCAAAACCAGGCTGAGTTTCACCTCCTGGAGCAAGGTCCAGCCTCTCTCATGGTCTGGTGAGCAGAGCAGGACAGGACAGCTCAGCTGACGAGGACAGGGAGCTTCAACAGCACCTCTGGAAATTAAATATGGATGGGACTCCAGCTGGGATGTGCCTGGGTGAGACACCCAGGGAGGAGGTTCCAGAGGGAAGGTCACTCTGTGGTGCCCAGGAGCAGAGCTGGGCATGATGAGGCTCAGGACAGCTCTGAACCCGTTTAGCAGGAAAAGAACAGCCAGAGACAGGGACAGGGACAGGGACAGGGACCGGGACACGGATTCCTCTGGGAATGGGGTGTCCTGCAGCTGGGGGAGGGGGCTGGAGCAGCACAGGGGCAGAGAGATGGGACTGGGGAATGAACTCATCACTGAGCACTGCAGGTGGGATGGGGTGGGATGGGATGGGATCCATGGGATGGAATGGTTCAGGATCACAAAGATGTCACTTCCAGGCTGGCACAAAGGCTGTTCCTCTGGGCAGGCCCATCAGGGTGGCAGGGCTGTGGGTCTGTGCAGGGAAAGGTGACACTCTGCCTGTCCCCAGATCCTGCAGTGCCACAGCGCTGGTGGCCAGCTGTGCCAACCAAGCTGCTTCCAGAGGGGAGAAAAGCTGGCACTGATGGCAGATGTGCCCAACCCTGCTAAAAGCCACCCTCAGCCCCTTTGGCAGGGCTGCAGATCCAGGACCTGCCCCTGTCCTTCAGAATTCGGGATCCTTGTGTTGCTCCTCGTGCCCCTCAGGCTGTGATGATCCATCCACCCCAGAGCCTCCTGAGCCCACAGGGATTCAGGAACCAGCCTGGGGTTCCAGGGCTGTTCAAGCAAAGCAGCTGCACCACGCTGAGCCTGCTCCAGGCCCGGGGAAAATGACAAAAAGGCAACATTTGCCAGGAAAGAATGCAGAACTAAGTGGGGAAAATACATTTTAATGAAATGCTAATACGTTTCCTGGCATCTAGGAGAGAATTAAAAGCATAAATAAATAAATGGAAGCCAGGAGTGAGTGTTTAGAACCAGATTTGAAGTTTTGCTTAAAGGGACAGGCCCAGCTGATGAGGGCCTGAGTTTCTCCTCATTCCTGAGCACTGTATATCCTGGTTTAGAGGGCTCCAAAGTTTGACTTTCAAGCCTGATTCAAGTTTTTGGAGGATCACTGAAGCAGAGGAAGTGCCAGTGCACTCAGCAGTGCTCCCCAGCTCCACCCCACTCCCAGGGGAGCTTGGCAGGGATGGGGTGGGATGGGATTGGAATGGATGGATCCATTGGATCATTCTCTCTTTTAGGCCTGTTGAGCCTCCCTGAAGTGCTGGCTCACACCCTGAGCCACAGCCCAGCCCCACAGAAGGGGCAGCAGGATGCTCCTTTCCCCACAGATAAATCCTGACCCCATGGATGCTCCTGTCCCCATGGATTGATCCTGTCCCCATGGATCGCTCCTGTCCCCATGGATCACTCCTGTCCCCATGGATTGATCCTGTCCCCATGGATCGCTCCTGTCCCCATGGATCACTCCTGTCCCCATGGATTGATCCTGTCCCTATAGATTGATCCTGTCCCCATGGATGCTCCTGTCCCATGGATGCTCCTGTCCCCATGGATTAATCCTGTCCCCACAGATTGATCCTGTCCCCACAGATTGATCCTGTCCCCATGGATCACTCCTGTCCCCATGCATGCTCCTGTCCCCATGGATCACTCCTGTCCCCATGGATACTCCTGTCCCATGGATTGCTCCTGTCCCCAAGGATGCTCCTGTCCCCACAGGTTGCTCCCTGCTCCCTGACAAGGCCAGAAACCCTCTCCTGCAGCCTTGCAGGCCATGCAGAGAGCCAGAAGTGCTGATTTCCCTGCGTGGCTCCTGTGCAAATGTTTTGCCTCTCCTGCCCTGATTCAGCACTTCTGCAAAGCCCACGAGGAGCCTGTGGGGAACTTCAGGCCCGAATAACTTTGCAAGTGTTATTTTCCTGAGCAACATTATTTTCGTTAAAGACTACCCTGTGAGCATAAAAATCTCTCATAATGATTTCCCTGTCAGCTGCTTCTTTTCAAGACCTTTTTCTCCTTCCTAGAAATGCATGACACACTATGGAAATTATGTAAAGCTCCTGCCCTCCGTGGCTATGAATAGTGTTTTCTGCTCTGTATTGGTTTATATTTGGGTTTGATAATCACACTCATATTTTAAGTTTAACCAAGGCACAATTTCTCTAACAAGGGCAGCAAACAAAGCAAGGGGTTTAAGCAGAGCAAACGAGTGCAGAAGTGGATCCTTTACTTTCCTAATGCTCCCCTGCTTCAAATTATTCCCTGCGCGTTCCATTTAGACAACGGATACAAATGATTTGTAGGAGTTTTCCACCCCCAAAACATAATAACACAGCAGGGCTGTGCTGCTCCCAGCTCCGCTCCTGCTCATTTCAGAGCAGCTCCACGCTTTTTTTGTGGCAGCCCAGCCCATTTGTTCTTTATTAAAAAGAAAATTAGCATGAAAGCCAAGCTCTCGCTTAATGGGCTCCGACGCTGCCTCGCCGATGCTTTTTGTAAACCAAGCCCGGCCTCTGCTGTAATTCTGCTTTCCCAAATGGAAGAGGAAATGGAAATGAAGTGGAATTTTCTCCCTGTGAGCAAGGAGAAAAGCAGAGAAGTGTGCTTGGAGTGTGTGCTGTTAGTGCTGGGCATGGCACAGCTCCCGGAGCTCATGGAGCAGGGAGGGAGCGAGGGATGGGGCTGGAAAGGGGCCTCTTGCAGGCTCTTCCCTTCCTAATGAGGTTTTTGGGATTTTTTGTGTGGGCAGGGAGAATTTGGAGGCAATTCAGAGGGGGTGTGCCACGAAAATGGCCCTTCTCTGGCAAACCCCCCTTCAGCCCCAGTAAATCTGGGGATATCCATGAGCCTGGGCTGAAGGGTCCTTGCACTGAAAGGAAAACTTCAGGGCAAAGTTTTCCTTTCTGGGAAGGCAAAAACTGGCCAAGGAAAGCAGGGCAGCAGTTCTGGAGCTAAAGCAGCAAGTATCCTGATCACCTGGGGTTATTTCATATGGAAAATGGCTTGGAATGCTCCAGAATCCCATGGGATTCATCTCTCTGCAAGTCCCAGCTTTGTCCTGAACATTGAGAAACCATCACAGAACATCCCCAAATGGGAGGGATCCACAGGGATCAGCAATTCCAGCTCCTGGCCCTGCACAGAACAGTCCCCAGGAGCCCACCCTGGGCCTGAGAATGGGAATGATCTTTATTTTTTAATCCTAAATATCTTCTACACAAGGCATCTAGGACAGAGGATTACTGCCCACTTTGAACACTCTGGACTTTTTTTCCCTGGGAATTCAAGTTCTAGAAGGAACTGCCTTGTGAAAGAGCAACAGTTTAATGAACTTTTGTCAAGTTAGTTTTCCTTTCTATTTTTTCCATAAGGAAATTCAAACTCTGAGAAAAAATTTTGAATTTCCTTGGCCAAAGATTGAAAGCCAAATGTGATTTGGTTGGACTTTTTTGGATGGTTTTGGTCAAACAGCGACCACTTACCTTCATTATCAATGAAATTTGCAGCTGGGCTTTGGGAGGACTCACACATTTTGGAGATATTTTCTAAGGATGAATCTCTCAGGACCTAATTCCAGGTATTGATGCTGTCAGAAGACAAAGTGTTTGGAGCAGTCCACTGCCTCTGCTGCTTTCTGCTTGGGTTCTCAGCCTGGTCAGATAAATCCCTTCAGAAGGCAGTGCCCAGACAGACTGTCTGTCTCTTGTCTGGACACAAAGTTGACAGAAGAGCTTTGAAAACCCATTTTGGGAAGTCTGATGGAGCCATTCCTGATTTTTCCTGTCTGGTTTAAGGGCAGCCCTTCTCCATGGGATGAGACCTTGGAGCGCACATGTTGTCCTGAGCTCCTGTGCCCCTGCTGTGCCCTGGGCCTGACCTCTGCCAAGTGCTGAGCTCTGGCTGGGCTGGCACTGGATGATCCTTAAGGTCCCTTCCAGCCCAAACCATCCTGGGATTTTGGGTGCCCTAGGGTGACTTTAAGGTCCTTGCTTGTATTCTCAATTGTCCTAAAGCAGGACAGGGGTTCCCTAGGAGGAGCCAGCAGCGGTCCCAGTGGTTGTGTTAATGACAGCAGTGTCACCAGCCCCTGCCTAATGCTGGATAAATGGTTTTGGTGTCCCACTGTGGGGTTTGCACAGGGCTGGGGTACTCCAGTGGAGGGATTGGGTAGGTGGGGACAGTGACACATCCTGCAGGTGCCAGCTCTGCCCCGGGTGCTTAGCAGGTGACAGGGACACCTGGACTCTGAGTTGTGCCAGGGAAAATTCCCTGTTCCAGCCCCAAATCTGCTGCTGCAGGCGTGGCAAGAGCATGGAGAGAAGCAGATGGAAATCCTGGGAGGTTCAATCTCCCTTTGGGGCTGGAGCCCTTGCAGTTGGTTCTGTGGGAATACACAGGGCACACCAGAGGTGAAATCCCTGCAGGAATGTCCCCTTTGGGGCCCTGAGCATGGGGAGGGGTGAGCAGTCCGTGGTGTGTGTGGTGAGCTGAGCTGAGGCTGCACCCCAGGAAATCCAGGGCCGTGGAAATTCCGTGCTGCCCTTTACTCTGCAGGCTCCCAGCACTGCACCCTCAGCAGGAGAAGGGCTCTGCTGGATCCCACCTGGCCAGAATGTCCCAGAAAGCCTTTGAGGGTGGCCCAGCCAACATCAGAGAGCTGCTGACATTTCTAATGCACACAGAGGTGCCCCCTGCCCTCACGTTTGTGCAGGCTCAGGTCTGAGCTGTGCCTCTCCCTCAGCCCTGGCAGCCACAGCAGCTCGGGCTGGGCAAACCTTCAGCAGCTCCTGGCCCTCATTATTTACTGACTGCAAGCCAAAGGGCACAAAATGTTCCTCTACTCCTTCACAACAGGCAGGGAGCTCCTGCCTGCTCTCAGAGTGAAAGATGTGATCACCAAACCTATTTCCCCTCATTATTTCCCTGAGTTTTGTGCTGCAGCAGATGGATCTTCATTAGGCTGAATGCAACTTTTAGGGTGAAGCTGCTTTCATTATTAAAAAAGCTCTTGCAGTAACCCCAGCTGTTTTATTGAGATTTACAGGAAAATGGCTGAGAAATACAATGGCAAAATAAAGATGCCTTTAACCAGATAATGGGAAAGCATTTCCCTCTCCTGAAAGGTCGTGCACGGCAAGTGGGAAATGGAGCTCAAGTGGCTCTGGGTCAGGCTGAGTGCCTGGGCAGGGACAGGGAGGATAAATCACAGACAGGCACCTCTGGAATGAGCCCAAAGCCCTCCCCAGCAAATCCCATTTACCAGGTTTGTTCTCAGGATAGAACCCCCAGAATTCCAGGCTGTTTGCTCTGGAAACTGGAACAGCACCTGGAAAATGTAGGAAAATGTAGGAAAATGTAGGAAAATGTAGGAAAATGTAGGAAAATGTAGGAAAATGTAGGAAAATGTAGGAAAATGTAGGAGGTTGCAGACAAGCCTGGCTGAGCAGGAAGAGGCAGAGCTGCT
>VXBR01007117.1:150283-164619 GCA_013400215.1 Cisticola juncidis | reverse complement strand
TGACACAGCCCTGGTGTGACACAGCCCTGGTGTGACACTGGGAGGAGACACTGCTGGGGGAGCCCCTCAAAACCAAAGATCTGGGTGGGGAGGACCCTTCTGGGCAGCTTCCTGCAGGTTCATCATCAGAAATTGTAAATATCTGTTATTCTCATGCCTTCCATAACCCCAGCCAAGCCTCTCCCCTGGAGCAGTGAGAATTTCTGAAACCAGGCCACTTTCACTCCTTTGGGTGAGTTATTTATTGAGCTCAGCATCTCTCAGCCTCTGCAGGGAGGCAGAGAGAGCCTTCAAACCCTTCAAACTCAGCCCCCTCTCCCCCCTGAGCTGCCATCTCAGCATGGGAACGATGCTTTTCTCCAGGATTTGGTTGCCTCCACGATCCTGTTGCCTCTCCAGGACCTCTCCTCTCTGTTTTTCCTTGTCTGCACGTTCTCTTTGCTGCTTTTTGCCCCCTCAGGAGGAAAGGAAAGCTTTGAACAGGGTGCTGACTAAATAATTCTGGGTCTTGTGCCTTCGCCTGCTTTGTTCTGATCCCACTGCAGGGAAGGATCAAAAGGGAGCAGCTTTTCTGCTGGAGGATGACAGCAACGAGGCTGAAGGAGCAGGGAGGGCTCTCTCAGAGGCACAGCCTGGCTGGGGAGCTGCAAAAATCCCTTTCAATTCCCAAACAAGAGAGGTGGTGCCACCTCCCTGTGCCCTGTGATCTGTGCCAGCCCCGGGTGGGGCGGTGCCAGCAGGGATGGGGTTCTCAGTGAGACACGAATTTTGAAGCTTTGAGAAAAGCTAAGGTTACAGTTAACAATGGATGTTGCTGATTTAGCTGAAATGAATAGATAAGCTTTGCTGAAATCAATTAAAAATTAGAAGATGGTTAAAAGAAACCAGATTTAAGATAAGGTACCCCAGATTTAATAACTCATTGCTTGTCAAACAGAGAAACTCATCAATACAACACCAGAGCTCCTGTTTCCAGAAACCACTGAAATAGTCCTGGAAAACAGGAAACAGGGAGTTCTACCATCCATCAATCACATCTGCATTGAAAAGGTTGAAAGTTCAGAATGAGGAAGACTTGTTTTACTTCCTCCTTTTGGTGACCACTCCTCACAAAAGGACCCCTGACCCATTTCAGGGAACAAACTCCTCAAGCTTAATCACCTTTGTGTCAATTAGCAGAGAAGAGGAGAGGAAGAAGTGACAGGGGTATGAATATGCATTTGTATTTTGTGTATTCAACATTTTTGTAAATAATAGGCTCTGTAATTACCTGTGATCTTTGCAGTGCTCATTAGGGAGCGATCCCACACAATAAACATTCACTTTCTAACTTTAACTGTTAGAGAGTCTTTTGTCTGTCACAGTTGGATATTGATATCAGATCGATATTCATATTTTAATAAATCATCAGGAAATGGGGAGCAGGCCAGGGCCCCTGTCCAGCTGTGTCCTGACCCCGGGAAAACCCCCAGGCAGGACTTTCCTGGTGTCCAAACCTCAGCCCAGCAGTCACAAAGATCCAGGCTCACCACAGACACTTCTGGAAACACCTCAGGCAAAAAACCCCACAAAAACCAAAAACAAAAAAACCCAAACCAAACCAAACCAAAACAAAAACAAAAACAAAAACAAAAACAAAAACAAAACAACAACAAAACAAAACAAAACAAAAAACAAAAAACAAAACAAAACCAAAACAAAACAAAAAAAAAACCAAAAAAAAGACCCCAACAAACAAACAAACAAAAACCAAAACAAACCACCCAAAAAAACCTCCACAAAACCCAACTCCTGACCCATTGGTGCTGCTGGATGCCTCTGAGATTAGAAAAAATGTTCAAAAAATAATATTTTCTCAGTAAAACCAATCCAGGTTATCTTTTTTTCACAATATTCAACGCCTTCAAATCACCTGTTGGAGGATTTTTTTTCTTAGAGAAGTTTTTTACACTTTTAAGCAGCCCAAAATGCTTCTTTTTTCCCCCACCTTTTTGCAATTTTTTGCTCCCACTGTTCTATTTTCCTGCAAAATTTTGCCAGTGCTGGCAGACTGGCAGAACTGTGCAGTTTCAAAGCTCTCTTGTCACTCTGCCACCACAAAACAGCCAGGATTTGGAAAAGGCAAAAGGGGGAAAATATGGAAATACTCCCTGCTAGCAGAGTAAATGGGGGATGAAAAGATTTAAAAAAATGCAGCTTCAAAGAAATGTAGAATTAAAAATAAATCTACCAATCCTGCTCATTTTGGGGAAGTTCTGCAGTGCAAAATTTGGTTTTCAGCCTCAGGGGTGTTCTCCAGCAGATCAGAGCCCTGTGCAGCTCCTTTGCAGCTGTGGGTTTGGCAGCAGAAAAAAATCTTTGCTTGGGAAGGTTCTGGATGCCCCGGTGTGCAAATGGTGCCTGCAGTGACTGCAGGTGCCACTGCAGCCTCTGGAAAGGGGAAGGAGCAATTCCAGCTCCCTGGGCAGCTTTTGGGGGGCTTGCTGTGGTTTTGTTTTTTCCCTCTTTCTGGAGTTTTTCTGTTTGAAGCTGAAATCTGAAATTGTTGCTCATTGAGGTTGTTTTCTTTTTCCTGAGCTTTGTTTTCTATGGTAAGACCCCTCTTTTTCTGCAGTTCTACCTCTGAAGCTGCTAAAAGAACACCTAAAGATTCCCACAAAGAAATACAAAATGTACAAAAAAGAAAAAAAATCACTGCTAGATTTCATCATTACTTAGGAAATTCTCTTTGTCACTGCAGCAACAGTTTTTAAGTTCCACATTGTGGAATTCCAGGTTGGACAAGGGCTTGGAACAACCTGAGCTGGAGTAAAGTGTCCCTGCCCCAGAACTGGATGAACTTTAAGGTCCTTCCCCAAATCATCCTGGAATTCTGTGATTATAAATCTTTATTTAGGGGAAGAGGGTGCAGTTAGGAGTTATAAAGATCCCATTCAGCCCCTGGTGACCTTGAGGCAGGAACCCTCTGGATCATTCCATGCAAAGCTGTTGGTTCTGAATCCAGTTCTTACCTCAAAGGAGTTGTAGAAATGTTGAACCCAGACCAGATAAAAATAGAACTCTGAAGATTACAAAGTGCACTGAATATAAACTTCTCCAGCAGCTTTCCCAATTCTTCTGCAGGAACATCCCTGTCAAGACATGGATGAACCATGTCAGGCTTCCCTGGCAGGGTGGGCAGGCCTGGCACAGGTGCCCAGAGCAGCTGTGGCTGCCCCTGGATCCCTGGCAGTGCCCAAGGCCAGGCTGGACAGGGCTGGGAGCAGCCTGGGACAGTGGGAGGTGTCCCTGCCATGGCAGGGGTGGCACTCGGTGGGCTCTGAGGTCCCTCTAACCCAAACCAAAGAGTGACAGCTTCTCCTGCTCCCTGCTGCCTTGGTGCCACCCTAAAGGGATTTTCCCCTTTGTCCCTTTGAGCCAGGGCTGCTTCCCCCAGGGGATCCCAGAGCAGCCAGGGCTGTGCCCTGTCCCCAGGGCAGCTCCTCCAGGCCTGACCTCACATGTCTGTGCAGATCCTATAAATCTGTGTTTATCCTATAAATCTGTGCGGATCCTATAAATATGTGTGCATCCTATAAATATGTGTGCATCCTATAAATATGTGGGGATCCCACACATCTGTGTGGATCCTATAAATTAGTGGGGACCCCCCTGAATCTGTGCAGCTCCTGCTGTTTGTCCCTCCCTGCCCAGGAGAGTGGGACAGTTCCCAACAGCCTCGGGGTGCTTTCCTTGCCTCCCCCAGCTCCTTGGGAATGCAGGGCTGGAGGATTCAACTTCCCATGCTTGGCTCAAGTGCTTGGCTCAACCCCCTCTAAAAAAAAAAAAATTTAAAAAATAATAATAATAATAATCATGCTGCATCACCATCACTTCAGCCCTGAGCTTCCTTTCACTCCTCAGGATGCTTCTCCAGAGCCCTTTTTGGTGGCAATTCCCTCTGTAAAGCTCTCCCCTTGTTCACCCATCCCTGGGAACAGGGAAAAATTGTGATGAGAGCAGCAGCCTGACTGCAGCAGATCGTGCTCCTTCTGCAAGGGGTTCTCTCCTGTTTTGTTTGAAATTAAAACAATGCTTCACCTTGCTAATTTGTCATTTAGGCTCATGTGAAAATAGGCTGGGGAATAGCTGGCTTGCTCCAGTGGGAAATGGAATAAATTTGAGTTGAATCATGGAGTGTTACTTACAGAATAACAGCAAATGGAGGGTGTGGTTTATTGTTAAACAAGAGCAGAGCTCCTGAAATGAGGTTAAAAGGAATTCTGTCAAGGGTCTGGTGAGCAGCTGGTTCCCTGGCAAAGGAGAAAACTCTTCCAGAGGAATTAATGGGGAAAATTTATCAATTATTGATGGGAAATAAGCCCTGCAAACCCAGCAATATTAATGAGGAGATGCAGGGAGGGGAGATCAGGCAAAAAAATACAGAAAAGTCTCCAGAATGAGAGCAGAGAAACTCCAGCTTCTGGGAAGACTTAAAATCTGTGGGAACTGTCCCCATCCTTCCTGGTACCTGAGGTCCCCATGAGGACCAGATTTTGTGGGGAGCCCACAGCACAGGGTGAGAGGGACAACAAGAACCTGTGGGAGCTGAGGAGGTGTGGGAGCATGGCCAGAGCCTTGGGAAGGCTCCAGGGATTCCTGTAATGTGGGCACAGCCCTGGGATGGGGTCACACTGCTCTGGGAGGGGAGGGAGGGGACAGGGAAGGGCTCCCTGCTCTCCCTGTGTGTGCCTGCCCCATAAATCAGCCCGGAGGGTTCGTGCAGCACTTGGGATGTGAGCAGACTTCAAAGGCCTTCCAGGAGTTTTCCAAGAGGATTTTACAGGTTTTTCTCCAGCCTGAGGCACAGTTTAATGCCAGCCCTGCCTGCCAGGGCTGCAGGGAAGGGGGCAGAGGTGGCAGTGACAGCAGGGTTTGGGTGACAGGGTGGCACCCATGGGAGAGCCATTCCCATGTTGGCAGTGCTCCTCTCCATAGGGGCACCCCCTCAGGAGAAATTCCATGGACACAGCCAGGAATGCCACAGTGGGAGCCTGCTGACCCCTCCAGCTTTGGAGACACGTGAGGGGACAGAGCAGGGGACAGGGACACCCCTCAGGCCCCACACAGCTCCTTCTGCACAGGAGGGAGAGAGGGGTGCACTGCACTCCTGTGGCTCAGGGCTGGAGTCCTGTAGAGCAGCCCTAATTCCTGGAAAAATAATGAAGGGAAGTAGTACCTGGAAAATGCATGGAGGTGAGAAATGGGCAGCCTTGATCACCAGAGACAAATTGGGAAAAACCCATTTAATTCCCTTCAGAGCCTGAGTGCAGAGGCAAGAGATCATTCCTGCTCTGGTGCAGCAGCACCTTTAACTCTGCTGGTCCTAAAATCTCCATGAGCAAACTCAAGGAATATGGGAGAGATGAATGGGCCAGATGGGGATGCAGAGCTGGGCAGCCAAGCAGGATCACAGCAGAACCAGGAATTTTCCTGGCTCTGGCAGCTGATTCATGAGGCCTTCCCTGGGCCTGGGGCTATTCAGAATCCCCCACCCACGAGCTGGGCTGTAGAGCACAAGATGCTCCTGTCCCTTGCATTTGGTCAAGGGCTGGAAAGGACTGTAAATGACCTTGAGACTGTGAAAAGATAAAAAAACAAACAAAAACAAAACAAAACAAAACAAAAAACCAGAAGAAGAAGAAGAACAACAACAACAAAACAACAACAACAAAACCAAAACAAACAAAAACCCCACTAAAAACGCAAAAAAACCTACCACCCCAAATCTCTAATCCAGAATTCAGTAAGGGAAATGAAAAACCCAGCTTTGAGATCCAGCTGGGGATGGAGAGAGGATCACACAAGGATGAGAGGGGATCACACAGCCAGCAGTGCAGGTGGGCACTGCCCTGGCTTTGTGCAGGGCTCAGGATGCCAGGATGAGACCTGCTGGGACCCTGCCCAGTTTGGACTGGGACCTGCTGGGACCCTGCCAGTCTGGGCTGGGACCTGCTGGGACACCCTGCCCAGACTGGACTGGGATCACCTGGGACCCTGCCCAGTCTGGGCTGGGATCACCTGGGACCCTGCCCAGTCTGGGCTGGGATCAGCTGGGACACCCTGCCAGGCTGGGCTGGGATCAACTGGGACACCCTGCCAGGCTGGGCTGGGATCAACTGGGACACCCTGCCAGGCTGGACTGGTCCAAGGTCCCAGGGGCTGCAGGACAGAGAGGTGACCCTGCCCCTCGTGGCTCCTTTCCGAGGGTGATTCCCGTGATCTGCTGGGGAATTCTGCCCCAGCTTCTCTCAGAGGGAGGCTCTGGGTGTTTCCTGCTCCTGCAGGGGCTCTCCAGGCTGGCACCCTCGGGGCTCTCCAGGCTGGCACCCTCGGGGCTCTCCAGGCTGGCACCCTCGGGGCAGGGGGGGCCCTTGNTCTCCAGGCTGGCACCCTCGGGGCAGGGTGAGCCCTTGTTCCATTCCCCTTGGGAATGGTTTCTCTCCCCTCACGGACCCCTAGAGCCTGTACTGTGTAGTTTGACCCTTCCTTCCCTTCCTGACCCCACTGGCTGTTTCCCAATTTGCCCCTCCCTGACAAGAGCTGAGAACAGACCCTGTTCCTCTGTGCTCGCCCTCTTTCCCTCTGGAGACCACCTGGAATAAACATCTGACTGCAGCTAAAGGTGAGAGCCTCTCTTTTGGATCATTCTCCTGTCCTTTGATATTTTCCTCCAGCACTGAGCTAGTCTAGACCCCTGAAGGGGATAAAAGGAGGATTTATATCCAAGCCCTGAGCTGTTTGCTGCTCCTGTGGCACACTGGGCACTGACCCACAGACACTGATGGTGTTTCCTTGCTGTGCAGCCCAAGCATGGCCAGGCTGCTCCAGGAGTGACAGGGAACACGATTCCCGTCCCTCCCCGTGTGCCTGCAGTGCCACTCACACTCACAGGGCTCACTGAGCTGCTGCTGGTGGCTTTTTTGAACCTGTGTAACTCCTGCTCTCCTGTCCTGTCTCATCCCCACTGAGGGCTGAGCTTGTTCCTGTTCCAAGGGGCAGCCCAGGTAATGCTGCCCTTTCCCTGCCTGGATAAATGTGGAACCACTTCTGCCCCAGCACTGCCCTCAGGTTAGCACCGAGCTGCAGGCCCTGGGATAAGTGTGGGAATTGTTTAAGGGGCCGCAGAGGTGGCTGGACAGGTTGGTTCCTCTGAAATAGAGCTGGCCACAATCTGCAGGGGAAAATCCCATTTCCTCCCCTCATTCCCTCCTGACTGCGAGCAAGCCTTGGGCTGAATCTTCCCTAAAAATTGTTCTTCTGGGTTTTAGCACAACCAGAACAAAAATATATTCTAGGCAGAAGAAATTGTGCAGAAATTGCTCCACAGGTGCTTTAGGCCTGGAAGGCAGGGTTAGGTAGAGCTGTGTGGAATTGCATTTTATTGAAATGGTATCCTCGGGTTAGGTAGAGCTGCGTGGAATTGTATTTTATTGAAATGGTATCCTTGGGTTAGGCAGAGCCTCTCACTTGCCCTGGAGTGGGGCCCCCCTGGAGCACAGCTCCCCATTTATGGCACCTTGGGGATTCCAGGACAGGGCTGGAAGGGGTCAAGAGGGAAAAGGTTGTGCTCTCCCACCTCTCCATGTGAAAGCTCCCTACAGCCAGAGACCCAGAGCAACCCCTTCACCTCTGGGATTTCCTTTCCCAATTTCTTTTTAACTGCAAACATCAGTGACCTTCTTTGGCTTTGAAGCTCAGGAAGAATTATCTCCCAGTGGATCTGTGGCTCTCCTGTCCACTCCCAGCATCCACAGCACCACAGACCAAAGGGCCAAAGGGTGTGGCTGAACTCCTCCCTCTCCAGCAGGGTGCAAAGAGAAGGGACACGGGGACACCCCCAGGGCTGTCAGTGTCACAGCAGGGTGTGACCTGCCCAGGGAGGTGCTGCAGTCACCATCCCTGGATGTGTTTAAACACAGACTGGATGTGGCACTGCTGCCATGGTTTAGTTGAGGTGTCAGGGCTGGGGTGGACATGATGACCTTGGAGGTCTCTTCCAGCCTGGTGATTCTGGGACTGTGTGATTGTGATTGTGTGATTGTGTGACTGTGTGTGATTCTGTGTGATTCTGTGATTCTGAATTGTAGAGGAATTTTTAGAAGAGCGAGGTGATGATTTATTGATGGGGGTTTGAACAATCCCTGCTACCAGGGAACAGTGTGAGAGTCTGTGCTGTTCCTGTGCTGGTCTTGTAGGCCTTGAATTAATGAGAAAGTAGCAATTGTAATAATTGAGTGTTCCTTCTCATGGATGCTTCCTCACGGATGCTGAATGTGTGTAACAACTTGCTAGGCCTTCTCATGGATGTGGAAAACAGAATGCTGTTCATAAGGTAGAACAAAAGGTAAACTAGATGCCAAATAACATGGACCCATGAACAATCCTTTAATGTATATGTATATGTACTTTTAGCCAATCACCAACTGTTTAGCTGTGCTTGCTTTCCTCTCTGTAACCTGATAAAAGTAGAATACAGAGAAAAAACAGAGAGATCAAACATAATCCTATTGATGCCTGTTTGACACTCTGCTCCTTTCTGAGTGATTCTGCAACACTGTGTGATTCTGTGATTCTGTGTGATTCTGTGATTCTGTGATTTTTCTGGGATTCTGTGACTGACTCCAAGCCCTGCAGCAGCAGCTGGAGCAGGGCATCATCCAGCCCAGCTCATCAGAGCCCAGCTCAGCAGAGCCAGGCTCACATCCTGGGCTCCAGGTGGATCCCAGCAGCTCCAGGAGCCAGTGCCAGTGCCCTGCAGGGAGGGCTCAGCCAGCTGAGCAGGCAGCTCCTGCCCTTTGGGATGCCCTGGGACACCCTGCTGCTCCTGCAGCTTCCTGCACAGGCTGAGTCCTGTCTGCCAGCCTGGCCCTTCCATCCTGCCCACCCCAGGATTCCTGAAAAGGCACCAAAGCCCTTTGGGGACCGAGCACCTCAGTGACCCTGCCACAGCACAGGGAATCAGTCCCCTCTCCAGACAAGCAGATGTTCTGCTCTGAAGGGCCCCCTGGTCACAAATGTTTATCCTATATATTATCTGTCCTTTTTACACTGCTCAGTTTTACCAGCAGAGCTCCTCAGGGGTGCTCATGACTCCTGGTTTTCCTTGAACATCCTGGGAGCAGCCTGAAGGCAGCTGAGTGCTGGGGAGGGGAAGCTGAAATCAGCACCTTTCCCCTCCTGTGACCTTGGAGGTCTCTTTGAACCTCTCTGGGTCCTGGCAGGGAGGATGGGGGTGAAGAAATGCAGGACTTGCCTGGCCCAGGTGCTTGAAGTGCTGCAGAGGAGGGAAGGGTGAGCTGTGGGAGCAATCCAGTGGCAAACGGAGGGTTCACCTCCTCTCTGCTGCTCTGGGCAGGGGTTTTGTTCCTGAGATGTTCAGATCAGCAGGAATGACCAGGAAAGCCTCAGTGCAGCTGCAGCAAACCCTGATCCCCCTGGTGCTGCATTCCAGCATCAGCCTGGTGCTGAGCAGACACTTGCAGCAACTTTTCCTCCCTCAGAGGAAGAAACCACGAGCAGACTCCAAAGCTGTGTGGAAATGACAGCCAGAACTCTCTGAACTCTCATTTGGGAGCTCATTTACTTTCTGCTGATGCTGCAGCAGAACCCCCCTCCCACAGGCAGAGGCTTCAGTTCTGTCAGGTTGAGTGACCTCTCCAGTCTCACAGAAACATAAATATTGCATAAAACCCTGCTCAGAGCCCAGGATTGTGAGGCACAGAGCAGCCTGGAAACGAACAGAGTGTGTGAGAGATGCCCAGGGCAGTGGCTGAGGCTGGGTCTTGGAGGGGCACAGAAAGTGGGAGAATCAAAGAGGGAACAGGAGAACAGAACAAAATGTTTGTGCAGAAGAACCAGGTGTGAATAAACATCTCCAGGAGACTCTGAAGTGCACAGAGAGGAGGTGGATTGCCTGCACCATGTGCAGTGCTGAGATTATTTGCATTTTGCTGCCTTCTAGGAAATGTTATCACTTTACTGGTTATCTCTTCCTAAAAGGACACCTCATTTACTGTTTGAAGAGTTCTGAAATTACCCTGCTCCCAAAAGACTCTGCTCTTGCTGCCACATCCACCTCAGCTGCCACTCTTGGGGCTGAAAGGTTTTGTTTGGTGCCTCAAAACTTCAGTGGGGGAGCCAAGCCCAAAGCTGGAGCACTTCTGGAATTGATCTGCACAGCACCTGAGAGACAGACAGGAGTGGGATCATAGAACCCCAGAATCATGGAATTATGGAATGCTTTGGGTTGGAAGGGGCCTTAAAGCTCCAATCCAGTTCCAATCCCCTCCCCACGGGCAGGAACCCCTCCCACTGAAACACCCAGAAAAACGAAGGAATTTTTTTCCAGTGAATCCCTGGCAGCTCTCAGCCAGCTCACCCCAGCCTG
Source organism: Cisticola juncidis (assembly GCA_013400215.1). Classification (NCBI taxonomy): domain Eukaryota; kingdom Metazoa; phylum Chordata; class Aves; order Passeriformes; family Cisticolidae; genus Cisticola; species Cisticola juncidis. The sequence goes on along the minus strand of VXBR01007117.1, from coordinate 154,190 downwards.
GCACTGCAGCCCAGAGGCTCAGGTGCCCCCAGCCTGGCTCTGAGCTCCAGATGTGCCCTTGGGGCTCCAGATGTGCCCTGGGAGCTCCAGATGTGCCCTGGGAGCAGCTGGGCTGTGCAGCCCCTGTGCAGAGCCTCCCCTGCAGCCCAGGCTGGAACAGGAACCTGCCACCATCAATTCCCCCCTCGCTGCTCATTAACACCGGCGCGTTTCCCCTTGTCTGGTGAGTGATGTCCCTCCAAAGTGACCTTGACAGGTGACACAGAGCCTGCAGCAGAGCATCCGCTCAGGGCGCCGCGGGGTGGAAATGCAGAGCTTCATTAGGCAGTCAATCAATTAACGCAGCTCAGAGCAGCAGCCCAGGTGAGGCTGGTGGTGCAGCAGGGGCTCCCGAGCAGGGGCTGGCTCTGGAATGATGCTGAGCCTGCCTCAGAATCCCGGATTTTTCAGCAGCTGCCCCTCCAGGGGGAGGCTGGGCAGCAGGAGAAGCCTGGAGGTGGGAATCTGACACTGTAGGACACAAAAGATGAAAGACTCCAAATATTTCAGAAAACAAAAGGCATAAAAAAGGCTTTAAATGTCTGATTTTATAAGGTGTTCCAACACAGACTTAACATGATTGGTGAACAGGAATGACACCTCCCCAGTCCCATTGGTTAAATTACAGAAACAGCCAAAACGTTTTTCTCTGAGGACCAGAAAGGCAAACACCAAACATCATCTAGAAAAAGATCATTTGGGAAAGGGGGGGTTGCTTTGCCAGGATTGTTTTGGGAAGAAGCTTTCCTAAGAAACTTTTCCCTTGGGAAAGGAGTTAGCAGCTACCAGCAGCTAAAATCTCTCAGGCCCAAAAGTACCAGGGCCACAGACATTTAAGAGATGTCCTGACCTGGTTCTGTCCCCACTGATGTTTCCAGCCATGAGAGCAGGACTGAGCCCTCGCTGTGAGATCCTCACTGGTGCCTCCACTCTGCAGCTCCCACTGCTGTGTTTGGGAGGTTGGTGCTGATACCTGGGCCTGCCCCCTCCTCTTCCCGAGTCGAGATTTTAAAGTTAAAATTTTAGCCAAGGGATAGGAGTAATTTATATTGATTAAGATGTAAGTTAGTGTTGCAATTAGACACAAAAATAAAGATGCTTGACTCCAGCAGTTAGAAGACATCAGAAGGCCTTATTTCAATTCCTTTCAGCCTTTTAATAATTTGCTGTGCTAAAAAAGCACATTATTGGTCCACAGGATGGACACCTCTCTCCATTGGTCAAGTAACACAAACAACACCTGGGAGAGAGGTTGTTTTGGGAAAGGAATATTGTTCACACAGAAATGTTATGGGAAGAAAACTTATTTATACAAAGCTGCCTGGGAAAGGAGAAACTGCTGAAGGCTTTCTCTTGGAAAGCCAGCAATTCTCAGGCTTCAGAAAATCAGGCCCACAAGTTAGAGAAAACAAAGATGAGTTAATAATTACTAGATGCTCATGCTAGGACACAGGTGATGTTTTACTTGCTTTTATGTGCTTTAGTTGTGTTTGTAGAAGGAATTGAGATAGATGGACCATCAGGAGAACAACTGAAAACCACTGGAACCCTGACAGCACCAGGACCCAGAAATAACTGGAAGCAAAGTGGGGGAGACTGAACTGTGCCAAGAAGTCACAAAAACCTGCCAGAAGAAAGGTCACTGTGAGGAAGACATCCCTGACTTCATCCTTCAGGACCACTGACCCATTTCAGGACCACCCACCCAATTTGAGTGAAGAGTTGCACAGGCCTGAAGGACTCTGGCCTCATTTTAATACAGAGTGGGGATGGGAGGTGCTGGGATTCTGCAAATGTATAAACATTTTGAGTATGTAAGACTTTGGTAGATAAACAGAGGGCAAAGGGCCTTGTAATCAGCAGGCACGACTTTAGGAGGTGACTCCTGTGCCATCTGTCATCAAATAAAACATAAACCACAGCACTTTCTAACTTTCACTAGCTAGAGGGTCTTTGTCTGTGATCTGTTTTTTCACCTTTCATTCCCCTGCCCTTTCCCAGGGCTGGTGAGCCCCCCAGCCCTGTGCCCCAGTGCAGGAGGGTCTCAGCCCCCTGGCAGTGCAGATCTGCAGGGTCTGCCCCACCCCTGGGCTCTTCCTGGGCTCGCCCAGGGCCCTCTCAAGGATGGAGTTTGCAGGAATTAACAAACACAAACTCAGCCCAGGGCAGTTTGCCAAATGCCACTTTGTCCCCTCTGAGGAACTGGGCAAAGTGTGGGCACTGAGTCTTTGCCCAGCCCTGGCTCTCCCTGCTCAGCCTGCTCTGGAGGCAGCAAAGTGCCAGCTCTGGGTTTATTGCTCTCCTTGTTCTTTTATCTGGAGGGTCTGATCTTTGCTGCCCTGTCAGGAAGAAATGAAGATGAGGCAGAACTGAGTTTGTTTTGTTGTTTACACTCAACTTTTTGAACACAGATGCCACAAGGCACTTACTCTTCTCTTGTATTACTGAAACCTTCCCCATCCTCCTGAGTCAGGAATTCAGTGTCTGCTGAAGCTCTCCAACCCCTGGGGATGGAGCAGAGGCCACCTTGCAGCAGGATGGGGCAGAATGAGACATTTTGGTTCAGAAACTTCTGGACTTCCAGTGTGCCCCTATTGTTGCTAGACATATAGAGTGACATATCAAGTGATAAAAGTTTCAGAAGGCTCAGAAGTCCCTTTATTATGGCTGCATGCTGTCTTTTATACAGTTTTTACAAACCTAAAGAGCAACTTCTAATTGATCAATAGCTTTCTTGTAATTATTCTATTTGTTAGTAAAAGATATTTTACTTGTCTATCAAATCTATCTATTCTCAGATTGTTTACGTATTTTCCTTACTGATTCTCATGGGACAAATCCCTTGCTGTTACAGGTGCACTTATTTTTCATTCTCAGAATAGATTGTTGCGTTAAAGGAACGTCTTAAAATATGGGAAAATATTCCCATAATTCATATGGGAATTTACAGATTGTTTGTCAGCTACACTTAGAAGAAATGGCAGGGCAGTTTTTTACCCTATTCCTACATGCCCCGGGTGGGTTTTGTGGCTGATCCTGCCTGAGAATCCCACAGCAGCCAATCCTGCTTCCTGTCCCAATAACTTATCCACTTACTCTGTCAATAAACCAGAACATTCTCAAGAAGGCCCTGAAAAAATGTCCCTCTTTTTTAAAAAAGGGGGGTAAAATGAAGAAGCAGGAGAACATTTGTGTGCCAGCTGTGGAATTTCACTGCTCGTGGCTGTCACACGGCTGCTTAAGGAGTTATTAATCCCATCAAACACGGAATAAAGACAGGATCTGCCAAAGGATATGAGCCGCTAATAAACTGTAATAACTAATTACGTTTATTTTCGCTTCATTTGCAATTGTCCCGGACACTTAACGGTGCCAGCCCCTCCGTGCCCGCAGGGCAGAGCCCAGATTGTCACCCCGGAGTGTCCCCAGTGCCCGTCACCCGCATAGGCTTCCCCGGATTAACTGCAAATGGATGTCCCAGCCCTTCCAGTTTCCTCTGTCTCATGGAAAAGGAGCCCTGGAAGTGCGAGGGGACAGCTCTGGGATGCAGGGGGACTGATTGGATTTAAGGAGGTCCCTCCTGGCAGCAGCAGAAGCACCCGAGGTGCTCCTGGTTTGTCAGGAGGATTCAGAGTCCCCACGGAACCCTTGGGAGCCTTCCCTGCCCCAGGGCTGGAGAAATCCTGGGCAGCAGCTGTCCCTGTCCCTGCTGTCCCCAGCCCCTCCCTGCTGTCCCCAGCCCTGCTGTCCCCAGCCCTGTCCCTGCTGTTCCCAGCCCTGCTGTCCCCAGCCCTGTCCCTGCTGCCCCCAGCCCCGTCCCTGCTGTCCCCAACCCCGTCCCTGCTGTCCCCAGCCCTGTCCCTGCTGT
>VXBR01007117.1:116771-133898 GCA_013400215.1 Cisticola juncidis | reverse complement strand
TATAGTTATTTTAGTTTTATTTATTTTTATTTTAATTTTAATTAATTATTTTTTTTATTTTTTATTTATTTTTTACTAATTTTGCCTTTATACTGGCATTTTTCTTATATTTAGTATATTAGTATCTTAATAATATATATTATTATATAGGATATTAGTATATTACTACATTATTATCTACATTATTATTATATTGTAATATTTAATATTTTCCTTTATTCATCTGGGAAACCTGAGCTTTCTTCTCCCAAACCTTTCTGCTTTTACCAAGGTCACCTCCTCACCCCTCACCTGCCAGGCAGGAGCTTTTCTGTGTCCACACAGAACTTTGGGTGTTCTGGCAACATTTTGGAGAATGTGGTCCCACCTTCCCCATTGCTGCAGCCCCGAGTGATTCCTTCTGATATGGAGGATGTTGATGAACATAAAAATACAGGATTTTAGGAGCAGCTGNTGGGGAGGTTTGCAGCCTCCCCGTGATGGATTGTTTGATACACACAATTTAGAAGATAGATGTTCTTATTTAAATCAGCTCCCTCGCCGGGGAAGGGCGGCACAGGGAACAAACGGGAGCAGCCCCGGGGCTGTGCCCGGGGCCAGGGATGCCTTGGAGTGGCCACCTAGGACAGAGGCCAGACAGAATTAAAGAGAATAAAGTGGGAATTTATTGAAGGCCTTCAATAGGTGCACTTTGGGCAAACAAAAGCCTCCCAGAGGATACACCCAATGGGCACGATGGGCATGAGTTTTTCAGCCCCAAGTTTGGTCTATTTGCATATCAGGGGTTAATTCTCCAATTTAAATTTCAGGTAATTAAGTAATTTACCCCGAGTTTGCCTTCCCCAATTCACTGTTGTTTACATTTTTTGGGGCCTGAGACAAGAAGGTGTCCCTGGATCCTCAGGGCTGGAGAGGAATTGCTGTGTCTGAGTAAAACAGGAGAACAGCAGCAAGAGGCTGTGGGGTTTAGTTATCTACTAAAGCATATAAATAAATACATAAAACTGAAAAATATAAACCCTAAATCCTCGGGCACCACCAGGAAGAGCCCCCTGGGTTCCTTGCAGCCCCCTCTCCTCCTGGCCAGGTCCTGGCAGGTGCATAAAGGTTTGCTGTACCCCTGTGTACTCTGTGTATTCAGCCTGTCCCCTCCTTGCTGGTGACACCACCCCTGGCTCCCCCAGCTGTCCCCAGGGTTTGGTTCCCTTTCCAGCCAGACGGGAGGGAGAAGGTCCTGGCTGCTGTGGCTGTCACTGGCCAGGACTGCTCTCAGCCAGGCTGGCTCTGAGCTGCAGCTCAGCTTGCCCTTCCCCAGGGCCAGTAAATCCCAGGGAGGGACAGGCTGCAGGAGGTTTATTTCCAATTATTTTGTGTTTTCCAGCTGCCAGTTCTATGGAGCTACAACACCCAGCATCCAGTTCATTGTCAGGTCTTTTTTATGGGCTCTTTTGTAGATCCCAGGGGCTCTTCCTGGCTCTTCCTGCCCTGTTCCCTGCTGCTCTGTATTTACAGCATCCCTCCTCTGCCAAGGGCACGGGAATGGGAGGGCAGGGAGCACAGGGGGTGGGGATCACACCAGGGGGATGGAGCTTTGCCAAAGAGCTGCTGGAGAGATCTTCATTCTGCTTTGGTCAGCACCTGCAAGGCCTGCAGCTCATCACAAGTGCTCTGGCTTCTGAAAAGAGCTGCTTGAACAAAACCTAAATACAATTGATTTTATTTTATTTTATTTTATTTTATTNTATTAAGCTTGGTTCTTAGGTAGTCACTAGGTAGAAGTCATACAGGTGAGGTCTGTAATGTCGAAACTCAGCAAAGCAGGACCTGGATATTTGTCAAAAATCCATAAAGCAGAACTCTGTGGCTTGAATCCAGCAAAATCAAGCTTCTGATCTTTGGCAAGAGTGAAGTGACCTGAGAAATACCCAAACCTCCCCTGTGCCTGCCCAGGAGGGGAGATCAGCCTGAGGAGGACGTTGGCCTTCCTCCCAAGAGCCCAACTCACACTGCAGGGGTGAGAGATAACGAGAATAAAGGGAGAGAGGTGGGGAATGGGCGGGTGGGGAGTGTGGGTTTGTGGGATGAGGGTGTGTTTGAACTGGGAGATCAGGGTTTGTGGGATCAGGGTGTGTTTGAACTGGGAGATCAGGGTTTGTGGGATCAGGGTGTGTTTAAATTGGGAGCTGTGGGTTTGTGGGATCAGTGTACATTTTAACCTGGCTGGTGTGGGTTTGTGGGATCAATGATTTGTATTTAATTCTGGCAGCTGTGGGTTTGTGGGATCAATGATGAACATTTAGACCTGGCTGGTGTGGGTCTGTGGGATCATAGTGTGTTTAAATTGGCAGGTGTGGGTCTGTGGGATCTATGATTTGTTTTTAAACCTGGCAGGTCTGTGTTTGTGGGATCAATGATGAACATTTAGACCTGGCTGGTGTGGGTTTGTGGGATCAGTGTTGTTCAAACCTGGGCCTTGTTCTGAGCAGGCACACACAGTTTGGAGGAGATACCCCCTGTGTGTCCAGCTGGAAATAAATCACACCTGCTTTACAATTCTAACTGTAAAGTCCTTATTCTACACTTCAGCCCCTCTCTCCCACATTCCCCATTCCAGTGGCTGCAGCACAGCTCCTCTGGATTTTCACCATCTCAGAGCACGGGAAGGAATAAAAGTGAAGCCCCAAGTTCATGATGATTCCTCCAAGCTCTTACAGAATTGCTTTGGTAATTAGGTGTTCAGGTAGCCCCTGGCTGTGCACAGACATGGAAATGGGGTTTCTAACGTTACCTGGAGGTCTGGAATGTGGCTGTGAATTAGGAGGATTTCCAAAGTGTGTCACACTCTCTAAATGTCAGAGATGCTCACAAATGGCCTCTCAGTGCCCTAAGTGTCACTTTGCAGTTGTGGGGGGCAATTTGAAAACCTGAATAAATATTATCTGTAAGAAAATTATGTGTATGTGTGCTAAAAAGGATTTTTACCTTGATGCATTAATCTGAGGCAAGAAGAAATATTCACCACTTCCACTAAGGAACAGAATTTTATGGCAAATAGACTTTCCCAGGCTGAACTTTGCAATAGGCTTTGAGCTCAATTTATCTTCCAGATGGCAAAATTTAGCTTGTTTTGCTGTAAAAAGTGCAGGTGAGACAACAACAAAAATAGGGTTGGTTTTTCCTTTTTTTTTTTCCTTTAGAAACCTCAAGACAAATATGATTTACTGGTGGTGATATTTGCTCTTGACAGAGCTAATGCTTTGGTAGCCTTTCCCTTGACCCCTGTAGATGGCAGAGCCAGGAATATTTAAAATGTGATTTATGATGTGCTCTGTGTGACTTTCCCAGATGGAGCTCAGAGATGGATTTGGGGAGAAAAATTCCTCACTGGAGGCTCCAGCTGCCCGTGCCCTGTCCTGGGCAGGGCAGGGACTCTCTGCAGCAAAGGACAGAGGATTTCTCAAGCAGGATGGGAAAATGGGAACCTGTTTTATTTTCTTTTTGAGTCAGGATTAAATGAGCGAGAGGGCAGCAGGCAGAGCCAGGAGCTGCGCTCAGAGCCCAGCAAAGACCTTCAGCTGCATTTGAGATTCCTGCCTTTTCCTGCCCTTGGACTCTGCCTGAGGCTCCTCTCCATAAAACAGGGGTGGCATCAGTCCCTGGCCAGGGTGCTGTGTCAGGAGGACAAACCTGGTGATTGTGAAGTGTTCAGGTCACTTCACACAGGCAGCAGAAATTCTGCTTTTCTGCATCTCAGACAAACACAGAGCCTGAACGTGCCCTGGAGGCTCCCCACGCCCCCCGAGCTGACTCATCCCTGCCCAGCCCCTGCTTCCCCAGAATTATTCCAGGAAAGGTTCCTTCTCTTGGGTTGGAAGCAGCAGAGTAAATTTTTTAAAAGCACCTTGCTTTATTGCTTGCTGGACAGATTATTCCCAACATCACGGCTCGGGCTTGGAAAGAGTCCATAATGTTTGAGGGCAATAAAACAGAGAGCTGAGGCACAGGATTTATGGGCATGAGCTAATGAAGTGCAGGGATGAATGTTCAGTGTGAGCCTGCTCCCTGCACCTCTCAGCAGCTCCCAGTGCCCTCCCCAGCTCCTTGCAGGGGTTTGGATGCTCCAGGAGCCCTGAGCCTCTCTGGCAATAGCCAGAATTTTCATTTAATCAAAACAGCTTCAGTCACGGCAAAAAGCAGCCAAGACAGGGGAGAAATTGCTCCATGAGAAAACAGTAATGGCACGAAGAGGGGAAGCTTATCCAAACTGGGGAAACAGGGGTGGCTGCTATTTGTTACACTGATGAAAGATCAGAGCATTGCAGGGAGAGGCTGAGCAGCTCTGCTCACTCTGTGCATCCCAGGAAGGGGCTGCAGCCCCAAATCCAGGCCCAGGTGCTCTGCAGGAGATGGAAAACGTGGCACAGGCATGGGGAGGAATTCCTGGGAGCTTGACCAGGCTGAGCTGGGCACTGGCAGCGCCATGCCTTGATCTGGGAATCCTCTGACCTCCCTGGCCATGGAGGTTCCCTGCCCATCCCTGGGGTTATCCTGGTGGGGCTGCTGCCAGAAGGGAGAGGAGGAGGAACCAACCTCACCCTCAGAATGTGGAGATGGAAATCCCAGCAGCTCAGGTGGGGTTTTGTGCTTGAATGGAAACCCTGGTGAGGTCTGAGCGAGGTCTCCTGGGTGGGAGAGGGATCCCACCATGCCCAGCAGCCCCCTGGATAAGCAACACCTTCCCCACCTTCCCAAACCAGGAGGGAGCAGAGGATCCCTGTGGAATCCTGTGCCCTCTGCTCTGGGATGGACCTGCTGGAGCAGGGAGGTGGCACCAGCTGGGACCTGCTGTGGTCCCATCCATCCTGACCCGTGCTGGGATTCTGGGATTTTCCCCACTCATCCCAGGGCAGAGCTGTGCTGATTTGTGTTGTGGTTCCCCTCTTTTTGTGTGTCCAGAAAAATCCAAGGAGCTGCAGTCACAGCAGTTAAACACTCACATGAGGCTTGTCCTTATCCCTTCTCCTGTCCCCAGAGCTCCCCAGTAACTCATTCCCAGTGGATTTCCTCTGGCAAGGCCAAGGCAGTGGGAGCCAGGTGTGCTTCCCCCTGGCCAAGGACACTTGTCCATCTGGGGACACTGGGGTGGCACCTGGCCAGGGATGCAGCAAAGCTGAGGAATGAGTGACCTTGGCTGCTGATTTGCCTCTCTCTGGAGGGCAGGGCTGGCACTGGAGCATCTTCTCCCTCGCTGGAGGTGGAGGGAGCTGAGCTGAGCCTTCCCAAAGTGCTGGGATTACACCTTCCCCATGTGATCTTTCACATCCCAGAGAGGTTTTACCTCGAGTGTGGCCTGAGCACCTTTCCCTGTGCAAACACATTCTAAAAAGCTGAAAAACCTCTTGAGTGCCTTAGAAACGTGGTCCACCTTAATTTTGACTGACAGGAATGTTTGCATCAACAGAGAGGTTCTTGGTGCTGCTTTCACTGGAACTCCCCTCAGGCCGTGAACTGCCCTGGGAGGTTCAGGTCAGGCTCAGCCCAGGGACACTCCCAACCCTCGTGTTTGGCTGGAAATGAAATGCAGGAGAGAAACAATTGATTGGCAGCTGCTGGGAACCTCTCAGGGCCACTTGGAGCTTTCTGCAGGAAAAGCCTGTGGTATTTACCTGGTTTTGTCTGGCTCTGCAGAGGCACAGAGCTCTGGGGATGCTGTCACACAGAGCTCTGGGGATGTGTCACACAGAGCTCTGGGGATGCTGTCACACAGCCTGGTCACACTCTTGGCTGCTGCCCTGGGGTTTGAGCTGCCCCAGAAGCGTTGCAGGAATGAGTTCCTGCAGTCCAGAGGGGTTGGCTGAGGGTGCTTCTGGTTCACTCACCTCAGAGTGATCCTCAGCTTTTGCACCCAGGCTCTCCTTCCCTCCTCAGCTGTGCCAGGGGTAAAAATCCTCATGCAAAAGACCCCAAAGGACTCTGTTCTCTTCCAGAACACTCTGTCCCTCTCTTGGAAGCCTCACCTGGAACCAGATCTCTCTTCCTGCTGCACTGAAATCCTTTGAGGGGACAAGGCAAGCCTCCAGATCAGTGTCCTTGGAGAGAACATCTGCCCAGATGTGTTTGGGGGCAGGTGTGGGCAGACCTTCCCAGCACATCTGTCTGATCCCTCCTTTCCATCAGGAATTGGGCACGTGGTGCAAGGACAGCCCAGGGGCCAAATCCCTGTTGGAGATTCCCTTCTCCTGCCCATCCCAGGCTCCAGATTCCAGCTGTGCCAGCCCATGGAGCCTGGCACAGCCCTTGGGATGGGCACAAACTTCTCCCCGGGGCTGGGGCTGGGAGGAACCTGATCTTTGTGGGACATTTCCTGGGAGTGTGGGACCTTTTTAGGGAATGGTGCCCTGTGCCAGCGTTCAGGTTGTCCCTTGGCCCCAGCACAGGGGACAGAACCAGGGCAGAGCTGTCTCTTCCCAGCTGGGAGCAGAGGGCAGTTGTCTTGAGAAATGTGACCAAAAATGTGTATTCCATTTTCATCTGTTGAAACCGGTTGGGAAATTTTGTTCTTTATCTCTTGTAACCTCTAGGGGGGGAAGAGGGCGATGCCTTCTGTTAATGGACACCTGATAAGATAAGGAGGCAGGGCCTCCCTATCTCTTCCTGCCCCCATCCTCCTCCCAGGGACATCCCCTGTGAATGGGCCATTGAAGGCTCTCACAGCACTGATGACATCACCTCATCCCATTGGGAGAGGCCCCACCCAGTGGGAGGAGCCAAAGCCTTTCCATGGGATAAAACAGCAATCCCAAACACCAAGGGAGCTGTTCCCACTGGATTCCCAGAGGATGACTGGATCCTTTTCTTGAGGATCAGCTCTGCTCCAACAGAGCCACATCTGTCAGTGTGGGAGGACTCACTGCAGGCTGCTCCCAGCACCCTGACCCACAGGGTGTCAGGTTTGCATCCTGACTCTGCCAGTGCTCCTTTGTACTACTGCATTTGTCTTATTTTATTTTTACCTTTCTTGCTGTTTGTTCTCTCTCTATTAAGTTGTATTTCTGACTTGGAGTCTCACTGGCTTTGCTTTCAAACCAGAACACCAGTGAGTGAAACCCCTCAGCTCATGCCCCTGGGCAGGTGCTGGCTGAGCTGGGCACCTCAGGTGTTGCTGGATGTGTCTGTACCTGTGCAGAGGAGGCTGCATCCCCCCAATGCCTTTTGGGACTACTTAAAAATAGAGGCCAGGCAAATTTAAGGGAATAAAAAGCAGTTCTGTTTATTGAAGGGCCTTCAGGTACATTTTGAGCAGATGAAGCCCTCCAGGAGCTACACCCAAAATGGACCACGAGTCACAGGTTTTCACACTTTTATAAGTTTGGTCCATTTGCATACTGGGGGTTTATCTTCCAATTACAGCTTCAGGTAATGAGGTCATTTACCCCAAGTTTGCCCCCCCAACTCACTTTTGTTTCCATCTCTCAGGCCTGAGGCAGTGAGGTGTCCTTGATCCCCAGGCCTGGAGAGGAATTGCTGTGTCTGCCCAAAATGGGGAAGCAGCAGCTCACACAGTGTGTGGAGTTTGGAGTTATACACTAAAGAACTGCAGGATTACAAACAGATGAAAAATACACAAGATAAATCCTAAGGCATCTCCCTGCCCCATTGAGGCTTCACTGGGGGCATCCCTGGGCCCCCCCTGAGCTGCTCTCCCGGCTGCAGCCCCAGCCCCACCCCTCTTTATTTGATTTATTCCAGGTTTGGCACCAGCCCAGGCAAAGCTGGTGACAAAGGAGCCCTGGAGCAAGCACAGAGTTCTGTGATGCCAAGGACTGGGTTTGCTCTTTGATCTGCTGGCTCCAAGGGGAAGGGAAGGACCCTCACATCTCGTTCAGGGCTTTATTCACACACGTGTAATTAGGATCTCCTGGATCTACAGCAGGACCTGCCTTAATTAGAGACATCTCTGCACCAGGAGTGCTGCACCAGCAGATAATGGAGCTGCCCTGTGCACTGCCAGGAGACAAAACCCCAAAAAGACAATTTCCCTGGGGTGAGCTGTGCCCCTGCCTTGGCACTGCTCTGTGCCCCACAGGGCTGGGGAAAGGAGGTAAAAGCCACCCCTGTGTCCTGGCCAGGGGTCACCCCTGTGTCCTGGCCAGGGGTCACCCCTGTGTCCTGGCCAGGAGCCACCCCTGTGTCCTGGCCAGGGGTCACCCCTGTGTCCTGGCCAGGCTCACAGGGCCAGAGAGGGGCTGTGCCCACGGGGGAGTCTCTGAGAGCCCCTCCAGAGCTCAGGTCCTGGTGGGGTGGCCGAGGCCCTGGCTGGGACATCAGGGACACATCAGGGGCACACAGAGCTTTGGGGAAGGCTCAGCTTGGGGCAGTGACCACACAGCAGGGCTCAACCCACCCTGCCCTGCCAGCCCCGTGTCCAAACTGGGGCTGAGCCCCACAGGAGGAAGGTAAATCCTAAATCCTCTCTCCTCCCATCCTGAGCTGTTTCATCCCCTGTCAGCCTCAGCTTTGGAGCCCCTCTGAGCCTGGTCCTAAAACTGAGGAGGAGGAGCAGACCCTGCACAAAGGATGGGCACTGATGCTGTCTGTGGGCCACACACTCTTTGATTTAAATCCAGCTCTGTGAGCTGCTCACACTCTCAGATCTGGGGAAGAGAATAAGCCAGGCAATAAAGGAAGCTGCCACTTGGGAACTCTTCTCGTTTTTGTTATTTTTCCATTATCTCATCCGTGAGGGAGAATTGTTCTGTGCCAGAAGAGCCGAATCTCCTGGGTGGGGAAAGGATGGAGCTCTGAGGTGTTCACCTGCTGGTGAGAGCAAGGAAAGGATTGTGTTCTCAGGGAAGAGCAGCTCATTCTGCCACTTCTTTTTTGTGTGCAGAGGAGCTTGGCTGCTCCGTGCTGCATCCAGAGGATCCCAGAGCTGGGGTAGGACAGGCAGGAGAGGGGATGAGGCAGCACCAGCAGCACCAGCAGGAGCTGGAAGGAGCAGGGAGCAGCCCACAGGAACAGAATCCCAGAATCCTGGAGGCTGGAAAAAGCTTTTGGAATCATCCAGTCCAACCCCACCCCAGCCCCACCATGTTCACCACTAAACCCTCTCCTCAAGTGCCACCTCCACACATTTCTTGAACCCTTCCAGGGATGGTGACCCCACTCTGGGCAGGAGAAAGGGTGACCTGGGCTGTGCAGGGCTCTGAACTGAGAGCAGGGCTGGGAAGGGCCCCTCTCCACCTTCCCACCACTGAGGGGGTGCTTGGGCCATTGCCAGGGAGCTGTTCCAGCAGAACTTCTGGGATTCAAATTCATTTTGCTGTTTTTGTTCTCTAATTTATATTCAGATGAGACAGAGCTCAGTGCTCAAGGAACATTTTTGGTTTTTTTGTGAGTTGTTAAGGAAATTGTGTGGACAGATCCATCCCAAGCCCCTGGTTTAACAGGAATGCTGCTCCTTTGGCTCGGGAATGGGCTCTCCTCAATCAGCTCTGTTGATATTTCACCCCTCTGGCCACTGAATCTCCTGTTTTAGTCAGCAGAGAAAACCCATTTCAGCTTTACCTCTACAGCTTCCCTCAGGAATCTGCCCCAGGCTGGGATGAAGGGCACTTCTGTCTCCCAGAGGAATATTGGAGGGGCTCAAAGACACGAATTTAATGGGAACCCTCAGCTCAAACTCCCTCCAGACAAAGGAGAGGTGACAGATTTAGCAGGAGAATAAATTCCTCACTAACAACACAAATACATCCTTGGTTCTGGTGGCAAAGGCACCAAATAGCTGCAGCCAATTATTGAGGGGGCAAAAAAGTAAATCTATGACTAAATTAAAAATAAAGAAATTAATACAATTTAATGAGTTTTAACTCCACAGAAAGTTGAAGAAGGATGGGATATTTTGATTTTGGACTCATTGCAAACAACAAAGTGGTTTGACAGGAGATGCTAAATTTCCCAGAAGACCACTCTTTAATTAATTTAAAATCATAAACCAATTAACATATTTAATACTAAACGCCCATACAATTAATTTGGCACTCGGAGAAGATGTGTGGTATTTAGGGAAAGGAAAAGCAAAGCCGGATTTCTCAGTGAGAAATAAGTTGATTTATTTAAGCACAAAATTCACAAGGAGCAGGATGAACACCCCTTCAGGTGAAAAACTCAGCTCTTCTTCCATACATCTGACTTAAATTTCCCTTTTTCAGTCTGAACCCATTCCCCTTGTCCTGTCCCTTCAGTTCCTGCTGAGGTCCCTCTCCCATTTCCCTGCAGCCCTTCCAGCCCTGCCAGGGGCTCTGGGGTCTCCACAAACCTTCTCCTCTCCAGGCTGGACAATCCCAGCTCTCCCAGCCTGGCTCTGGGAGCTGCTCCAGCCCCTTTATCCAGGTTGTTCCAGGGCATCCTCACCCACAGGTGGAGGTTTCCAAATGAGGAAAAGGTTTCAGTTCAGCTCTGAACATGTGAGGGGGATGAGCTGGGAAGTTCTGTGCCCTCCTTGCCATGGTTGGCTCAGTGCCAGCACGGGGCATTGTTGGATTTTTGGGTGTTTTTCCAAGCCTGTGGCTGTTTCTATTGGGCACCAGCACAAATCCCCCCTCCTTGATCGTTGTGTGCTTAGGGAGGAGCACAGAGGGGCTCAGGGCTTTTTGGGGTGCCTTGGCCAGGTGTAAGGACTGCACCCGTGCACTGTTGGAACTGGACATGAAATAAAGATGCTGGACTCCAGCAGTTAGAAGACATCAGAAGGCTTTATTGCAATTCCTTTCAGCCTTTTTATAACATGCTGTGCTAAAAAGGCACATCATTGGTCCACAGGATTCATACCTCTCCATTGGTTCAGTAACACAAACAACACCTGGGAGAGGGGTTGTTTTGGGAAAGGAATATTGTTCACCCAGAAATGTTATGGGAAGAAAAGTTATTTATACAAAGATGCCTGAAAAAGGAGAAACTGCTGAAAACTTTCTCTTGGGTAAGCCAGCAAATTCTCAGGCTTCAGAAAATCAGGCCCACAGTGCACAGCTTCTGTTTTGTTTTTGTATCATTTGTTATTTTATAATTTATCAAAACCTTATGTTTTTCAAAGCACACCCCATCAGCCATCTCACAATTACCCTGAGCCATTCTGAGAAGAGCTGGACACCCTCAGAACTTGATCCACCTTCATGGGGATTATAACACACTGCCCACCCTGCAGCCTGTGTCACCAGGACTCCTCTGGACTCACTCTTGTCCTTCCTGTGCTGGGGACACCAGAACTGGGCTCTTCTCGGGGTCGTTGTTCCCTGAGATTCTCCTCGGGGTTTCTGTTCCCCGGGGCAGTGGGGTCTCCCCCAGGGTTGCTGTTCCCTGGGGATTTCCCTGGGGTTGCTGTTCCCCGGGGTAATCAGGTTTTCAGTCTTCTCTTTGCCCTGGGTGTTTCACACCAGAGCCAGAGCAGACAGGCTGAGTCCAGCAGTGTTATCAAGGCTGTTTATTCTAAATTATCTCTCAGTTCTTGTCCAGCTCTGCAGGGCGTCCCCAGCAGAGCAGGACACGCGGGGACTGGGCGGGTCAGAGATCCCCAAACCTTCAGTGCGGGATCTCCCACCCAACCACTGTCCAAGATGTATTTTTTATTTACAAAATTTTACCAATACAACTACCTATGCTAACATGTCAATTCTATTCTAAACCAATCTCTAAAATCCAACTCAGGAAAAGATGGGGGATGAGAGCAAGAACAAGGAGCACAGGGGCCACTCCCCAATTCCTCCAGCTTGTCTCTCCACCCCCATATGCTAAGAATCCTAATTTCTATATTTATATTCTATAACAGACTAACTACTATTTATTTCTAAATTCTTAGGATCTGTGATTCTTCTTACATGTGAGTATTCACTGCCATGGCAGGGATCAGAGGCAGTGTCCTCCTGGGCTCTGTGTGAGGCTCTGACCCCCCTGTACAGATCCCAGACCCCCTGTCCGGTCTCCAAACCCTCCAGGGTGGCCACAGGGATGTCCTGGACTCCAACAGGCTCTGTCCCATGTGGGGTCTCCCAGGGACAGAATCCCCCCCTGGCCCTGCTGCCCTCTGGATACAACCCAGGGCATGTTTGGATTTCTGGGCTGGGCCATTTCCCCCAGGATTTGTGCCCAAACAGCTCAGAAGTTTTATGAGAACTGATAAAATTCCTCTGGCTGTGGAGCTGAGGGAAAAGACACCCAGGTAAGAGAATTCTCGTGTCTGGGTCTCACCTCCTGTCTGGTTGCAGGTGGCTCTCCCTGGAACCCCTGTGGATAATTTGAGTTCATCTTCCTCTCTCTTCCTTTGATGGACAAGGGTTTATTTTCTTATTTTCCAGCCTGAGTGGGGAGCAGTGGAAGATGCCTGGAGCAACACTTTTCCAGGCCATTAGGAAGCCAATCAGAGAGGGGCTGAATCTCAGGGTGATGTTTTTCCCTGGCATCACAGAAGGAGGGCATGGCCTGTCCTATTCAAGCAGTTCAAAGAATTCTTCACACGGAGGAAGGAGCACCAAGTTTAAGGATTGGGAGAAAAATAAGGAGAAGATCAAATAAACTTTCAAACCTGGCTGTGTGTGATCTCAGGCGCCTTCTGACAATAACATGTTATTCCTCATCATTACTGAAAGGCAGAATTAAAATTGCTTTAGTGATTAAAAGGGCTTTTCTGGACTGCAGCACGCCAGCATTTCTCCCATGTGGAGGGGGAAACTGGGAATTTCTGGGTTTCTAATAGTTTGGAAGATAAGGAAAAGCTCCCCCAGGGGCAGTTTATCTGAAATTCCTGCTGGGAGCAATCCCCAGCCCAGCCCTGGGTGAGCACAGCCCTCATTTCTGAGCACATCCCTGGGCTGGGCTCTGCCCCGAGCTTGAAATTCCTCTAAACTGGGGCTTAATGGGAATTCTCAGCTTTTTGTGAGGTTTAAAGTTCTCAGGTTTTAGGAGGCTGAGGGCAGTGAGCACAAAAGGGTTTGTAAGGAGAAAAGGAACTTGTGAATAGCCCTGGTAACCGAGGCCACGTCCTGAGAGTCTGGGGAACAGGAGAGCTCCGGGTCAGAGAATCAGGGAATTGTGGAATATCCTGAGTGTGAGAAGGGCCCCAAAGGGATGGGATCAGCACCAGACATCCCTCACAGGGTTTTGTTCAGCCTGTGCAGGACTCAGGGCACTGCAGGAGCCAGCAGGGATAAAGGCTGACTGCTGCTACAGCCACTTCTCCCTTGCTACTGTTTGTTTCTTTGGGAATTGCCTCACTTACTCGAAATAATTTAAAATTTTGTACACAAAAACTAATCAAGAACCCAAATTATCTCCTTTTTAAGCATGGGAAGAAATGCAGCATCAGCCTGAAATCATCTTGAAAATAATAAAGGCAGATTCAGTGGCAGACTAAAAAGCAGAGCAAGTACAGCTGTGAGCTGGTCTAGGTTTATCTCAGCTACTGAAAAGCAGACAAAAGGTATTGGTCTAGCTCAGATTTAATTTTTTAAACTAACGCTTGGTTGCATAGAGATTGGGGAAATAATGAATATTCTGCTTCAGCTGCTGCACCAAAAAATTCAGAAGTAAAATGGCACATGTCACATTGAAACAAGACTGGAGCTGCCTCTTTGTAAGTGGGATGAAGACTCCCTTTAAAAACACTATTTTTAGTCAACTAAAATTTGCCATTGACATGAAGGGAAATGTTGTCTCCTTTTCAGAACTTGGCCCTCCTGCTCAGTGTTTTTCCTTCAGTGGGAGTGGGGGGAGATTTTGGAGCATTTCTTGCCACTTTCAAAAGGATTTTGCTCCTGAGAATTTTGGGTTTCTTGTGCTTCCACTTCTTGTTAAAACAAGGCCAATAAAGTCTGACCACATTTTAGGGTGATTTGGGTCAGGGTGACCCCAGTCCCCTGTGACAGCACCTCTGTGCCCAGCCCAGGACAGCACCAGACATTCCCAGCAGGAGCTCCAGGCTCAGTTCCCTTCCCAAAGGTGCATCCCGACCCTCTGGGTCCTGGCAGGACCCCCCTGTGCCCAGCCCTGGAGGAGCTGGTGACAAATGGAGCTCTGATGTGCCCATTGTGTGAATGATGTGTCCTTCCCCCATAATCACTGCAATTACACATGGCAATCATTAATAATTGCATTTCCCTTCAATCAATTTTTACTAAAATATAGCTTTTGTGCCAGATTCCAGTTAATTTTTTCCTATAGATGTGTCTCAGGCCTTGGCAATATTCCTGTGGGAAGATCAATCAGAACCCAGGACAGGATGACATGCTACACTTCTGGGGGGATCCAAGTTTTAATTAATTGTTATTCATAAACTAATTATTGGATTTACAAATGAGTTCTTGGGAAATTCATTAGCCCTTGGAAGCCGCGTGTCAGCCATTTGCAGCAGGATGTGAATCTGCTTTTCTTCAGGAGATGGAAATCCGTGCCTGGAAATGCAAAAAGGGATCTTTTTCCTGGAGCTCTGTGCCCGTGGCCAAGGTCATCCTGATATCTTGGGAAGGCTGAGCTGACACCGAGACTGGACACAGCTAAGAGAATAAAATAGAGATTTATTGAAAGGCCTTTAGGGTACACCTTGGGCAGGACAAGAGCCTGGCCAGGGCTGCACCCAAGGTGGACCCAAAATGGACACAAAACGAACCCAAAATGGGCACAAAATGGACACAAAATGGACCCAAAATGGGCACAAAATGGTCACAAAATGGACCCAAAATGGGCACAAAATGGACACAAAATGGTCACAAAATGGACAAATGGCCACGAGGTCTCACACTTTGATAAGTTTTGGTCCATTTGCACATTGGGATTTCATTGTCCAATTCCAGCCAGGAGGGTCAGGTTGGATTTCAGGGAAAGGTTCTTCCCCCAGAGGTGCTGGCACTGCCCAGGCTCCCCAGGGAATGGGCACAGCCCCAGAGCTCCAGGAGGGTTTGGACAGCTCTGCCAGGGCTGCCCAGGGTGGGATTTTTGGGGGGTCTGTGCAGGGCCAGGAGCTGCAGTGATGATCCCTGGGGTCCTTTGCAGATCCCGTGACTCTGGGAATAGAGGGAGACCCCACTCCTCCCCCTAAAGACAACTCTGAATTCTATTTTTTTGTGTTCCTTCATCAGTTTACCTTTTTTACCGCCTCTTTCTGCCCTCCAAGATTTTCCCTTGCTGCTGCAAAGTGCCAGCTATGCAGGCTAGACAAAACCATGGCACTTTCATCCAGGAAAAGAGGGAAGAGATGCTGATTGCAGGTTGGTTTGGGCCCTGGGTCCCTGTGCCAGAGCCTCTGGAGTGGGAGGAGGCTGCACGGGTGCTCCTTGCAGTGAAACACCACAGCCCTGCTGTGAGCTGTTCTTTTTAGCAGCCTGTCCTCAGTCAGGGGCATTAATTGTTTTCAAATATCTGAGATGTCTGAGTTGTTCTTGCCCGAGGTGATAGGGAATTCTATTAACTGCTGTCAATTCTATTAAATCCTGTCAATTCTATTAAATCCTCCCGTTCCAATCCGGGCACTAATGCAGAGATGCCTCTGACTCGTGGTTTGGAACTGAGAGGGTTCGAAGGTGCAGCTGCCCGAGACCCTGGAAAAAGGGGAGTCTTTAAAGCACATTTATCTCCCTGCCACATCACCTTTCAACCTGGCACATTTGGGAATTCAGAATGTGCTGGGATGAATGTTCTGAATGGAGCTTTTCAGAGCCCTTCCAGGCAGAACCAGAGCTGCAGGAGTCAAAGGTTGTGTTACAGGGAAAAATCCCAGCTCAAATTAAAATCAAAAGTTGCTTTCAGTGCTCTCAAAGTGGATGAAAAATGTCCTTGTTTATCCTACTGGAGTCTGCAGAAGCAGCAGAAATCGGTGAGCACTGCAAGCCCCTGTGATTTGTCAGCTCTCCCAGAGCCCAGCACTAATGGATGGGAAAGCAGAGCTGGCATTTCCATCCCGTGCCCTGGAGGTTCAGGGGAGGCTTTGGAGCTCTGGGAATGAACTGGGGTCTGGGCACTCTGCTGCTGCCAGGGAATCCCTGCTCTGTGTGCCCATCCTGGCAGTCCCACATTTCCTTGCCAGGTTTGGATGTGCAGGAGGAAAAGGGAAAATGCTCAGGGTGCTTCCCTGAGAGAAGCCTGAAGCCCTGTCCAGAACAGGAAAGTGTCAGAAACTAAACAAAACCCTAATTCCCCACCTTCCTTTACCTTTGGCTTTTAACTCTCTCTTTTACTTTCTTTTTATTTTTTTTCTCAGCTGAAACTATTCCCTGACTCACAGAAATCTCTGAAACTGCACTTTTTAAGTGCATCCACTATTTGTCAGGGGGAAAATAAAATAATAATAATAAAAAAAAGCCACAAAACCAAAGCAAAAACCCACCCAGCTGCTGGTCTCACATTCTGCTTTCAGCCCTACCTGGAGCTGCCTGCTCTGGGACAGCCACACAGACAGCACAGCCTTTTTTGGGGTTAATGTCACACCTGGCTTCTGTGGCCAAGGCCATGAACCATCTGAATCTCATCTGAATCTGAAACCTCTGATCAACTCTCAGGTCATGGGGAAGGTTTTTAATCCCTGTTTGGCATCGATGGGAGCACCTGAAGAGTGGGATCAGGAGCTCCTGGTGACCCCAGGCTGTTCCCATCCCCTGAGCCTGGCACTGAGCCCCTCTGAGGGATGCAGAGGGGATGCAGAGGATGCTCTGGTCCTGCTGGAGTCAGTGCCCCGAGGAAGATGCTGCCCACTCACACCCCCCAAATTCATCAAACAAGGGGGAGCAGGGGCCACAAACCCTGGGGACAGCCAGGGCAGGGCTGGCAGGAGCAGAGACAGGGCGTGGTGGCATTTCTGTTGGAAAAGCCTCCCCAGAAGGAGGGAATAAAGCCCCTTTTTAGAGGGAAAACCACCCCAGGACCTGCTGAAGGCTCTTGGTCTGTTCAGCTGGAGCAGAGGAGGCTGAGAGGAGACTCATCCCTGTCACACTGAGGGGAAGAGCAGGGGCAGGGGCAGGGTGGGGGATTGATGCCTTCAGTTTTCCCTTCCCTGTATTTCAGCCCCTGCACTGCCCAGGGTGCAGCTCTGAGCTCACACTCAGGCTCACTCAGCTCTGCACACAGCAGGGACACAAAACAAATCCT
>VXBR01007117.1:100748-113122 GCA_013400215.1 Cisticola juncidis | reverse complement strand
CACCCAGGGGTTTGGGGAGCACCCAGGGGTTTGGGGAGCACCCAGGGGTTTGGGGAGCACCCAGGGGTTTGGGGAACACCCAGGGGTTTGGGGAGCACCCAGGGGTTTGGGGAGCACCCAGGGAGCACAGGAAAGGTTCAGCCACGGCTGCAAACACCTCAGGCAGCTCTGCCCCGTGCCCAGCCCAGGCTGAGCCCTGACACACACACCAAAGCCACTGCAAGTGTGCCAAGACATCTCACAGGACAGGGAGGTGTCCCAAAGCCACCTCAGAGGGCAGGGAGGTGTCCCCAAAACCATTTTAACGACAGAGAGATCTCCCAAAAACACCTTACAGGACAGGGAGGTGTCCCCAAAGTCACCTCAGAGGACAGGGAGGTGTCCTCAGAACCATTTTAAGGACAGGGAGGTGTCCCCAAAGCCACTTTAACGACAGAGAGATGTCCCCAAAGCCATCTTACAGGACAAAGAGGTGTCCCCAAAGTCACCTCATAGGAGAGAGATGTGTCCCCAAGCCACCTCACAGGG
This sequence comes from Cisticola juncidis, assembly GCA_013400215.1. Classification (NCBI taxonomy): domain Eukaryota; kingdom Metazoa; phylum Chordata; class Aves; order Passeriformes; family Cisticolidae; genus Cisticola; species Cisticola juncidis. The sequence continues at coordinate 112,594 of VXBR01007117.1, read as the reverse complement.
CAGGGAGGTGTCCCCAAAACCACTTTAAGGACAGAGAGGTGTCCCCAAAGCCAGTTTAAGGACTGAGAGATGTCCCAAAACATCTCACAGGACAGGGAGATGCCCCAGAGCCACCTCAGAGGACAAAGAGGTGTCCCCAAAGCCACTTTAAGGACAGATAAGTGTTCCAAAACTACCTCAGAGGACAGGGAGGTGTCCCCAAAACCTGCTTAAGGACAAGGAGGTGCCCCAAAGCCACCTCAGAGGACAGAGAAGTGTCCCCAAAGCCACCTTAGAGGACAGGGAGGTGCCCCAAAGCCACCTCAGAGGACAAGGAGATGTCCCCAAACTACCTCAGAGGACAGGGAGATGTCCCCAAATCACCTCAGAGGACAGCCAGATGCCCCAAAGCCCTCTCAGCTCTCCCCAGGGCTCCTCTCCATGCAGGGCCCCTGCAGCACTCCAGCCCCACAGCAGGGCAGGGGTTGCTCCTCAGCTCGGCCACTCCCTGCAGTTCTCACTGCAGCCACCTCAAGGCACATTAAACACACCCCTGTGCAAGCAAAACCCCAAATCCTGTGGGGATCCTCAGCTCCTGGCCTGCAGTGCAGATTTCCCTCATCTGAGCACTTCTCTGCTGGTTCCATCCCAGCTTTCCTGACCAGTTTACCCATGGATGTCATGCAGACTGAGAGGCACTAAAAGTCTCCATGGAAATTTGCCATAAATCTCCATCCTGGAGAGGATGGGCTGTAAAACCTTCAGCAAATGAGTCCTCTCCTTTCCCACTAAAAACCAGAATCAGGCCACCAAATCCAGGTCTCACTTAGGGACAACCCCAGGGAAGGCTGGGTGGCTTTAAAGCAAATATAATTTGGGATCTGTAATGAGTATAACAGGTCTAAAATATGGATAGAAAATCAAAATCCTGAAGGAAAAGAGAACTCCACACATTTCAGAGCACACCCTTCCCATGCCAGGGCATCTTTAGGCCTCTGGGACAGCTCAGAAGCACCAAGGGAGGCTTTATCTGATTTTTCTCTGCTCTTCTTTGTACCAGGCAGGTGAAGACAAAGCATTTCTTGTGGTAGCACATGAGATGCAAATTAAACAAAGATCAGCATTAGCAACACAAAGAGCTGAAAGCCAGGGCTACAGGAGCCACAGGACTACTTGAAGATGGAGATTCTGTGGAGAATAATCCTTATTTCAAGAGAAAAATCCCTGCAGTGTTAGTAGCTAGAAATCGCCCTCAGGACTCTAGCAGAATTCCAGACAGGAAAACAGAGACCTGTGGTACATCAGCAGCCCCTTGGGAATGCCAAAAAAGGCAGATTTGCTGGAGAAATGTGAGTCATGGTGGTGAGAAACCTCTAAAGGGCAAGGCAGGGAATCACCTCTGCAGGGCATCAGTGACTCAAACCTGTAAAGGGCATAGAACAAACAGGAATAAACAGGAATAAAAGGGATTGAAAGGAACCTTTCCTTCTAAGCTGTTGGCTTGGAGAGAGAGCACAGTGGCAGCAGCTCCTCAGGAATAAATGTGACACATTTCTGTGTAATAAATGTGACACGTGGCAGGGATGGAGGTGGTGGCCAAGGTTTGTCCCCAGTGCTTGGAGACCTCCAGGCACATTCAGGGCAGGGAAAGGAGCTGGGAAAGGGCCTGGAGCAGTGGATGCAGAGGTTACTGATGCTCCTGGAGCTGATGCAGAGGCTGCTGATGCTCCTGGAGCCAGGAGGGGTCCAGGGGGAGCAGGGAGTGGCTCAGGAACCTGCACCTGCAAATCAGGGAAAATCAAAAGCAATTCCATAACCAATCCTGGAGGAAGGGGGATGCAGCCAGGCTGGGAGGGGAGAAGGCCTTTCATGCTCTCTGATGAGCTGATCTGACATCCCCTTGCTCGAGCTGACACTGATTACTGGAAATCTCAGCTTGTTTCCTTGCCAGCAGCCAGGCCTCCCTCGTAATTTCTCAGATTTCTCCCTGTCAGGTCACTTTAGGATTTCTCTGAAATAAAGACAGCCTTGTAAATAAATGGAGGCCAGGATGCCTCCCTGGGAGATGAGACAAGGCCTGACAGGAGGAGTAGTGAGGGTCTGGAGCAGAGTCAACAAGGAGCACGTCTTTTGTTGCAATTGCTAACTAAGTGTAATTAACTTCCTGATGAGGTGCAGGATCTTAAGGACTGATTGGAGTTATAGACTAATCATTATTCATGAGAAATCAACAGACACTACTTACAGGGAGCTGAATGCTTAAAAAAACCCAACTGTAAAAGCTCACTGGGGCAAACACATCCCTGCTCCAAGGCTGTGGATGAGCTCCTGGGTGGATTCCTCTGGCCAGGGTGTGTGGGCAGAGGAGAGGAACCAGATCCCCTCCTGGACCCCTGAGTGAGGCTGCAGAGGGACAGGGCAGCCCATTCCAGAACTGTGCTCCATCAGTGCCCCCCTTTGTCAGAGTCCAGGACATCCCTGTGGCAGCCCTGGAGGGTTTGCAGACCGGACAGGGGGTCTGGGATCTGTACAGGGGGGTCAGAGCCTCACACAGAGCCCAGGAGGACACTGCCTCTGATCCCTGCCATGGCAGTGAATACTCACATGCAGGAAGAATCACAAATCCTAAGAATTTAAAAGTAAATAGTAGCTAGTTTGTTATAGAATATAAATATAGAAATTAGAATTCTTAGTATATGGGGCTGAAGGGACAAGCTGGAGGAATTGGGGAGTGGCCCCTGTGCTCCTTGTTCTTGCTCTCGTCCCCCATCTTTTGCTGAGGGAATTGGTTTAGAGTAGAATTGACATGTTAGCATAGGTAGTTGGTATTGGCAAAATTTTGTAAATAAAAAATACATCTTGGACAGTGGTTGGGTGGGAGATCCCGCACTGAAGGTTTGGGGCTCTCTGACCCGCCCAGTCCCCGCGTGTCCTGCTCTGCTGGGGACGCCCTGCAGAGCTGGACAAGAACTGAGAGATAATTTAGAATAAACAGCCTTGATAACACTGCTGGACTCAGCCTGTCTGCTCTGGCTCTGGTGTGAAACACCCAGGGCAAAGAGAAGACTGAAAACCTGATTACCCCGGGGAACAGCAACCCCAGGGAAATCCCCAGGGAACAGCAACCCTGGGGGAGACCCCACTGCCCCGGGGAACAGAAACCCCGAGGAGAATCTCAGGGAGGAGCAATCCCGAGACCCCTTCACCAGGAGAACTCCTACCCTGTGGGGCACTCCAGGATTCTGGGGTTCCATCCCAGGCAGGGGAGTGGTCCTGGCTCAGAGCCCACAGCCAGACTCACCCAAAGCTGAGTTCATCCTCCAGCAGCACCAGCTCCCCTTTCTGCCCAGAAGGAACCAGCCTGGACTGTCCCTTGCCTGGGTACAATTCCCCTGGCACTGGCAGAGGAGTTTTTTGCCCTTCATGCTACATTCTCACATCTCAGTGTCCCCAGGACTGTGGCATCGTTAGGAATTCCCCACGTTTGTCCTTAATTAGAGCATCACAAATGAAAGGCTGATCAGCAGCAGCACCCAGAGTCTCCAGGGCTCCTGCAGGGCTGAGCAGGTCCAGGGGGGCTGGAGCTGCCCGTGCTGGGTCCTTGCAGGAAGCTCTGGCTGCTCCTGAGCTGCTCCTTTTGGGCAGGGTCTGACGGAGCACTGGGGAGTGCCTGGGTTCCCTGGCAGCCTCTGCCAGCCTGGCAGGCCCTGTGGCAGCTCCAGGTGTTCACAGCAAGTGTCAGCTGGAAAAGGAAATCATCAATTTGGGACTGACCTAACAACACAGGCTGGGCTTGTCTGGCCCCTGTACTGCTCACCCTGGGAAATGACTCAGCACAGGAGAGGGAATTGCTGCTTGTGCACAAAACCTGGGCTTGGTCCCTTGGAAAGGAGCTGTTCCCATGGATTCCCAGCCCCAGGAGCTCCCTGCATCTCTGACTCATCACAGTGAGAGAAGGTGAGTTTATCTCTGCAAGTCCTGCAGCAGCTCCCTGGAAATGCTGCTGAGCTGGAGGGTTTGAACAGCCCTGGGGGCAAGGGGGGATTGTGCCAGTCTGAAGAAATACAACCCAGGGTGTTGTATGTTTGTACAGCCCAGTTCTGGGTGTTTGGGCAGGTCTGTGGAAGCTCCACCTCTGGATGTGTCCATTGGACACTCCCATGCTCCTGCAGAAGGGAACAGGCAGGAGGTGTGAGGAAGGAACTCCATAAATCAGCTCCAAGGCTCTGCCCAAACATCCAGAATTGGTCTGTCCTGCTCCTGGCATCATCTAGAACTTCCTCCTCCTCCCATTCCCTCCTTCTCCTCTCTGTCCTGCCACATTCCTTGTGTCCAAGATGACACCAGAGAGAACCATGCTGGAAACAGAGCCCATCCCTGCCCCAGATCCTGTCCTAGAGCAGGGACAGCCCCACCCTGCCCTGCCATGGCAGTGACACCTCCTGTCCTAGAGCAGGGACAGCCCCACCCTGCCCTGCCATGGCAGTGACACCTCCTGTCCTAGAGCAGGGACAGCCCCACCCTGCCCTGCTCCCTGCATCCCCCTCTGCCCTCACAGAGCAGCTGAAGATGTTCAATTCCTGCCCCAGGGCCCACCAGAAAGGGCTGAATCCACCTGGGAAATAGCTAAATAGTCCTCTCACGCCCCATTTGGAAGGAGGAAGGTAAATGGAGGTGTGGTGACAGTAAATGTATAAAATAAATGTGTTCAGTTTTGCCAAGTGGCTTGGTAGTGAAATGGGAACCCAAACAAACAGGAGATTCAATTCCAGTCCCATCATATTTTGCAGAAATGCATTGAACTGGCGTTTTTATAGACTGAGAGATGCCTCTGTTACCAGAAGGGATCAGCAGGTGTAGAAGCAGGTGTGTATAATGAGAATGAAATTGTGGGAATGTGAAGTTTATGAACAAAACAAAATGAAAAGCCAAGGAAAGCAATGCTCACTTCTTTCCTTCCCGAGGCATCTTTGAGGCTGGTATTGAATCCCAGAATCCCAGAGTGGTTTGGCTTTGGAAGGGACCTTAAATCCAATCCTTAAATCCACCCAGTGCCACCCTGCCCTGGCAGGGACACCTCCCACTGTCCCAGGCTGCTCCAGCCCCAGTGTCCAGCCTGGCCTTGGGCACTGCCAGGGATCCAGGGGCAGCCACAGCTGCTCTGGGCACCTGTGCCAGGGCCTGCCCACCCTCACAGGGAACAATTCCTGCCCAAGATCCCACCTAAATATCCCCTCTGTCAGTTTGAAGCCATTCCCTCTCATCCTGTCTGTCCTGCCCTCGACTCTCTGTTGCATGGAACATTCCCAAAAAGTGCTTGCCAAGCTGGGATTTAATCCCTCTCTTCCTGTGGGATTGATACAGTTCCATACATCCTTTCTGCCTTTTCCTGCTGCCACAGCCTTGGCTTTGCTGCAGGCAGGGATTGGGATATAAAGAGAGATGTGACCACTGGGGGATGTCTTAAAACCTGATTTATTGCCTCAGGCTCAAGGAGGGTGGGAACATCTTCACTGCACACGCCAGGAGTTCATGGTCAGTGGTCCCAAGACCACAGGTACAAGGGGTTTTAAAGGTTAATTAGCCAATAAACTACTGCCACAAAGAATGTTTTTACTTTCACACCAATCCCTAATTAATTTGTGTCACATGTCTTGCCTCAATGCAGACATTTTAACTGATCAAATAATGACACACAAACTTCCAGAACTGCACCTTAAAACTTCTTATTACCCTTATAACTATTTTTATTGCTTAAACTTTAAAACTTTCTACTACTTAGCTTAATATGTCTCTATTTAAGCTACAGACCCACGTTCTTGCTCACGGTCTCTCTCAGGGTTTTTTCTCCCTGAGATTCTCCTCGGGGTTTCTGTTCCCCGGGGCAGTGGGGTCTCCCCCAGGGTTGCTGTTCCCTGGGGATTTCCCTGGGGTTGCTGTTCCCCGGGGTAATCAGGTTTTCAGTCTTCTCTTTGCCCTGGGTGTTTCACACCAGAGCCAGAGCAGACAGGCTGAGTCCAGCAGTGTTATCAAGGCTGTTTATTCTAAATTATCTCTCAGTTCTTGTCCAGCTCTGCAGGGCGTCCCCAGCAGAGCAGGACACGCGGGGACTGGGCGGGTCAGAGATCCCCAAACCTTCAGTGCGACCCAACCACTGTCCAAGATGGATTTTTTATTTACAAAATTTTACCAATACCCACTGCCTACACTAACATGTCAATTCTATTCTAAACCAATCTCTAAAGCCCAGCTCAGGAAAAGATGGGGGACGAGAGCAAGAACAAGGAGCACAGGGGCCACTCCCCAATTCCTCCAGCTTGTCTCTTCAACCCCATATACTAAGAATCCTAATTTCTATATTTATATTCTATAACAAACTAGCTACTATTTATTTTTAAATTCTTAGGATTTGTGATTCTTCCTGCATGTGAGTATTCACTGCCATGGCAGGGATCAGAGGCAGTGTCCTCCTGGGCTCTGTGTGAGGCTCTGACCCCCCTGTACAGATCCCAGACCCCCTGTCCGGTCTCCAAACCCTCCAGGGCTGCCAGAGGGATGTCCTGGACTCCGACAGGTCTCCAGATCTGGAAGCCTTTTCCAAGGTCTCAGGTCAAACCCTGGATTCATTTCTGTGTTTGAGGCTGCATGCACAGGGTTTTGAGAATTTTCTGTGTCCAGAATCCCCACAGGCAGGGATGTCCCACTGCATATGAGGGGCTGGATAAACCCTCTGTGCAGCAGGGAATAAATCAATAGGATGGGACAGGGCAAGGGCAGGGGTGGAGGTAAGTGGACCATCAGAAACCTGGAAGTGACACAGGCAGATCTCCCAGAGGAGCCAGCCCATGGCTGGGTCACAAACGAGCTCCTGGAAATGCAGAGAACAGAGTTATCCCTCTGATAGCAAGAGCTGAGCCTTTGTCAGAGCAGATAATTGGGATGTTCAGTGGCTCCATGAAGTCCTGCCCCCCTAATTGCTGCAGCACCTGCATTCCCTGGCTGCCACAGAGCTCCAAACCTTCAAGGAGATAAAACAAATAGAAAAGGCTGAGGGGTTCCTGGCGTGCAGGCAGCTGCTTTGTGCAGCTTCCTCGGGAAACTGCAGGGACAGCTTGGAGCCATCCCAGCAAGGCCACCTGGAGACTGTGGGGAGCAGGCAGGGCCCTGCTGGGCACTGCAGGATGGGCTGNGGAGGTGGGATGTGAGCTAGAGGGGGGATGTGAGCTGGGATGTGAGCTGGAGCTGGGATGTGAGCTGGAGTGGGATATGAGCTGGAGAGGGGATGTGAGCTGGAGGTGGGATATGTGCTGGAGGTGAGATGTCTCTTTTTGCAGCTGGCTGTTGGCCGGGGCATCAGCCAGAGTCAAGACAACACTCAATATGAGTTAAAAGTCTTGCTCGTTTATTCAGCTATTTGGCTTACATTTGTACTGTGCTAAGCATATCATGCACCTAACTCTGAACATCATTGGTTAAACCACAGTGTTCACTCGTCCTTGCAGTATAATAATTGGTTCAGAAGCTCTGTCCACGAGGCTAAATGCTGCAAATCTTCCCTAACTTATGGTCAATGCATCCTGTCTGGCATCCTGTTACAGCTATTGCTCCAAACTTCACTTCCTCCTTATCCCATCTAAGGAATGGTTCAAGGACATTTCAGTTTCTATTCATCCCTTATGCTAAGAGCAGGACTGTGCACATGTCCCTGCTTTTCCAGCCATGCATCCACAGCTGCCCAAGGAGGCAGTTCCCGAGGCAGGACCCTCCCTGTTTCACACAGGACTGGGATGGTCTCCCCCAGCCCACTCTGTGTTCCCACAGGGACTGACTGGGAGGAAAAGCAGCAACCCCCAGACCCTGAAAGCCTCCCCAGGTGTCTCAGAGCAGTTTGGGAAGCCCAGGGCTCCTGGAATTCCATGCAGCTCTGCAGAGCTCTGATGGGTGCAAGCTGCCAGCAAAAATCATCCTGGTTTAATGAGTTACCTTCATTTCCTTGAACTTTATTTGCCATAATCCCCTCTGATGAGTTCCTTCTCAGCAGGATGAGGGTTGCAGGCGGTGTTGAGCTCTTGGCTCATCCTGTAAGTGAAATAAAACATGAGCTGAAGGTGTGGACAGCATGGGTCAGCTCATGGGAAGGAGAATTTCTGTCCCCACAGAGAGTGTCAGTGCCACCAGTGCCCCCAGGAGATCCATCCCAGTGGGAAGGAGGCTCTGGAGCTCTGCCCTCCCCCTGTTCAGGGTCACTGAGGGGGCTCTGGCTGAGGAGGAGCCTGTGAAGCACCAAGCAGCCCTGATGGCACCTGCTCTGCTGCTGCCCCAGGACCACCCTGGACAGCCCAGGACACCCTGGGAGGCTCCAGCCCACAGAAATGGGAGCCAGTTAAACAGGGACAGGGCTGGTGCTGGTTTCAGCCTTCACAGCATTCCCATGTATCCCACAGATGCTGAATCCAGCACCCCAGGCATGTCCAGCTCAAGATTCCCTCGGGTTTTCCTCCTTTCCTGAAGCCTCTTCTCTCCCAGCCTTTCCAGGATCCCCAGGATGTGCAGAGCACAGCCCCCTCTCCACACCCACACGTGGGCTGGATTCTCATTTCAGGCTGTGCTAATCCCCAGCTCTTCCTGCAGTCATGCAGAGTTCAGAAATATTTTATTTATCAGGGGATTGGACTTTAAAATTTAACCTTTTTGTAGCTTAAAAGGTGTCTCCTTCAGGTGACACCTCCACACAGATGTGGCACCTCAGTGCAGGGATATTCTTCCAACTCTTCAGCCTTTTCCACTTCTAGCAGCTCTCACTTATAGGAATTTATGTGTCAGGTCATCAAGGGAGACCTGGTGGGTTCTTTCTCTTTGTTCCAATTAATTGCACTTCATGGAGGAGTTTCTTAAATTTACACACTGGCTTTGGATGGAGTTTTAAGCCTCTGTTTGCATCAGGTGAATCCAAGGTGAATCTGGGCAAGACTATTAAATTATTTGTTGATTATTTTCTCCATCAGTTTTGGCTTTTTCCATGGAAAAGGCTTTTCTGAGAACATCTGAGATGAGAAGATCTCCCTGGCCCAATTGATGCAGTGACCAGCCCAGTGCTTGGACAGGCCTTGGGCTATCCCAAATCCACTGCAAATATCCCAAATCATCTACAAATATCCCAAATGTACTGCAAATATCCCAAATCTACTGTAAATACCTCAATTGTACTGCAAAATATCCCAAATCTTCTACAAATATCCCAGATCATCTACAAATATCCCAAATCCACTGCAAATATCCCAGATCATCTATAAATATCCCAAATCTACTGTAAATATCCCAGATGTACTGCAAAATATCCCAAATCATCTACAAATATCCCAAATGTACTGTAAATATCCCAAATCTACTGTAAATACCCAAATTGTACTGCAAAAATATTCCAAATCATATACAAATATCCCAAACTACTACAAATATCCCAAATCCACCTCAAATATCCCAAATCTCCCTCAAATATCCCAAATCTCCTCTAGCAGTGCCTGCCAGAGCCTCTCCAGTGCTGGTGGAGGTCACTCCCTGGTCAGACACAGCCTGAGGAGCAGTCTGGGGATAAAGAAAATGCAGAGAGGATGCAAAGAGCCTGTCAGGAGAGAGCTCAGAAAGGAAGGAATGAGCCCAGCTTGGGGGCTGCCAGCTCTTTCCTCCCTCCCTGCCTGTGTGGGGCTCAGGCAGAGCCAAACGTGGCTCCTGGCCTGGGAATTCAGTGGGATAGAGCAGGATCACAGAACCACCAGGTTGGGAAAGACCTCCAGGATCGAATCCAACCCAACCCCAAACTCAGCTAAACCATGGCACCAGTGCCACATCCAGTCTGTCTTTAAACACATCCAGGGATGGTGACTCCACCACCTCCCTGGGCAGATCATTCCAGTGCTTTATCACTCTTTCTGTAAATAACTTTTTCCCGAGGGAAGGGACTCGGTGACTCTTTGGAGCAGCTGAAGGTGTGACAGCTCTCAGGGAGGAGCCAAGAGTGGCCCCCGGGTTTCTCAGCCATCTCTGCATCCCTGGGGAATCAGCCTTGGAGCCCATTTGCTGGGAATTTCCCCTCCAGGCATGTTGGGAAAGATGAAACAGGAAAGCCTTGTCGATATGATTGCTTGGCAAAAGATTTTGAGGATATGAAACCTGTAAGTGAAATAGAAATGAGAGCTGGTTTTGATGTATAAGATGCCAACCCAGTCAGTTACTGAACAACTGGAAAGGCAATGGTTGAGTGGGCTGAAGGGAAGATCCCTGTGGATTGAAAAAAGTCCTTGGCAAATAAAGGGATGCTGAAGGGTCCAAGGGTCAGAGAGACCCTGCCAATGTGGCAAGGGAGAAAAAAAGGGGTCTAGAAAGGACCTTTAGGGTTTAAAATGTAACCCAGTATGGTAATGTAGGACTTCTAACAGGTTTTATGTAGATTCTATAGGATTTGTGTCTTTCACTGGTTGGATGTTGTAAATCAGCACATTCAGCACAGAAAAGATCTCATGTGTTGTAACCAGAACTCAGGGGTCTCTCAAGCTCAGGCTCTCAGCTGTGACTGGCAGCTTTGAGCTGGCTCTTCTTACCCACACCCCAAGACTGCTGTAATTCCATCTCTGCAATAAAACAGCAGCTTTATTAAGAGCTGCCTGGGAGTTCTGCATCTCTCATCCAGGCTCCTGTGCAGGCTCCTGTGCAGGCTCCTGTGCAGGCTCAGCTCTGGAGCTGCTGCTCCTACAGGAGCACCCCTGGGTGCTCTGCCTGGCACTGCCTCTGTGGCAGTTCTGTTGGGAACGCCTGGATGAGCGATGTGCAGACTCCAACCCTTTGGAGGGCATCTAGCAAAGTTCATTTGGAAATCACATCTTTTATAGACAGCTCAGACACACCACGGGTCATTCAATCAACGCCCCTCACCACCACTGGCTGATTAGGAACGGCGCCCTTTTGTTATTTTGCAAATAACAACAAGTGCAGAACACCAGGGGCAGGATTGTTTTGAATTCTTGCTGAATTTTCTCACAGCTCCTCAGACCAATGTAAGGGAAAGGGATTTGATTTTCTCTCTCACTGCCTTGTAGCTGTGTGATGCTTGAACATCCCTCTCTGACCAGGCTGTCATCACCCACACACCCCCACCTGCTGAAGGCTCTGTCTGCAGGGTCAGGAATGGTGTGACTGGAAATCAGCCCAAGGGCTCCATCCTGACTGAATTTTTGGAAGAAAGGGAGTGAGGGGGGTCCCTGAAGTGGCTGCAGAGAGCTGGGATGAGCAGGGGACAGCCCAGGAATGGCCAAGGAATCAGAGCAGTGTCACACGGGGCTGGACCTGCCCTGGGCTGGGAACAGCAAAGGAACTTCTGGTCCTCTGGGACTTCACAGCAGGTCCCCAAGCTGTCTGAGAGGGGACAAGGGCTTCTGTGGCTCTCCATGTCTTGTATTTGTGCTTCTCACCCCTGGCTCAAGCCTCTGAGGGCTTCACCCCCTCCTCTTTCCACTGCCTTCATTCCTCTGAGAGTATCAGGTGTCATCACCTCGCTCATGGACAAAGCTCCTCCTGGGCAGGCAGGGGACAGGGGAGGTGTCCCTGAGGGGCTGGGAGGTTGTGCCACCCTCCCTCTCTCTGCTCCTGTGAAAGAGGCTGGGACACCCCAATGTTCAGCTCTGTGTTTTGTCCTGAAGGACATTCCCAGTCAAGGCAGAGCGTTTGTGCTTCCAGAAACAGCCTTGTTCTGGTCTCTTGTCAGAGTCCAGGGCATCCCTCTGGCAGCCCTGGAGGGTTTGGAGACCGGACAGGGGGTCTGGGATCTGTACAGGGGGGTCAGAGCCTCACACAGAGCCCAGGAGGACACTGAT
>VXBR01007117.1:54963-68456 GCA_013400215.1 Cisticola juncidis | reverse complement strand
TGATCCCATCCCTGATCCCATCCCTGATCCCATCCCTGATCCCATCCCCGATCCCATCCCCGATCCCATCCCTGATTCCAGCCCATCACCCTTATTCCACCTGATCTCACCCCAGTCCCATCTCTGATCCCTACTAATCCCCCCTGATCCCATCCCACTCTGATCCCAGCCAATCCCATTCCCATCTCACCCAATCACACCCACTCCCATCCTGCTGCCACCTGCTCCCTCCCACTCCCACTCCCACTCAATTTCTCCTGATCCCATCCCACTCTCACATGTTCCACTCTGCTCCCACCCAATCCCATCCCACCCCACCCAGTGTCACCCTGCTCCCACCCAGCTCTCAGCCTCTCCCATCTGGAATCTGGGTTGTGTTCCTTCCTCCTGCTCCCAGGCCTGATGGTGGAAGGCCTCTGGAAGGGGAAGGAAGATCAGCTCCATGCTGGGATTCATCCATGGAGCAGAGCAGCTTTGCAGCTCCAGCTGTACCAAAATCCATCCCCATCCCCATTTTTTCCCTCTCCAAAGAGGAAATTTGGGAACAGCACCATTGGCTGGCCCTGCCCCTCCAAGTGACAGCCACAGGGCCATGGCCCTGCTCTGGGAACACGGATTCCCACCCAGCCAGGACTGGGAGAGGAGAAATTGCCCTTATCTGGGAAATAACAGCTGAGCCAGGTTTCCAGCAGAGCATCAGGAATTCAGAGTGCGATTTTCCTCCTCAAACCTGTCTGCTGAGAGAGATGGGAACGGGTCAGGACAATAAGTTTCATTCAGGAACGAGTGCTTCCTGGGCTGAATGCATTCCGCAGGGATCCAGCATGCTGCCAGCAGCTGCATGTGCTGCAGAGCCTGCTGAGAGCGGATGGCAAAGGGAAGGACCGGGAATGCAGCGAGGCTGGGAGCAGCCTTCCTGTCAGGAGAGGCACTTCCAGACAGAAACGAATGGGGAATGTTAAAATACACGGGGAAATCAAGCAGGAACCAGGAGGGGGTAGAAAATAGATCATGGAGCTCTGGAGGAACAGCTGGAGTAAATTAAGGCAGGTAATTGGAGCAGGATAAGGTGGGTGAGCAGCAAGGCTGGAAGGAGCTATTCTTAGTGCAGCATTTACTCATCAGCCTGGAATCCTGCTCGGGGCTCGGGCTGGGAAGGGTTTTGTCACTCGGCTGGATCCGGTCGTTATTCCAAGCCCGTGGTGGCACCTGTCCAGAGCCTCTGGTGACACGTGTCCAGAGTCTGTGGTGACATGTGTCCAGAGGCTCTGGTGGCACCTGTCCAGAGGTGTCCAGCTGTGTCCAGAGCCTGTGGTGACACCTGTCCAGAGGTGTCCAGCTGTGTCCATGGCACCTCTCCAGAGCTGGTTTATCCAGAGCTGCAGGGTGCAGGGAGGGGGAGGGCAGCTCTCCCGGCTCAGTGGAGGGGACAGTCCCTCTGGGATGCTGTGCCCTGGGGAATGGTTTGGCTTTGCTTTGGAGCCCAGAGAAGCAGGGGTTGATCCTGTTCTTACTGAGTGTGGTCCAGCTGCTGTTCCATCTCCCAGGAGCTACCAAGGACTGTGACACAACATTGTCACCTGGGGCAGCCACCTTGAGAGCCAGGGGAGAGCTGGTGTCCCCCACAGAGCTGGGTGACCCCAGGGCCAGAGCTGGGAGGGGACAGGGATTGGAGGGGTGAGGGGGGGAGCTGGGGCACCTTCTCCTGAGCAGGGGCAGCCACCACCCCTCCTTCCAGGGCCTGGGGTGTCCCCACGAGTGGGCCCTGCTGTCCCCAGGTCATGCTGAGGAGGCAGCACTGCCTGACCTTCATTGGCAGCAATTTTTCTCAATGTTTCCCAGTGCTGGGAGTGCCAGCCTGGGTGGGTCATTCTGAGGTGCAGTGGCTCATTCCCATCCCCAGGCCATGGCAGGGGTGGAACAGCTCATACCCTTCTCCCTGGTGCTTGTTATTGTGGCTGCACTGAAGATTTGTTATTTGAGCTCAGAACATCCCTGTCAGTGTCTGTAACAAAATTCATCGGTTTCCTTCCTCCACGAGAAGCCACTGACTCAGAGGTAACAACCACTTGGGCCAGTTAAGTCTCCTCCATTTGATCTAAAATATCAATTAATACAAACGATTGGAATGCAATAACCGTGCTCCAAACCCTTCTTATCCCTGAGCTGAAGAAGAAAATCCCTGCAAACGATTTGGAGTAAATACCTTCATTAAACACTGAAGGGAGGCGGTTGGGATTACAACACTTCTGTAAACAAGGGAGCAAACGGGCTGATCTAATCTCACAAAAGAACAAAGCAAGTGTCGAGGGGACCAGGCTGTGTGTGACTAATGAAGGGCTGATAAGTAAATAATCACGGCAAGAACTAATTAATGGTGGAATAGGAGGGCTGACAATGGGGACAGGGGATTGGGGTGGCTGCTGGGGGCCCTGCCCTGTCCCAGGGGACCTTCCCTGTGACAATCTGCTGTGCTCTAACACAAACCCAGTGACCGCCCTACGAGGCACTGAGTGATGGGGACATTCCGGGCCCAGAGGGAGGGGCTGTGGCTGCCTGGTGGCACTGAGAGGGTCAAACCGAGCTGGCTGGGAGCCCTGCAGGGCATGGCTAAGCTAGGGGGCTCAGGGAGGGGCAAGTCCCACAGGGCAGAGGCTCCTGAGTGACCACCCGGGCTTTGGCTCTGCCTCTAAAAGAGCAGAGGAGAGGGACACAGGTCACCTGTCCCTCCCCAGCCCTGCCTCTCCCTCAGAGCTGGGCAGGGGCTTCTGCTCACAGGCAGACCCTCCCCTGAGTGGATGGAGATCACAGAATTCCAGAATGGTTTGGGCTGGAAGGGACCTTAAAAACTCCTCCAGTGCCACCCCTGCCATGGCAGGGACACCTCCCACTGTCCCAGGCTGCTCCAGCCCTGTCCAGCCTGGCCTTGGGCACTGCCAGGGATCCAGGGGCAGCCACAGCTGCTCTGGGCACCTGTGCCAGGGCCTGCCCACCCTGCCAGGGAACAATTCCTGCCCAATATCCCAACCTAAACCAGTTTTCTCTCAGTTTGAAGCCATTCCCTCTCATCCTGTCTGTCCCGGCCCTTGACTCTCTGTTGCATGGAGCATTCCCAAAAAGTGCTTGCCAAACTGGGATTTAATCCCTCTCTTCCTGTGGGTTTGATACAATTCCATACCTCATTTCAGACTTCTCCTGATTCCACAGTCTTCCAAGTCACAGTCCACAGTCTTTCAAGCCCTGTCCAGCCTGGCCTTGGGCACTGCCAGGGATCCAGGGGCAGCCACAGCCCTGCTCTGGGCACCCTGTGCCAGGGCCTGCCCACCCTGCCAGGGAACAATTCCTGCCCAATATCCAACCTAAATATCCCCTCTGTCAGTTTGAACCCACTGCCCCTATCCTGTCACTGCAGCTCTTCATGAAGGGTCCCTCTTCCATTTCCCTGCAGCCCCTTCAGGCCCTGCCAGGGGCTCTGAGGTCTCCTCACAACCTTCCCCTCTCCAGGCTGGACATTCCCAGCCCTCCCAGCCTCTCGGGATTCACAGGCTGGATGAAGTTATGCCGGATTAAGATGTTTTGTGCTGCCCTCAGCCAGAGCTGGATTTCCCAAGCTGTGTCTCCGGATCCCTGCTCCAGGCTCCAGGTGTTTCCCAGCCCTCAGCCTGCTGTGCCCAGCCTGTCCCAGCAATATTCTGGTGTCACTGCTGCTTTGCAGCCTGTCCCAGGACACTCCTTCCCTCTGGGAGAAGGGAGCAGCTGCTGCTGGCAGGATTTGGAGCCACTTCCAGGAGGTATTTGTGGCAGACCCAGGGCTGCCTCTGGGCATGGAGGGTTCTCAATGCCCACCTGGTTTTTCCGCAGCTGAATTTTGCCCTGTTGGGACTCTGGCAGGGGTGGCTCACTATGACCTCAGCCTTGTCCTGCCACGTGTGGACAACATTGCTGGGGAGGCTTTCCCAGCAGGATCCTGAGCTGAAAGCAGAGCAGGGACACTTCCCAGGGGAAAACCAGGGCTCTGTGCCTCAGCATTGTCTGCCCTGTGCTCTGTTCCCTCTGTGTCTCATTTCCATACCAGGAGTTGGCAATCTAAGCCTCCCTAACCTGCATGGACCCCCTTTAACCTTTGATGAGGAGCAGCCATGCTCCACACAATAAAAAATATCCCTTGTGGTAACTGAGGAACAGAGCTAAGTCTGGATGGAAGTACAGAAGTGTCACTACACCACAAGGGTTGGTGCTTACATAGAGGATGATGTGGAGCAACATCTCTCACTACTGATTGATCTTTTCCTGAGTAATCAATCAAATCGATCTTTTCCTGAGTAATCCTGAGCTGGAAGCAGAGCAGAGACATCTCCCAGTGGAAAAAGAGGGCTCTGTCACTCAGTGTTGGATTTTGCCTTTTCCTGACTCAGAGATGTGGCTCCTGAGAGGTGTTTTAAAGACTTTTGTTCCATTTTCAGTCTCATGAGAAGGGTGAGACAGTACAGATGTTACAATTCACACCATCACAATCAGAAGCCAAACCATTTCCTAATTACAATAAGTTATTCTGCCCTATCAACTTTTGCCACACAATGCTGTTAATGCCTTAAAGCAAATCATCTAAAATTACCCCTCGTGGGTTCTACTACAATGCATCTTTCATAGTTCTGTTTCTCCAAATTCTCTGGTCTGTTTGCAAGGCCATAGTTTGAAACTCGTTTCCAGTTCCATTTCTCCCTCGACATCATCTATCCTATCCCATGGAATTTCTAAGCAGGGTTTTTTCTCAAGGTTTGTACACAGATCCAGACTGTGCCAGCTTCAGTCAGTCTGTAGAGTTCTCCCCATTTCCCACCTCAGCCCTGCCTCCCCTGTGCTCCTCTGCCCCCACCCAGACCTGTCTGGGGTGCAGCAGCAGAGCTGGCACAGGAGCTTTGCCAGGGATGCAGCAGGAACTGGTGCAGGGGTCTGAGTGTCTATAGAATTATTTATTCCTTGTTTCTGTTGTGAGATAGGGTCAGGAGAAAAGCAGAACCAGCACAACTGGGCAGCAGCAGCAGCAGTGTGTATTTTCAGGATGCAAGTTTAGAAAGAATTTTTTATTATACTTGTAAAGATCTTGAAAAAAAATCACAATGTAGTGTGTTTTAGAATGAATTCTCAGCAGTAACATCACCATTTAAGTAAAAAATCTACAAGATTAAGTCTTCTGCCCCTGAAATGGGGCAATGTCTGATGCGAACACTTGGAGGATGAAGCGAATTTGTAAGTGAGCTTCAAAAATTCTGAAGTTCTCTGGAACCAAATGCAGAAGTGAAACACACAAGCTGAGGGCCAAGACACACAAACTAAAGGTGCAAGAAAAGGTTTGGCACTGTGTGGATGTGCTGGCACACTTTGCCCCTCCCCACGTGTCCCTGCAGCCCCAGGGGCAGCGGCTGTGACAGCGCTGGGGACGAGGCAAAGGAACTTCAGAAATCAAATTACAGCCTCTGCTGCACCCCAGAGAATCCCTGAAAATTCAGGGCATCTCCTTAAAACATCAACAGGGAAATAAATGCAGGAGGGCAGGGGATGAGGCTGGGGCTGGTGGGGAAGGGGTGGAGGAGAAGTGTCCTGGCAGTTGAAGGGAGGACTTTGAACATCTGTGATTTTGGATTTTGGTTGTTTTGCTGGAGAAAAATGAAGATCTAGAGACCATCATTATGCTGGGGTTCATAAAGCCAGAAAAGACCCATTGCTTGTGCATCCTGAAAATCCCAGCTGGTTATTTTTGGGGGTGGGAAGGGAGCTCCATGCCTGCTCTTCCGAGAAGAGCAGAAACACACTGCCTGTGCTGATGGCATTTTGTCCCTGGAACCCATCCCACAGCTGATCACTCCATCACAGCAAAGATTTACTCCAATAGCTTTAGTGTTTTATAACATTTACCAACAGTCTCGCTCTGCTTGCTGAGAGCTCGAGGTGTGGGCAGCGTCCCCCAGCACAGCTCGTCCCCCGGGCTCTGTGTTCTCCCTCAAAAAGGATTTGTCAGCAGAGGTCAAAGCTTTTACTCCTGCAGGTGACAGAGCGGAAACAAATGGTCAGGCCTGGGGTGAAGAAGCCTTTTGGCTGCTCTGTGCTGAGCACGGGGTTTGTCAGGCCTGGAATTGTCTGGTGCTGACACCTGAGGGGCAGAGCTGAGCTCACCTGGGGTTTGCCTGACGGGCTCCTGTCCCAGCCCCTGTCTGCTGTCACTGAGGAGCACTCCCAGCCCAAGGAAATCCTCCAAGGAGCTCAGGGAAGGTGGTGTTTGCTCCCTGCATGTCTGGCTGTGGGCTAATATCACTGTGAGGCCTTCCAGGGAATGAGACTGGAACACTGGTCTGGGTTCACAGAGCATGCAGGGCAGGAAGACAACTTTATTTACAAAATTGCACTTTTATAGATTTGCTATGAGGCCTGTGGATTGGAGGATGGAGTTCCCACCTCCCCACCACACTGGTCAAGGGGATGTCACTCAGTCTTGTTTGTCCCAGCATGGAATGTAAAACAATGGCTGTGTTCCATAAACAGAGCTGGTGTTTACATTAAAAGAGTGTGAGAAGGTACAGACTTCTCCTTAATATGAAATGCTCAGCAAAGCCAGGAAATACCTCATGGCAACAGGCTAACGCTGCTCAGAGAGGGAGGGCAGGGCCAGCAGGACACAGGGACTGAGCCCAGAGCCCCTGGGCTGAGCCCAGAGCAGGCAGAAAGGGACCCCTGGGTGAAGATCTGCAGGGCTGGGACCTGCAGCTTGCTGGGAAAAGGGGTCCCAACACAGCTCTTGGGTGATTCCTGCCCCTTTCAAAACCTCCATGTCCCCTCCTGTCACAGGGGAAAGGACACCCTGCAGCAAGCCCTGGATGTGCCTCTCCTGCCTCTGCAGCACTGGGGAGGCCAGGACAGCCCTGGGCCCAAGAAAATCCTGGGAGTTTTCTACATAATCCAGCTGCAGTTCTTGGGGAAAGAGAAGGAGGAAAGCAGGGCTCTGCATGTGCAGGCTCCAGGCAGGCTGAGCTTCAGAGATCTCCTCAGGCAGGAGCTGCACTGGTGTCTGAGAGCCCTGGGGGTTATTCAGGGTGGATTTGTCTGACAGCCTTCTAAACCTGTCTGTATTTCTTGTGACAACGAGTTCCCCACCAACGCAGTGTTCAATGGATGCTCCTGTTTGGAGCCTGCCATGCTGAGGTGGTTTTGTTTTCCTGCTGGCTTTGCATGACAGAGAAAACCTCAAGACATCTCGGAAAATTTCTGGGCCAAGCATCCCCTTTCCTCCTGATGGATTCCCCACTTTTCTCCTGATGGATTCCCCACTTTCCTGCTGATGGATTCCCTTGGTCCTGGGGTTTAGAGGTGGAGGGGAGAAAGCTGAGCTGCTGTTGGACAATCTGGGGTGGTATCTCTGTCCTCACTGACAGTGGGACCTTGCAGAACATCAGCTGGAGCCTCATCTCAATCTCATCCCAATCTCTTCCCAATCTCATCTCAATCTCATCTCCTTCCACCCTTTACCATGGGCAAAGACACCTTGCACTGTCCCAGGCTGCTCCAGCCTGGCCTTGGACACTTCCAGGGATCCAAGGACAGCTCCAGACTCTCTGTGCCAGGGGCTCCCACCCTGCCAGGGAACAATTCCTGCCCAATCTCCCTCCCATCCCTGCCCTCAGCCAGTGGGAGCCAATCCCTCTGTCCTGTCTCTCCATCCCTTGTCCAAAGCCCCTTTCCAGCTCTCCTGGAGCCCCTTCAGGTCCTGGAAGGTCCTGAAGGTCACACTGGAGCCCGTTCAGGTCCTGGAAGGTCCTGAAGGTCACCCTGGAGCCTTCTTGTTCAATTTCCCTCTTGCTGCAGGCCTGAGCAATCCAGTCAGGTTTTGTGGTCAAGTTTTGTGCTGCTTCTGAGCCCTCAGCATATGGAGCAGCGGCAGGAGGAGGAGGAGGAGAGGCAGGGACAGCAAACAGAGCTCTCCCCTGCCACACCCGTGGATGTAACAGGCTGAGGGATATTCCAGTTCAGGGATTGCTCTGGCTCACACGTTTTCTTTCTGCCTGTTCTGTAATTGTATCAATGTGGGAAAAAAAATGTAAATAGAAATTTTAATAAAAGTATAGCAATAAGCAGATCTAATCTCTAACCTTTTGAAATATGAAGAAGCTGCTTTATCTGCGAGGAAGCACAATCTCTCCCCAGCAGAGATGGGAATTTGTGGGAGTTAAATTAACTAAGGCAGTGCTCCCCTCTTGCTCGTTGAATGTAAACGAAGCATATTGAGGATTATTGCAAAGGGAGAATTAATAAAAACGGAGTGGGAAAGTTTCAGACCCAGGCATGTTTGCTAATCGTTTCCCAGGCATAGGAGAGCAGCCTGTGGTCCCAGCACCTCCTTCCCTGCTTCCACCAGAAACAGGAGGTGGTGCTGGGGAAGGCTTTGCAGTGGGAATGAGGCAGCTGCTGGAATGAGGAGGGCTTGGAATTCCATGATTCCACTGACACACAGCTCTGCAAAGACAAACCTTGTCTTGGCTTGTCTCAGGGTTGCTGTTCTCTGAGATTCTCCTCGGGGTTGCTGTTCCCCGAGGTAATCAGGCTTTCGATTTCCTGTTGCCCAAAAGGTCTCACACCAGAGCCAGAGCAGACAGGCTGAGTCCCCAGTCCGTGTTTCCAAGGTTGTTTATTCTTCATTATCTCAGTTCTGTCCCAGCTCTGCAGGGCATCCCCAGCAGAGCAGGACACGGGGGGGATGGGCAGGTCAGAGGGTCCTTGATCCTTTGTACCATTCCCTGACCCAACCACCATCCACAATGAACTTTTTATTTACAAAATCTTACCAATACTCACTGCCTATNGAGCCCAGCACAGCCTGTGTGCTCTGCATTCCCACCTGGATAAAGCCTGGGATTGAGAGCCCAGCACAGCCTGTGTGCTCTGCATTCCCACCTGGATAAAGCCTGGGATTGAGAGCCCAGCACAGCCTGTGTGCTCTGCATTCCCACCTGGATAAAGCCTGGGATTGAGAGCCCAGCACAGCCTGTGTGCTCTGCATTCCCACCTGGATAAAGCCTGGGATTGAGAGCCCAGCACAGCCTGTGTGCTCTGCATTCCCACCTGGATAAAGCCTGGGATTGAGAGCCCAGCACAGCCTGTGTGCTCTGCATTCCCAGAGGAAGGCTGGACCCATCTCAGCACCACTGGACCTTCAGAGGAAACTGCACCTCCTACAGGATCATTGCTCCAACAGAGCCACATCTGTCACTGCAGGAGGACTTGACTGGACTGCTGCCAACACCCTGACTAACAGGATGTCAGGTTGTGTTCTGGCTCCATCAGTGTTTTCTTTTTTTGTTAATTTGCCTTTTTTTGTACTACTACATTTATATTTTTAATACTCCTGGTAAAGAACTGTTATTCCTCTTCCCATATCTTTGCCTGAGAGCCCCTTAATTTCAAAAATAACAATAATTCAGAGGGATGAGGTTTACATTCTCCATTCCAGGGGAAGCTCCAGCTTTCCCTGGCAGAACCTGTCTTCCTAAACCAAGACAAACTTTACACAGTGGGGCCCTCCAGCTCTGAATTTGTGGATGCCACTTGGTGTCCCCCACTTTACCCACTGTGGGCTGCTCTGGGTTGTGCCCATGGACTCCCCAGGGCTCCAGAGCAGGAATTCCTCCAGGGAAAGACAAACTTTGCCTGCCAGCATGGAGATATCCCTTTCCAAAGGGCTCCTGGCCTGCCCTGGCTCTTGTAAATCAAGCCAGGATCAATCAGGTTATTATTAATCAGTGCAGGTTATTGCACCTCCAGCAGGGCATTCAGGCAGGGGAGGGTCTCCAGCACAAACCCCAATTACAAATGTTGGATTAATGGCCAGTGAGGGGCAGGGAGCTCCCTGTGTCCTGGGCAGGGCAGGAGCAGGGACTCTGCTGTTCAGGGTGACCCTCCTGCCTGCAGGGTGACTGCAGGGCACCAGACAGAGCAGAGCAGAGGTTTGTCCAACACTGAGTCCTGGCAGAGGCAGCTGAACCAGAGCTGGGACTTCTTCTGTTTCCCAGAGATCCCAGATTACCTCAGCACTGAGCTGAATTCTTTGCTGTTGGCCACATTGTCCAGGAATCCTTCACTTTTCCAGGTTTTCCAGGGTCTGGTTTGTCACCATCAGGTTTCTTTCCTTCAACCCTCTCTTCTAAGAGCTGCCCAGGTGGGTTCAGAGGACCTCATGTAGCCCAAATTTATTGTGTCAGCAGTGCCACAGCCCTGAGTGGTGCCCATGAGAGATTTTCACCAACGGGGTGAGTGGGCACAGCTGCAGAGCCACTTTAGAGTGACAAAAATGCCCTTGAGCCATGTGGGCACGCCCTGCAGACACCACCACATCCCCCTGGTGCTGCCTGCCCGGGGTTTGCCCTCCTTTCTCCAGGCACACGTCCTGCAGAAGGGGCAGGGAGTGAAGGAGAACTTCAAGTACAAAGCCTGGGCTGCACCTTCCGCACAGAGCAAACCCCAAGTGCAGCTCTCCTTTAGTTCTGATTCTCCTCAGACAGGATTCCAGTGCCTGGAGGGGTCATGCAAGAAGGCTGGAGGGGGGCTTTGGGCAAGAGATGGAGGGGCAGGACACGGGGAGTGGCTCCCATTGCCAGAGGGCAGGGATGGGTGGGATATTGGGAAGGAATTTCTGCCTGGGAGGGTGGGCAGGCCCTGGCACAGGTGCCCAGAGCAGCTGTGGCTGCCCCTGGATCCCTGGCAGTGCCCAAGGCCAGGATGGACAGGGCTTGGAGCAGCCTGGGACAGTGGGAGGTGTCCCTGCCATGGCAGGGGTGGCACTGGATGGGCTTTAATGTCCCTTCCAACCCAAACCATTCATGATTTTTACGATAATTTCTCCTGTAACTGCCCAGTTTTCTGGAGAATGTTGAAGTCCAGGGCCAGAAGTGCTGACAGAAGCTGCTCCTTGCCCAGCTGGGATCTCCTTCCTCCTCTCCTGGGCTGCCCCGGGGCTGCTGCAGGCAGCAGCAATTGGACTCCTGAAGGGCTCTTTTGTCTGCTCAGAGCAGTGAATTGGCAGCAGCACAAAGATCCAAGGAAAATAATTCCCATTAAGGCAGGGGCACCCTGCCTGAGCAGTGCCTGCCTCCAGCCCCAGAGCTGTTCCTCCCCCTGCCCCTGCTCGAGGTCTGTGATTGTTCGTGCCCATGGCAGGGCTGCCCTGGCCTGCCGTGCACACCGTGCTCCCATCCCACACTCTGCTCTCAATTGTGCAAGCCTGGGGTTCAGCTTTCTTTGGTCTCCCTCTCAGCCTTGAAAAATATCCTAATTTCAGAGAGCTCTCAGCTCTATTCAAAGCACTTTTGAATCCTCCCATTTTCCAGTCATTTACCCGGCCCATGAATGACTGGGAAGGACTGACTCGTCCCTGGGGGTTTTAGAAAAGGTTTAAAATTCACCTGTAAAGAGCAACAGAGGGACTCGGGGAGCCTGGGAGTGGATGTGTCACTCTCTCTGAAATCCCTGTCATGCCTGAGGAGCTCATTTGCTTTCTGGACAAATCTGCCTGCCTGGCACAGGGGCTGAGGGAGGGGCTGGCACCAGGCAGGAGCTCTCCTGGAAAACTCCTGTGTCTTTATCAGACCATGGTGTGAGCCCTGAGCTTGGAATCCAGGAATTTCCTGAGCTGGGAGGCCCCAAAAAGATCACGAGTGCAGCTCCTGTCCCTGCCCAGACCCCCCCAACAACCCCACCCTGGGCACCCCTGGCAGAGCTGTCCAAACCCTCCTGGAGCTGTGGGGCTGTGCCCATTCCCTGGGGAGCCTGGGCAGTGCCAGCACCTCTGGGGGAAGAACCTTTCCCCAAAATCCATCCCCAACCCCCTGGCACAGCTCCAGCTGTTCCCTGGCTCCCATCCCTGTCCCAGGGAGCAGAGCTGCCCCTCGGGAGCACCAGGGCTGTGGTGGCATCGATGCTCCTCAGGGTGCCCAGCCAGACATGAGGGAGAGCCCTGGGTGAGCAGTGAGGAGATGAGATCTGGGACCACACCTCTTCCAGCCCTGCCAGGCTGCAAATGCACTCCTGGGTGGCCTTGGGTGCCTGGTTTCTGCTGCTAAATTATCCAGATAATAGAGTGGGAGCCAATGGATGAGATGTTTGGAGGAAAGGAAAACTCTGTTCACATCTCCTCAAGGCTGCCTGTGCCTGAGCTGGCCTGGCTGAGGTGGGATGGTGTCCTGGGGTGACTTTGTGATGTTTGTATCCCAAATTTTCTGTTCTGTTTGTGCTGGATGTTGAGTTCTGTACCTTTCAGACTGGTTCTGAGAGTGAAGGGGGTGGAAGAAGAAGTGTGGGGTTTGTTTGCAGGAACTGCTCTCACTCCTCCACATTCTGCTCCTGGACTGTGCTGTCTGCAGCATGGGAAGTAAGAGAGCTCTCCTGTGCTTTTTAGTTTTTAGCTAGCTGAGGCTAGCTAGAATTCCCTTTTTTTTTTTTTTTTTTTTTTTTTTGATTGTGTGTTTATGCAATGATGCTACACTGATGGAAAAGCAGGAGGCTGATTAAACACAACATTAAAAGCTCAGCTTGTTTTGAGAAGGTTTGTAAGTGTGGACTTTCTCAAAACATACANGCATTTCCAGCACCGGAGGGACTGATAAGAGACTGATAAGAGACTGATAAGAGACTGATAAGAGACTGAGTGAGCTGAGCTACACCCACAGCAAGGACTGACTCCTTCTGCCATCTCTCTTCAGAATGACAAGAGATTTTATTGTTTAATGTTATTCATTTTTTATACTTGTGAACCATTTGCTTGTTGAATAAACAGGTTTTTTCCACTTTTCTCTAAGGATTTTTTTTTCCCCAGACCAACTGGGTGAGAAGCTGTTTGAATTTGCTTTCTAGGGGGACCCCAATTCGGAAGTTTCCTCCCAAATTTGCCCTAAACCAGGACAGATGGACACAGGGATGGTTGGGCTGCAGAGCCTGGGAGCTCCCTGAGTGTCCCATCCCTGGGCTCAGAGGCAGCATCAAACCCGTGCTCTCATCTCTGGTGTCCTCACCTGCACCCAGCCCTGCCTGGGCAGGGGCTGTGCCAGGTGTGGGTGCCCACCTGGCCCCTTCCATCTCCTCTCCTGCAGCCTGGACAGCCCCTCCTGCCCCGGGCTGGCCTCTGCCAGTGCCTGGAGCTGCAGGGCAGCCCGGGAGTGCAAGATCCCGGGAAAACCAGACCTGTGGGACAGGGATGGAGCAGGGTCTGGCTGGGAGCTGGGACAGAAGCCTGCCCTGGTGGCAGTGACAGGCTGGGCATGGATGGCAGTGACACAGGGGCTGTAATGACACGGGAGAGAGGAGCTCACTCTGCTCTGCCTTCTGTGCATGTGGAGAAAGGGGAAAGGGGAAAGGAGAAAAGGGAAAGGGGAAAGGAGAAAAGGGAAAGGGGAAAGGAGAAAAGGGAAAGGGAAAGGGAAAGGGAAAGGGAAAGGGAAAGGGAAAGGGAAAGG
>VXBR01007117.1:40157-50158 GCA_013400215.1 Cisticola juncidis | reverse complement strand
CGGGGGCTCGGCCCCGGCACACGAGACGTGCTGGGGCTACTACGACGTGAGCGGGCAGTGGGACAAGGAGTTCGAGTGCAACAACAGCCTCACGGGCTTCCGCTACTGCTGCGGCACCTGCTTCTACCGCTTCTGCTGCAACAAGCGCGCCGAGAAGCTCAACCAGAGCCTGTGCCGCAACTACAAGAGCCCCGAGTGGGCCCACCCCACCACGGCCAGCGGTGCCCTGCCCGCCGACGGCGGCGACGGCGGCGACGGGGACGCCAACAAGTACGACCCGGACAAGGACAGCACCAACGCCACCGTGTACATCTCGTGCGGGGCCATCGCCTTCGTGCTCATCGCCGGCGTCTTTGCCAAGGTGGCCTACGACAAGGCGCGGCGCCCGCCCCGGGAGATGAACATTCACAGGTGCGCTCCTTCCCCTGCTCCCGGCGCCCCTCGTCCCTAGAGACGGCTCCTCGGCAAAGTCTGCTCGAGGGTTTTGTTGTGCTGCCCAGCCCAGGGTCCTCCTTTGGAGCACCCAGCTGAGCATTTCCCAGCCGTGCAGCCTGTCCCAGAGTTTCCCATTGTGTGGCTCCTCCAAGGATTTCACCTTTGGACTTGCTGTCCAAGGGCTCGGTTTTTACACTGCTCTCCAGGGCTTCTCCTGCTGCACTCTCTGCCCAAGCAGTCTCCCTGTGAAGCACCCACGCTTTGCTCTGGCTCACCATGAGTTTCCCCTGCTCCACCTTCCCAGGGTTTCCCCAGTGCCATGATTCTCCGACGGCTCCCCTTGTGCTGCCTGTCCATACGGTTTCCCATTGTGCTGCTGCTTCGAGAGGTCCCCCCTTGAGTCACTGATCCAAAGGGTTCCCCCTTTGCCAGGGCTGTCCAAGGGTTCCCCCTTTTCACCATCAACCAAAGGGTTTTCTCTTTCCATCCTCTGCCCAGGAGTTCCTCCTTCCCACAGCCCGGCCGGGGCACCCGCGTCCCTCTGGCCATCCCAGCGCCCACCTCGGGGCCTGTCCTGCTGCCCCTGGCTCTTCTCCCGCGGCTGCGTTTGTGGTCACCTCCCCGTGCCTTCAGCACCGGCTCCGCGGACAGCTCCGGGACAGCTCCCGGCGAATTCCCGGGCTGTTCCCGGATCGCTCCTGGACAGCCCCTGGACAGCTCCGCGCTGCCCCGCGCTGCCAAGAGTCCGTCCCGGAGCTCCACGCGTAGCCGCCCCCGGCATTNCCTGGCACTCCCCTCCCACCCCTGGCATTCCCTTCCTGCACCCGGGATCCTCAGCAACCCCCAAGCCCCACCATGTCCCCTCCAAGCCTCCCCTTAGCCCCCCTGCACCCCCAGGGACAGCAGAGCCGCTCGGACCCCGCGGGTCCTGTCCTGCCCAGCCCAGGGAGGAGTTCTGGAAGTGTGGAGGAGCTGGATGGAACCCCCTGGCTGGTGCCTTCACCCTGTGGCCGCTGGGGCTGTGTGGGGCAGCGCTGGCGGCAGGCAGAGCTCTGCACATTCCCTTTTTCATTCGGGCCCCTCTCCAAGTCCCGGGAAGCCTGTCCTTGCCGGCCGGAGCGGCGGCTCGGTGTCCCCTCGGTGTCACACAGCGCTGTAATGACAGGGAACGCTCGGCGTGGCACAGAAAATCCTGCTTCAAAGCAAAGCTCAGCCGTGTCTAGCAGCCCTCCTCTTGGACAAATACGTGTTCTCTCTCAGTTCATATTTATTTTATGATGAAAAAGTCCCTCCAAATGATGAGTGCTGCTTGCGTGCCACAAATCCGAGAGCTCCCTGTGTCTGAACATAAAAATTGGTGAGAGGCTTCTTTAGAGGAACAGTGGTGAGCATCGGGGGGAAAGACCTTAACTCTAGCAAATAACACCTCCTAAAAATTATTTTAATGAAGGTTTTTTAAACAGAACTCTTGAAATCATTGACCATATTTTCAAGGCTGAACTTCAGCTGCAATCAACAGAGACTGGGGGGAGAAATATTATTTTTTTACGAGGGGAAAAGGAAATGGGTGACGCAGTTTTTATTTATTTGGGAAGATGTGTTTTATTTAGACTCCTCCCTGCAGTGAGGACTGTGAGGCTGGTTTACATTTGCTGAGGGTCTGGCCCATGTATTCCATTCCAAATCCCACCTGCCCCTGGTCCCTGCAGGAATGTAACTTCACAGTGTTAAGAACTACCCACAGCTGTGTAGAGGCAAGGGTCCTGCAGTGGCTTAGCAGAAAATCGGCTCTTTAAAGTCTTTTGTTAACTGAGGGATGGTTCCCCAGCTGCCCAGCTCTCCTGGCTTCAAGGCAACTTTGCCTGGGCCTTATCTTCACACTAAATTTGGAAATCTGGGTTGGATGTCCATATGTTACTTCTGCTCCAGCTCCAGCCTGCTGCAGGGTCGGATCCTTCACCCTTGGAAATCAGAGCCAGTGTTGCCAGACTTGTCTGGATCCTTCCTGATGTTTTCATTTCTTTGATGCTTGCTTTGCTTTATTTAGATAAGTTCTGGTGAAATGATTCACCTGTGTGTAGAAGTATGAATGGCAGATTGAGTGCTCGGGAAGCTTGACTTCCAGAGCATTTTAAGGAGTTGATTGACTTCTATAATATGGTAGCTGGTAAAAGATTATACCTTTCAGAGCTGTGTTACCTGAACCTGATCAACAGCACACGAGGGTTTAAATATTGTGAAGAGCATCTGCTGCCTCGGGCTGAACGCTCTCGGTGCTCTGAGCAGAATGTAAATACCAGGACAGGAATGGTTTGTCTTTGTCTCTGACAGCTGCTGGGGAGTAGCAGGGAAGGAGGAAAACAGGATGGGGTCAGATATTTCTGTCTGTCTGAGGGTGTCAGTTGGAGTGAAGTGTAACATCCAGAATAATTCCCTGTAGTGATGGTGAGTGCATCAGCCCTCGGTGTGTATCCTCTGGGAGAGGAGAGCAGCAGCACGAACAGAACTTGTTACAGGGGGCTGCAAAAAGCCTCTTGGGCTGGTGTCCCACAGGGAGGGAAGATCAATCAGAACTTCCCTGCACTTCACCACCAGCAGGATCACACTGTAAATTTTACTTTCTCGTAAACGCTCACCGAGCAGTGCTGTGTGTGGATGTTATCCCCTGCTCATTTCTCATCCAGCTTTTACAGAAAATCCTTATGAACTCACTTGGAAAGAACATTTTGAGGGAGGCAGGGTTCATTTAATGTCTTTTGGTGGAAGGAGGGTTTACAAATTCACAGGGGAGCTGTCACTGCTGTGGAAGGAAGGGCTGGCTGTGCATGTGCAGCTCCGAGCTGGAATCAGCTCCTATTTCCAGGCACTGCCACGTCCCTTTAAAGCACAGGCACTGCTGTGAGCCTGGGCTCAGCAGTGGCAGTCGTTTCTAACAGCAGTTAAGTGGAAATGCTTTGAAAACCAGGAGCTGAAATATTCCTATTTTACAGAAACGCTTGTAATGCTTTCAATGGAACTGATTTCTTTGGGTAATTACAGGAACTTCCAGCCTGGCCATATAAAACTGGCTCTTGCTTTGGGGGTGACAGAGCCAGAACTATTGCTGGGCTCCAGGTAGAAGCTGGGGCTGGTTTCTGAGAATTACACCCAGCAATGCTGTGTGTGCTGATGCTCTCTCATGCATTGGTGAGGATGATTCGTTCTCGTCTCATCGCCAGGGTTGTTTTCTTTTCTCGAGCATTTCTTAAGTGGAATTTAAGAAGCATTTTCTTTACCATCAGTATGGGGATGAGCTAGGGAATCTTTGAACAGGGAACAGCAGCTGGTTCTTTCCAGAGCTGGCTGAGTTTTTGTGTAGCAAGAAGGGGTGACACAGAATGTTCTCATTCCGTGACCCTGCATCCCCACGCTACAGAACAGAAATAATTCACAGATGTAGCACTGCTCCACGACCCCTGCTTAGCCTCAGCACAGCCACTGTGCTCTCTGCTGAGCTGGGAATGCACAGATTGGAGCCTGGACAGACTTGGCAGCTCGGGATTGAAATATCCCAAGTGCATCCCACTGGTCAGAGGGACAGAGGGACACAGTGGCAGTGCTGGCCCTGGGGCACTGGTGGGAGCCCAGCTGCTCTCCTGGGAAGCAGCACAGGGATTTTTCCCAGCAAACCAGCTCTGTGTGCTGCTAAAAGGCCTTATCTGGCCCTGCATGGAGAGTGTCTGAGGGGTGGAAAGGGAGAAGGGAAACAGGCTCTGTGCTGTGCTTCACTTCATCCTCCTCCCACAGCATCTGTGCTGCTGCAAAGAGGGAAGATATCTGAGCTCCTCTTCTCTTCAGCCCCTTTGCATCTCCTGCTCTGGGAGTGATAACTGACAGCTTTTCTAAATGAACATCCTCTCCCCATGTAGAGACCACAGTTAAATTGATCCCTTCCTGGTTGTTCCTGCTCCGTGGCTCTGAATTCCGACAGGAACCGGAGGCAATGGATCTGTGTGCTCACAGATCTGCTGGTCTGTGTGAGCCCAACTTGAAATACAGCAGGGTTTGTGTTCCTGCAGGCTGCAGCTCCCTGCAGCTCCGGGGCCCTGTGCTTGCTGGGGGCTTGCTGGAGGGAGCTGCTTTCAGGTGTGGAGGTGAATGAGGAGTGCCTTTCTGCAGCCCTGCTCTTTGTGAGGGATCACAGGCAGCTCCTCCAGCTCTGCTCTCTGCTGCTGGAGCCAAACAATCAAACTCCATCCATCCCCAGGGCAGGGAGGGAGTGCTGTGAACACACCTGGCCACAGGGACTCGACTGAAGCTTTTCTTTCTTGGATGCTGTTCCTGCTTTCAGTCTCTTTCCACTGATGTGTTTTTATGCTGTGCCTTTTTTTTTGGCTCCACTCGGACTCACTCGGGTGCCTTTCAGCTGCTCTTTGCCCTGCTTTGAGTTTTTAATCCTGGTGGTTTCTGAGTCTCTCCTCTGAAGTGCCCTGTGCCTCTCACAGGGACAGAATACAGGGCCACAAGCACAGGTCAGACTGAACTAAGGAAAACCAAAAAAAGTCCAGCCATAAAATCACAGGATCACAGAATGGATGGGGTTGGAAGGAACCTTAAAGATCATCTCCTTCCACCCCCTGCCATGGGCAGGGACACCTTCCACTTGTGACCTCACAGAAGTTACTCAGAACAGTTTGTTCTGTTTCCAACCAACCCTGCACCTGGCTGGATTTGGGGTAACTCCTGAGCAGAGAGAACCCCTGGACCTTGTCCTGTTTGCAGGGTGAATTGCCCAGATGCAGACCCAAACCCAGGCCAGGTGTGTATCTGCATCCAGAACATTTCTCCTTTTGTTCCACTGGGAGAGCTCCAGTCTGGAGCTCTGGTCGTGGTTTGCAGTTTGATATTTGGGGTTTTTTTTGCTGTGTTTTCCTCTCTGAGTCCATTTCATGAAGAGATTGGCTCTGTGGAGCACGGAGGCTGCCTGGCCACTGACTTCCTCTGGATGCTTCTGGGCCTCTCCTTTCCCTTTGAACTTCGCCCAGTATGAGAGGCCAGACTCAGAAGCCACGCTGCCTCCACCAAATCATCTCAGTGCCTCTAATTCCCATTTATTTGATATTTTCCTGCTTGCTAATTAACTTTTTCTATTAGTCCAACTCCATCATAAGGTGTCAAGGGAATCCAGTGTAGCTCTGAACCTCTATTTCTTTTTACTTTTGTAATCTCTTCTATCCTTAAGTAGCAGCAGTTGATCTCTGCGCCTTTGGAGATCAGATGCCTTTTAAAATTTCTGTTCCACATAAGATCTGAACTTCCTTGGGAGGATGAGATCAGGGCATTTGTTGCTTGGCTTTGCCCCCCTCATGTGGGCTGGCTGTGTTTCCTCAGATCTGTGTGCACTGATTGCCTGGAGGGCTCAGCCATCTCCTTCCCCAGGTGGATAAACATGGAATTCTTCCAGTGAATGCTGCGCCTCAGCTCTCACCACAACCTCCTTTGTTGCGAGGGCTCTCCAGGTTTAGGGCCCTTCAGAGAGAGTGAAGCTTCCTTCAGTGAGCTCAGAACCCCTGAATGTGCTCAGAGCAGAGGATTTGGGGTAAAGAAGACCCCTTGTGCCTGAACCCTCCCTGTACAGCCGTGCGCTCCCCGGGCTGTGTGAGCACCGTGCTCTGTCGCTGTGTCTGTGCCTCAGGGTGCTCAGCACAGGCAGGAGAGGGCAAAGGGCTGGGCCAGCACTGCAGCGTCCCCACAGCCTCCCACCCCCAGCAGGACTGCTGTGGGTTTTATTTCCTCTCCTTTCTTGTGATCAGGACCGATGTTCTGTTCCTGTCCTGCTCTCCCCAGCATCCCTGATGTTTTTCCTGGGTGCAGCTCTGTCCAGGGAGCCTCCCAATTGTTCTGGGAAGAGAAGGGGCTGGAGCTGGTGGGTGAAGGTGGCAGCTGGGGCAGGGGCACAGGGGCTGCTCCCTGCTGCAGCCAGCCTGAGCCTCGGTGGCGCCTGGGGGCACCAAACCTCTCCTGCCACTCTCTGTCCCCAGCAGCCTGGCCATGGCTCAGGGGCAGGTCCTGCCCTTGCTGAGGACACTCAGATGTCACAGGGTGACATCTCTCTGCAGACAAACATCCCTTGGAAAGGTTCGTTGTAAGCTTTTAATTACCAAATCTTTATGTAACAGTTTTCTTCTCTTCCTGCTGCGTTCAGAGGAACTGGTGTCACCCATTTTGAGCTCAGCCCCTGCTGGAAATTCCTTGCCCACGTCACAGCAATAGCAAGAGATTCTTCAGTTTGGACATTGGTGTGAGGTGTGGGAAGTGATTGTCTTTGGAGCTGGATTAAATTCCAGGAGCTTCCCAAACTGTATTTGGCATTAAGATCTCCCAGGAGACATCTGGTTTTTCCTTGCAATGTGTGTTTTTAAGAATGAATATTCACTTATGCTGGGTGCAAATGCCTCACTCATGGAAAGGTATCCCAGTGTTTAATGTTTTCCCTCTTAACTCCACGGGTGAATTCACCTGTCCTTGGACACACACACACAGAGGCATGGAATTACAGGATCATGGAATATCCTGAGGTGGAAGGGATCACCCAGTCCAGCCTCTGGGCCTGCACAGACTCCCCAACAATCCCACTCTGTGCACCTCTGAGAGCTCTTTGAGCTCTGCCACGCTCCAAGTCAGGCATGTGAAAAACCATTCCAGGTGTTCCTTGCTGGAATCCCTGCTCTGAGGGAGGGGCTGCTGCAGTTCCTGGCAATGCAGAGCCCAATTCTCCCTTTCCCTGACCTGGGACTGCTGCAGCTCTGGCTCTGCTGAGCCCCTGCACTTCCACAAGCACAGCTCTGCTTTGGCAGAGCCTCCCGAGGGCAGCAGCAGCAGCAATTCCCTGATGGATCCTCCTGCAGTGATCAACCAACGCCACATCCTCGTGGAGATAAAACCTGGGCACGCTCAGGGGATGCCCAGCAGGCAGCAGGGATGGCTGAGGCCCCCTCTGCCCTGCCAACTGCTGTGTGACACAGCCTGGGGGATGCCATGGGCACCTGGAATGTGGGAACTGCCAGGATCGTCCACACTGGGCACACAGGACCAGACTGGCAGCACCTGGAATGTGGGAATGCCCCAGGACTGGTCACACAGGACCAGGAATGTGGGAAATGCCAGGACTGTCCAGCTCTGGTCACACAGGACCAGGAATGTGGGAAATGCCAGGATTGTCCACACTGGGCACACAGGACCAGGTTGGCAGCACCTGGAATGTGGGAACCTCTCAGGACTGGGCACACTGGGCACACTAGACTAGGCTGGCAGCACCTGGAATGTGGGAACCTCTCAGGACTGGGCACACAGGACCAGGAATGTGGGAACTGCCAGGACTGTCCAGCTCTGGCCACTCAGGACCAGGCTGGCAGCACCAGGAATGTGGGAACCCCCCAGGTCTGGTCACACAGGGCACACAGGACCAGGAATTTGGGAACCTCTCAGGATTGAGCACATGAGACCAGGCTGGCAGCACCTGGAATGTGGGAGCCCCCAGGACTGGGCACACTGGGAACACAGGACTAGGCTGGCAGCACCTGGAATGTGGGAACCTCTCAGGACTGGGCACACAGGGCCAGGCTGGCAGCACCTGGAATGTAGGAACCCCCCAGGACTGTCCAGCCCCAGGCATGGTCAGCGTTTGGAGCTTCCCAGGGCACAGAGCAGGTGTGGGGATGGGAGCCAAGCCATGAATAATGCACGGCTGCCCTCTGTGAGAGTGGCTGGTGACCGAAATGCTGTCCCTTGGAGAGAGCTGTCCCTTCCAGGCGAGCTGGCTCCAGGTTGGATAAATCCATCTCCTGCAATAAGTGCCTCTTTCCTTCCCAGTTAGTGACAGAGCATAGGGGAGTCTTTAACCTGGCTTTTTTTGAAGAACTTGTAGCGAAATCCTGGCTGTGCTGAGGAGATTGGAGTTCTGCCTCCAGCTCCATCCCCGCTCTGCTTTTAGCAGCTCCAGCTCAGCCAGGCTCTGCTTCTGTCACTGTGCTCTGCCAGACCCATTTGGTCATTCTCCTCCCATTCCTCCCCAAATTCATAGGGACTCAGAACAGGAAATTCTTTTTTCTAGCACCCCCTTTTAAGGTCTGCACGAGAGGGGATTTTCTTAAGGCAAATCCAGTTCTGAGCTGGACTGGAAATACAGGAAGCTCTTCCCAGTGCCTTTCCCATCCAGCATCCCCAGACCCCTCACTCCTCTCATTTCCCTCATTTCCCACATCCCAGCCAGGTGGAGCTGTCACCAAAACTCCCCTTGTCTTCAGCAGGGGGACACTTGTGTCCACCCTCAGACTGTTAATTAGTGCTGGGAGTCTGTGAATATGGGAAAAATGGGACAATACTGTCCCAAAAAGGCTGTGGGGAGGACAGCAGTGCTCCAGCTGCTGTTCCCTCATGGGGAATTCAGGGCAGATCCTGGTTCTGGGCTGGGTTAGAGGGGCAGAGCTGCAGTGAGCTGGTGCCTCCCAGCCCTGCTGCTTCACCTCACCTCTGCCCACAGAGCCACATTTTGGAATCAAAATCTGTCATTTCCCCTTCAGCACCAGGCCCCAGCTGATGCCAGCCCTGCTGCCCCACTGCTTCCACCCATCCCCTTGATTCCTTTGGATTTACACCAAATCCTTTCGATTTTTCCTTCTGAAAAAGGCCACAGCCCATTCCTTGCGTGGTGGCCCCAGTGTTCATCCTGCTGGGTTTCTCCCCAAAGCCCTCAGTTTGCCCAGAGGGCCACAAGAGACCCCTGGGAGCAGGACCTGGCCTGGGCTGTCCAGACACGGGACACATCCATAGGTGTCCCTCCCCCAGGTCAGTCCAGCACCCTGGGGCACCCCTGGGGCACACCTGGGGCACACCTGGGCACACCTGGGGCACACTCTGGACACCCTGGGGCACACCTGGGGCACACCCTGGGCACACCTGGGGCACACCCTGGGGCACACCCTGGCTGCTCTGGGCTCCGGTGGAGCCTCAGCATTGGCAGGGAGATGACGTGAGGGAAAAGTGTCACAAATCCTTATCTCCAGCAGGGACGGGGACACGCTCCAGCCAGGGAGGCTGGTGCTCCTCAGATAAGAGGAGCCGTCACAGGAAGCTTTCTGGAGTGTCTCATCTCCTTGTGCAGGTGATTAGGATGCTGGTGACATCAGTGGGACTAATTGTCCCCAAATGGCTGCACACAGGGGACCCAAAGATCCCAGCGAGTGTGTTCTCCCGGAGCTTTGCAGAGGGCAGGGAGCCAGCTGGACCCCAGGGACTGTCACCTGCCAAATCCTTCCTCTTTTAAGTGGGACTGACCTTCCACCACCTCAGGGCTTTATGGAAATGAACTGGATCCCGCACAGCACCGTGATTGAATTGGCACAGAACAAACCCACTCCGTCCAAGCTGGGCTTTCTCCTCCACCTATAATGTTTTGTTCTGCTGCTTCTGAGTCTTTTCCCCTCTGTTGGACATGAGGAGGGTGAGGAGTGAGCCCTCAGGAGAGTCAGATTGGGGTGTTCAGGGGATGAGAAGGTCACTCTCCGGGTCGTTTTTCCCTGAGATTC
>VXBR01007117.1:23463-33623 GCA_013400215.1 Cisticola juncidis | reverse complement strand
GAATCTCCTCTCCTCTCCTCTCCTCTCCTCTCCTCTCCCCTCCCTTCTGGCTTTCAAAATACTTGAAATATTTCTGCCCTTCAAAGGATATTCAGAGGCCTTGTGGAACTCAGATGCAAAGATTTGGTTTTCTTTTTTCAGAATGTGGCACAGAAGGGATTTAGGATCCTTGGACGCCACGGGAAGGGGCACAGAGCTGGTCCCAGGGAGCAGAGGGGTGGCAGATGTGCAGGGTCATCTTGTGTGTGTGCTCCGAGCCAAGGACAGACCCCAGCTGGCCCCAAGGAAGGCTTTGAAGCCTTTGGCTGATGTAATCACTGTTCTGTCAGAGTGCTGGGCTTACTCCCTGTGGATCAGGGGGACCCAAATCCTGCCCCACAGCTGGGACCAGTCCCTGATCCTGCAGCACAGCAATGTCTGAGGTGCTCCTTTCTCCTCAGTCCCCTCCTGGCCCTCCCACACTGACTCTTTTCCCTGCTGGTCTCAGTCTCAGCCTGGGAGAACAGGGATATTCGGGGCCATCAGGCTGATGTGGGAAGCCAGATCTGTTGAGGGCAGGGATGTCCCTGTCACCCCTGTGAAATCCTTCCAGCAGTGAAGGGTCCCCAGGTGTCCCCCACTGCAGCATGAGGCAGGGAGGTGAAATCCATGCCTGGAATTCTGGTTCCTCTGCCCTCCTCCTGGAGCAGGAGGTGGGAGAGCAGTGACAGAACTTTGGAAGGAGGAAAGGCCCAGGTTTATATTCTGTTTATGTTCTGTTCACTGTCAGAATTCCCAGCTGCCTCTGTGAGGGGATGCCCTGCTCTGGATCCAGCTCCAGAGGGGCCAGGGGAGGGCTGACCACGGGGAGGCTTCTCCCAGGGCTAAAATCTTCTGCTCTTGCCCTGTGCTGGGGCTAGCAGGACCTGCAGGTGGAGAAGAGCTCCGTGCCAGGGTCCCCACTTGGGATGCAGCAGAGAGCACAGGGCAGGGCTCTGATCAGCCTGATCTGTCCGGGGAAGGCTTTAATGAGCCCGTGGAGTGAGGGCGTTCAGAGATGGAGGCACCCAGAGTGCTGCTCTCAGCAGTGCCTCGCACCCAGGGGCACTTCCAGCTTGTTCTGAGCAGGAACAGACGCAGGGAGCCCTTTCATCTTCATGGGAATTGTGGAAACATCTCCAGCCCAGCCCAGAGCAGCGTGGGGAGCGCTCCCACCCCGGCACCACGGCGGGAAGGGGCTCTCTGCCCCTGGACCTGCTCCCCACGGGCTCAGCACGGCTCTGGCCCCTTCCTAAAGCCCCAGGGGACCTGGAATGATTCCAGGTTATCAATGCTTCCCCTAAAGCCCCAGGGGACCTGGAATGATTCCAGGTTATCAATGCTTCCCCTAGAGCCCAGGGATTCCAGGTTATCAATGCTTCCCCTAAAGCCCAGGGGATCCAGATTGCCTCTGGTTTATCGATTCCTTTCCTAAAGCCCAGGGGATCCAGGTTCCCTCCAGGTTATCAATAATTCCCCTAAAGCCCAGGGGATCCAGATTGCCTCTGGTTTATTAATGCCTTTCCCCTAAGCCCAGGGCATCCAGGTTCCCTCCAGGTTCCTGGTGCTTCCCTGAATGCCCAGGTGATCCAGATTCATTCCAGGTTATCAATAATTCTCCTAAAGCCCAGAGAATCCAGGTTCCCTCCAGGTTTATTAATGCCTTCCCCTAAAGCCCCAGGGGATCTGGAATAATTCCAGGTTATCAATGCTTCCCCTAAAGCCCAGGGGATCCAGATTGCCTCTGGTTTATCGATTCCTTTCCTAAAGCCCAGGGGATCCAGGTTCCCTCCAGGTTATCAATAATTCCCCTAAAGCCCAGGGGATCCAGATTGCCTCTGGTTTATTAATGCCTTTCCCCTAAGCCCAGGGCATCCAGGTTCCCTCCAGGTTCCTGGTGCTTCCCTGAATGCCCAGGTGATCCAGATTCATTCCAGGTTATCAATAATTCTCCTAAAGCCCAGAGAATCCAGGTTCCCTCCAGGTTTATTAATGCCTTCCCCTAAAGCCCCAGGAGATCTGGAATAATTCCAGGTTATCAATGCTTCCCCTAAAGCCCAGAGAGATCCAGATTCCCTCTAGTTTATCAATTCCTTTCCTAAAGCCCAGGGAATCCAGATTCCCCCTGGTTTATCGATTCCTTTCCTAAAGCCCAGGGGATCCAGATTGCCTCCAGGTTATCAGTAATTCCCCTAAAGCCCAGGGGCTCCAGATTGCCTCTGGTTTATTAATGCCTTTCCCCTAAGCCCAAGTCATCCAGGTTCCCTTCAGGTTCCCGGTGCTTCCCTGAATGCCCAAGGGGTCCAGATTCATCCCAGATTAACAATAATTCCCCTAAAGCCCAGAGAATCCAGATTGCCTCTGGTTTATTAATGCCTTCCCCTAACTCCCAGGGGATCCAGATTCATCCCAGGTTATCGATGCCTTCCCCTCATCCCTCCTTCCCCCTTTTCCCTCTCTCCCTTCCCCCAGATCAGCTGGGCTCTACTTCAAACCGCTTCCTTTCCTCATTCACGGAATTTGCCAGCTTCTCCCCCAAATCCCCAGCAACTACTTGAATTAATTTGCCGAGGATCAGTGCAGGGATGTGTGTGGAAGGCGTTCCAGTCCCTGCTGTTCGCAGTTTTCGTTGTCATTTACAGCTGTTCAGGGGAATACAAAGCAGGTGTGAAACGATCCCCGCTCGTTTTCCGGCCCCTACGCTTGGTTGTGGAAAGTACTTACGGGGCAGGTGGGGGGAGAATTAGGGAAACCACCTGGAAAACACCCAGAGTGTTCCGGGAACGGGGCTTTGCCTTTCTCCATCCTCCTCCTGCCATTCCCTGACATTTGAAAAGGAAGGAACAGGAGCAGCTTTGAAACCTTGGGATTTGTAAGAGCTGAGGCCAGTCGGAGCCACTCCATCTGCTGCTCCTGCCAGCACATCCCATGGGATGGAGAGCCCCAGTGCCTCCCCTCCCAGGAAAATCCCAAAAAGGGTTCATGAGGCATTTTCTGAGCTGCCCGAAAATGTCAGAGTTTCTTGCTCAGAACATCTCGAGGGGAAGAGTTACTGAGTGTCCTGGAATTCAAAATATCATTGCCAAGGGGAGGGGCTGTCCAGTAGGGTGGGGGAGCTGAGAGGACACCAGCTGCTGTGTCCTGTGGGGTGGAGGATTTAGGATCCCACCTTGGACACCAGCTGCTCTGTGGGGAGGAGGATTTAGGATCCCCACCTTGGACACCCCCTGCTCTGTAGGGAGGAGGATTTAGGATCCCCACCCTGGACACCAGCTGCTCTCTCCTGTAGGGTAGAGGATTTACTAGAGGACTCACTTCCACCATGGCTGCACACAGATGCTCCTCCTGCCTCTCCAGGAGCTCCTCCAATCCTGTGTCCTCAGCCAGGCAGAGCTTGGGAAGCACTTCCAGCATTCACTGGAAATTTGGGACTCTTGTCCCAAGCAGCTTTAGAACCCAGAAACACAGGAGGGATTGCAAAGCCAGGAGAAGGAGCTGGAATGCAAACAGCTTAATTGCCCTGCTTCCAAATGGATCTGCTTAACTGCTAGAAAATATTTCTTTGCTTATCTTTTCTTAACCTTGCTGCTTTGGACATCCCAGCTCCCCCTTCCACGGCTGCTGGAGGTTGGGGATGCTCAGCTGGGACAGCTTTGGCTGCCCAGGAGCGCAGCCTGTGGCCCCAGAGCCTCCTCCTTCCCTCAGCCACTCCAGAGCTGCTGCCTCTGGGTATTGGTTTGTTCTGCTCTCCTGAGCCTTTTACTGAGATGGAAAGTTTTAGGGTAATCTGTGTAAAGGAACCTCTGGGAAAACCCTGCCCCACTAACAAGGCACAGGAGACAACAAAATATCCCCAGCACTAATTCATTTGCCAGGGAACTTGGTGGGGGCTGCAGAGCAGCCACATCTGCAGTGACTCCTTGTGTCTCACACCCAAATATCCCCCATGACTGATGTCAGGGGCTTTGTGCATTACAGCAGCTAACAAGTGACAAATGTGAAAAAAAGATTGAAGAGATAAATCAGAGAGTCTGGCTGTTGTGGGGAAACAGAGGAGGAGGAGGAGGGCGTGAGTGTGTACACACAGAGAGGAGAATGGCACCGGCAGGATCTGCAGCAGCAGCACCCAGAGCCACGGGACAAACACCAGCGCCTGCTCCAGGAGTTTTGGTGGAATTTTGGTGGAAATTGGGCAGAGAGCAGGCCCAGAGCCACAAGGCCAGCACGGTGCTTATCAGCCAGGTGATACCTAGAAACTGGGGGTTACTATGGCAACGGCTTTATTTTTAATTTTAATTTTTTTTTTAAGCCGGACTAATGGAAGTTGTGAGCAGGAGGGAGGATTAAACCAACAGATTTACTCTGAGACAAAACCCAAAACCTCCCTGTGCAACTGGGCCTGCTGAGAACTGCACAGCACAGCACAGGGATAATGTGGAAGTGCACTGAAGCAGGATTTCCTGGCACAGTGCTCCAGTGGAGAGGAGGCACTGATGTGGAAGGAGTCAGGGAATCCTGGGCAGGCTGTGCCCAGCACGGTGCAGGGACTGAGGGGCGCTGGGGACGCTCTGAGTGATGCTGGAATTGCTCCACAGCAGCTCCCAGCCCCCCCTGCACTCCACTGGGAGCACCAGCACTGATTCCCAGAGCCAGGCTCTGCATCCCAGAATGGTTTGGGTTGAAAGGGAGCTTAAATCACACCCAGTGCCACCCCCTGCCATGGCAGGGACACCTCCCACTGTCCCAGGCTGCTCCAGCCCCAGTGTCCAGCCTGGCCTTGGGCACTGCCAGGGATCCAGGGGCAGCCACAGCTGCTCTGGGCCCCTGTGCCAGGGCCTGCCCACCCTCCCAGGGAGGAATTTTACCCTGATATTCAACCTAAATCTCTCCTCTTGTAGTTGAAAACCATTTCCCCTCATCCTACCACTGTCTGCCTGGTATTTGTGACAGCTGCAGGGTTTAAGAGCAAATCCTGGAGCTGATGGGATAATGGGATCCTGGGAAGTAGGAGAGATGGAGGGATGGATGGATCCATGGATGAAGGGATGGAGATGGATTGATGATGGAGGAAGGGATAAAGGGAGGGATGGATGGAGGAATGGAGAGATGGATGGTGGATGAATGGATGATGGAGGAATGGATGGATGCAGGAGTCACAGAGCACAGACAAGGAGCAGTGGGATGGAGTTAGGGTGAATGGAGGCTCTGGGTGTGTAGGAGGTCCAGCCTGATACATTTGTCTGATTTCCCAGTCCCTGGATCTGTGCAGTGGGATTGGGAATGGCAGAGAAGTGCTGTTCTCAGAACTCCCAGAGGCAGAGATGGGGACAGTTTCAGACCACAGCACCTAAAAGGGGTAAGGTCAGGTCATGCCCTTGTCCACTCTTCTCAAGTTTCCCAGCAGCTGGGGTCAGACCAGTGCTCCTTCTGCTGAGGGAGCTGAGAGCTCCATCCCCTCCCACCTCTGCCATGGCCACCCCCCTCTCCTGGCTCCCACATTCCTCCATCATCTCCCACCTAGGAGAGATGGAGGACGTTCCTCCATCACCAGGAGCTGCAGGGATGGGATGCAGGAGCACAGTCAGGAGCAGGGCTGCAGGGATGGCCCTGTCCAGGCTGGCACCACAGAGCTGAGTCCCTCAGACTTGAGAAGAGCTTTTAGAGGTTTCCTGGCAGAAAATCCACGGGGAACCTGTGCTTGGATGCTCTGGGAATGTTGTGTCCAACTGGGATTGGCTCTCAGCGTCTCAGACACTGTGAGATGTGGGCTGTGGCTCAGGCCACAGGTTTGGGATTTGCCAGGACACACATTTGACACCATGGTGGCAATTTACACTCCAAACTCCTCTACCTGCAGTTCAAGTATTTTAGTTAAAGCTGCTCAGAGTCTCCTCAGGGAGCAAACCCAACCAAGCCCAGTCTAACCAGCTGTGCCATTCTGTAGCTGTGGACAGGTAAAATTCTTTCTGGAGCAGGTCTGAGTCTCCCTGTTTGCCTCTCTGTGTCTTACCAGATCAATTATTGTTTGTTGCCTCCATTAGATCCTCGGGAGAAAGGCAGAAACACAATCTTTTTCTTCCATTAATCAGAGCAGTTTACAGAAAACATCAATTTAAAGTGTTAAGGCCAATTTGCAACCGGTATTGACAACAATTAAATTGGCCTCCAGAAAGTTGCTTTTTGACACTGTGAAGAATGAAATCTTTATAAGCACATTCTGTGTGTTGAGACTCTCCTGGTTCCTGATTGCTGATCCTATCACACTCCAAGGAAATGTAAACAGAGGTGAGGAGCTGGAAGCAAAGCTTCATTAAGAGCGTGCCAGAATCAGTAAACGTCCCCTCCCCTCCTGCTGGACCCCTGCCCAGATACTGCAACTCAATCTATGCTCTGCTTCCATCACTATCAGCTTCCTTTAGTTCCCAGACGGGCTTTGTTGTTGCTTTTTGGTTTTTTTTGGTTTTTTTGTTTGTTTTTTTTTTCCCCCTCACTTTAAACTGCACAGAAATGTACAGGAATAAAGGTTCTCTGCTCTATCCTTGGCATTGGAGCTGGAGCAGGGAACTCCAGAGGTGCCCAGGGGCTCTGTGAGGCTCTCAGTGACCCCTGGCATTGAAAACAGCTCAGCTGCAGAGAGGTGACAGTGCAGGGGATGCTGGAGGGGAGAGGTTAAATTCCAGTGAGGGAGTCCTTGGGTGTGTGATGAGTCCCTCACCTNTGAACACTTGTCCCAGCTGTCCTTGGTGTGCAGCAGGAACAGGATTTGTTTTGTGTCCCTGCTGTGTGCAGAGCTGAGTGAGCCTGAGTGTGAGCTCAGAGCTGCACCCTGGGCAGAGCAGGGGCTGAAATACAGGGAAGGGAAAACTGAAGGCATCACCTGGGCACAGGTGTGGAGCCCTCACAGGGAAGTGGGGACATTTACCAGCACAAGACCCTGCTGAAGCCTCTGAAAAGCTGACTGATGAGGTTCTGGTTTAGCATCCACATCCCAAAGGGCTCAGCCAGTGCCTCTCCCTGCCTTGTCCCAGGCTCTGCTCAGCCAGAGCCAAGAGCTCAGGCCAAGACTCTGCCTTCCCCTTTCTTGCAGAATTTTTTTTTTTCCTGAGGCAGCTTCTCCCCAGCCCATATCTCCAGGGCATCCCCTCCTTCTGGAACA
Source organism: Cisticola juncidis (assembly GCA_013400215.1). Taxonomy (NCBI): domain Eukaryota; kingdom Metazoa; phylum Chordata; class Aves; order Passeriformes; family Cisticolidae; genus Cisticola; species Cisticola juncidis. Next base: position 26,449 of record VXBR01007117.1, on the reverse strand, counting down.
CACTAAGGGTATTTTCTGGGGGCTTTCAGAGGAGGTTTTCTCTAAGCTGACCCTGCAGGAAGGTTTGGCTCATGCTAAGGACGATTTTATTGCTGTCTGCAAACAACTTTTACCCTTGTGCAGGCCCTGTTTCCTTCTGGCCTTCAGCCACATTGGGGATTGAGTGGTTCTTGCCTCAGTTCCCCTTCCCTGGAGGTTTAACACCCTCAGAGCATCTGAATTGGTATGGGCACTGAAAGGCTCCCTGGGGTTATTTGTAAGAGCAGCCCTAAGAAGGAATGATGCCCTCCTCCAGAAAAGGACACATCCAGCTGCTCATGCTCTTTGATTTAAAATATTTGGGGAGGAAGGGAAAGGGAGTACATCTGTCACAATCTCACTTACAATCAGCAAAGTTAATGGAAAGATTCCTTCTGACTCTCCTGGGCTTTGGGCAAGGCTCTGTGCTGCAACATTAGCAAATAATGAAGTTCCCATCTCGTCAAATCCTCCTCAGGAAAATAATTCTAAAATATGTGCCTGGCCTTTGCAGCTCTCGCCCCAAATCTGTCCCTGGTTTTTCTGCTGTGCCAACACCTCTAGCTCTGGTGTTAAATCACTTCTGTGGATAAGAGCTGCTCTCTAAAAGCTCTCCCCACAGATGTTCCATCACTGCCAGCCCCAAGTGCTGCCCCAGGGCTCAGAGAGGCCCCTCCCAAAAGGACAGAGATAAATATTCAACCTCACCTTGGACAGCAGCTGCTCTGTTCTGTGGGGTGGAGGATTTTGGATCCTCACCTTGGGCACAGCTGCTCTGTTCTGTGGGGTGGAGGATTTAGGATCCCCACCTTGAACACCAGCTGCTCTGTGGGTTGGAGGATTTAGGATCCTCACCTTGGACAGCAGCTGCTCTGTGGGGTGGTGTATGTCATTTCCTACCCAGTGTCTGCCAACTGCAGGAGTGCACAGAACCAGAGGCTCTCCTGAGCTGGAATATCCACCAGGGATCATGGATTCCACCCCTGGCCCTGCCCAGACCCCCCAACAACCCCACCCTGGGCACCCCTGGCAGAGCTGTCCAAACCCTCCTGGAGCTCTGGGGCTGTGCCCATTCCCTGGGAGCCTGGGCAGTGCCAGCACCTCTGGGGAAGAACCTTTCCCTGAAATCCATCCCAAAACTCCCCTGGCACAGCTCCAGCCATTCCCTGTCCCAGGGGCAGAGATTGGAGCTGTCCCTGGGGAGGAGCTGCAGCCCCTGGGAGCTCTGCCCTCTCTGCATCCCACCCTGGCAGAGCCAGCAGCACGGGGTCAGTGCTGTCCTCTCTCTCTGGGGCTGGTCTCTGTGAATTTCTCCTCCTTGGTGCCCCTCTGAGAGGTACAGGAGGGACCCTGGGGGACTCAGCTCTCCTGTCACACCTCCAGTGCTGTCCTTGGTGTCCCCAGCCCCGGTGCTGGGACAGCACTGGGAGGTGGATGGGGGATCTGACAGGATTCTCAGGGGGTTTATCCACAGAGGATTCAGGTGGGATCAGAGTGGGCTCAGCAGTGCTGGTGGAAGGAAGAGGAGAGCTGCAGGGGGGTTGGATGAGCTGAGCTGCTGTGGAATGTTCTGGAACACAGCAGGGTGATTGTGCAGCCCCGTGGCTGTCACTCCTCATCTGTGAGGTCACCGTGCCCCTCAGGAGGCTGTCGGTGACCCAGGACTGTGCCAGCAGCCCTGAGGAGCAGCCCCAGCACTCCTGTCCTGGCACAGCTCGTGGACTCTGCCCAGGGGAGCTGGAGCTGGATCTGGACCTGAATTTGGGTCTGGGTCTGGGTCTGGGTCTGGATCTGGATCTGGATCTGGGTCTGGATCTGGGTCTGGGTCTGGGCCATTCCCAGGTCCAGGCTGTGAGAGCTGGGCTGGCACAGAGGAAAGGAGCTCTGTGTGCCCATGGCTGGGGAGGGCAGGCAGGACAAGGTGACCAGTGTGGTGACCTGGGGGAGTGAGAACTGCACAAACCATCAGGACCCTCCTCCTTTCAAGCTGTGCAATTCAGCCAGGAGGACAAAGGTTCCTTCTCTGCAGAAGAACCCAAAGATCTTGAGATGTTTGGTCCTCCCGTGCTTGGGCTGGAGTTCAGTGTGAATCCTAAAATCTTTAAGGCTGGAAAAGACCCCCAAGGTCTCAACCCAGCCTCCCCTGAGGAGCTGCTTTGCTGCCTGTGGTGCTCAGTTGGGCTCTGGGGGTTCAGGGAGTGCTGAACTCTTCCCAAAAGTACAAACTCTGCTCCTCGAGCTCCTGCCCTCCCCCATGGGCTGTGGTTCTGCTCTCACTCCTCCCCGAGTGTCCAGGCTCACTCCTCAGGAGCTGCCAGCCCTGGTCACTCCGTGGGGCTCTCTGCTGGCACAGGGACAGTCCCAGCCCTGTGTTCATGGCAGGTGACACCTGTGAACGTCCCTCTAACATAATTGTCACAGTGATACTTGGTGGAGCTGATGAAATATTTACCTTGGAGCAGCTGTCAGGCCATTAATGTTTCACTGGCTGCTGCCAGCCCGATCGTGATTTACGCTCCTGAATTGTTAATGAGGTTTAATTGCACTGCCCTCTTCACCCGGGGCTTGGCTGGGGCACTCACAATTAGCAAAAACTGCTCTGCCCTGCTCCTGAGGGCACCCGTGGCTATCACTGTGCTGCTTTCTGAGACCTGGCGTCTCCAGCCCGGCCAGCTCCTGAGCACCATGACCAGAAGGGGACCGGTCCGTGTGCCGCGTCAACGGTGCTCGGTCCTCGTGTGTTCCATTCCCCTGGGGAAATGGTTTCTCCCACCCCAGAGAACCCCTGGGGCCAGGACATGTAGTTGACCCTTCCTTCCCTTTCTGACCCCACTGGCTGTGGTGCCAACTTCTCCACCCCGGCAAGATCAGAGAAAAGGCCCTGTCCCTCTGTGAACGCCCTCTTTCCCTCTTCCCCCCTAGAGAACATCTGGAATAAACATCTGACTGCAGCTAAGGGTGAGAGCCT
>VXBR01007117.1:1021-14858 GCA_013400215.1 Cisticola juncidis | reverse complement strand
AGCCACCCAGAGCAATCCCAGAGCCACCCAGAGCAGTCCCAGAACCATCCAGAGCAGTCCCAGAGCCACACAGAGCAGTCCCAGAGCCACCCTGGCCTTGGGCACTGCCAGGGATCCAGGGGCAGCCACAGCTGCTCTGGGCACCTGTGCCAGGGGCTCACAGAAAATGTAGTGAAAGCACAAACAAATCAAGGCTGTAAAATCTCTACAGAGCCACAGAATTTCCTGGAAGGGACCCACAAGGATCAGAGTCCAAGCCCTGGCCCTGCACAGACATCCCAACAATCCCACCCTGCGCATCCCTGGGAGATTCTGGGTGATCTGGCAGCTCCAAAGGGTCTGGCAGGGAGCAGGATTGGAGCAGATGTAAGGGAAAGATTCCTCCCTGGCACAGGTGCCCAGAGCAGCTGTGGCTGCCCCTGGATCCCTGGAATGTCCAAGGCCAGGCTGGACAGGGCTGGGAGCAGCCTGGGACACTGGGAGGTGTCCCTGCCATGGCTTTCAGCACTTGGAGGAGCTTTAAGGTCTCTTCCAACCCAAACCATCCTGGGATTCTGTAAAGGGTTTGTAAAAAAATCCACAGGACCCCTTCCTCCTGCTGTGCTGTGGAGCAAAGGGGTGGCTTTAGTGGCTTTAGTGGCTTTAGTGGCTTTGGGGGCTTTCAGATTTGCTCTTTGGGCCCATCAGAGCTCCAAAACATGTGTGTGTCTCTGGGGAGCAGCAGCCCACAGGAGCAGGGCTGTTCCAGCCCTTCCATGGGTTTTGTGCTGCCCAGAATGTGCTTGTGGAGAGCTGGAGAGGGGCTGTGATTTATTTTCTTATCCATTTCATCTCCTCCTTTAGAAAGTGCTTTTATCTGAGCAGAGCATGAGCTCATCACTGCATTTCTGTCATCCCACGGCGCTGCCGAGACCCTCGAGCGCTGCACTCTGGGTTTTGCTTTCAGAGTCATTTTTTAAAGTTAACAGAACCCAAAAGTGCTGTTTCCTGAAGCCTCTTCCAGCCTGTTCCAGCTCGCAGGGGGGTTCAAAGTCAAGGACAGCTGCTGCATTAATGGAACAAACAATTAACAAAGGAGATGTTCCCTGGGTCACTGGAGCCAGCGCAGCTCTGAGCTTCACCTCCTCCAGTGCTCCCAGTGCCAGGAATGGTGCTTCAGTTTCAGCTTTCATGTTTTCCAGATTCTGCATTAGTGTGTAACTCTGAACTTCACATGAAGTGTTAGCAAGTTCTCCTGACAGCTCAGAAACACAGAACAATCCTTTTCCAGCCCCAGAACCAAGGACCCACTGCAGCTTCAGGCCCAGAAAGTGCAAACAGCAGGGAATTGAGGAGAGCAACCTGGGAGGGTGGGACTGCATCACCTGAAGGGTAACTGGACAATGAACCCCAATATGGAAATGGACCAAAACTTATAAAAGTGTGAAAACTCCTGACCCACTGTCTATCTTGGGTGGAGCCATGGCCGGGCTCTTGTGCTGCCCAAGGTGCATCCTTTGAAGGGCTTTGAATAAATCCCTGCTTTATTCCTTTAACTCTGTCCAGCCTCTGTCCCAGGCAGCCTCTCCAGGCCCCAGGCAGGTCCAGGAGCCCGGGCTGGCCCCGTGCAGCTCTGGGTGCTCTGGGCTTGGCTGGCTCTGCTGGGATCTCCATGGGCAGGGTTTTGGCAGGGCTGCCCCTCTGGACTGTCCAAACCCCGTGGCAGGGAAGTGTTCCCTGTTCTTGTCCTGAGAGCTCTCCCAGGATGTGACATTTTCACAGAGCCCAGCCCCTGGCCAAGGGTTTGACTTGAAAATTCCAGGATTTGGTTGTGAGCAGGGAGCTGCTTGCAGGGAAGGGTGAAAGAAGGGATGCAAATCCCCCCAAAGGCTGAAAATGCAGGAGTCGCACTGGAATAAATCCAAAGGAAAAGTAAGGATCTCTCAGTTTTCCATCTGGAATGACCCTCCTGTTCTGGTTTGAACCCAAATTCCAGCTCCTGGCCTGAGCTGTGCCTGTGTTTTCTGTGTGCTTGGGGAGCCCACCCAGCCCTGGGCCACAGCTCTGCCCCTGTGCTCCTGCAGGAACATCCCAAACCCTGGGATGAAGCAGGGGAGGCTGTTCCAAAGGCCTGGCAGGAGGAAAAGGGAGGAAAAGGGACAAAAAGGAAGAAATTCTTTTGAAAGAGAGTGGAATTAGGGGTGGATTGTCACATTTACTGCTCTCCAAACCCCCTGAGAGGAGGGTGCAGCCAGAGAGGGGCAGCACAAGAGGAAAAGACATCCAGGAGTGCCAGGGGAAGTTCAGAGTAGATAAGAGAGACAATTTCTCCATGGAAAGGGTTGTAAAGCCCAGAACAGGCTGCCCAGGGGGTTCAAAAACCCAGATGTGGCACCTGAGGCCATGGTTTGAGTGGCTGGACTTGGTGATCTCAGTGTTTTTTTCCAACCTTAATATTCCTGTGATTCTGTGATTCCTGCACAGGGAACTTGGCTCTCCTCAGCCCACCCAGTGTGATTTAAGCTACAGAATATCTGTGGGACACAGAAATCTGCTGTTCCCTGCATTCTTTGGAATAGCTCCTGTCCATGTCTGGCAGTGCTGTCAGCTCACCCCAGGTCCCACTGAATCCTTCCAGTGGCTTTTCTGTGCACATTTTCATGTCCTGGGCAGGCAGCAGTGACAGCAGGATGGTGTTAAACAGGCAAAACTTGCTGGTGGAGCCCTCACTGAGCTGTTTAGGACAAGTGTGAGAGGTGCCAGCTGGCTCCTGCTTTTTGGGTGGTTTGGAGAAGGAAAATGGGGACATTTGGTGTCTCAGCAGTATCCCTGGGATGTCCCTTCTCACTGTAATCTCTGTTAATTTGCACCCCAAGAGAAGCTCCCCAGGTGCCTGACGTGGCTGCAAACTCTTCCTTCAAACTTGTAGCCACGTCTGACACCCCCAAATCTCCCAGGCTGGGATGGGTGGGGGTCTCTGGCTGCCCTGGACACCTCTAAGGCAGGAATTGCAGGGTTGGGGTCTGGAGCTGAGCCTCCCCTGCATTCCAAGGTGCCCCAATGTGAGTGGCAGGGCAGGGCAGGGGGCAGAGCACTCTGCAAACACCTCCCAGCCCTTCTGGCAGCTCCTGCCTTGGTCTTGGGCTGTTTCTGTGTAAAACAGCTCCAAATGGGTCACTCCAGCTGAGGCCTTCAGTTTTCCCTTCCCTGTATTTCAGCCCCTGCGCTGCCCAGGGTGCAGCTCTGAGCTCACACTCAGGCTCACTCAGCTCTGCACACAGCAGGGACACAAAACAAATCCTGTTCCTGCTGCACACCAAGGACAGCTGGGACAAGTGTTCAGCCCAAAAGCACAAACAGGGGGGGCTGAGGGAGGAACAAGAAGGATGGGACTGCAGAACCTGGGGCTGGAATGGGACAATGAAACACCAATGTGCAAATGGACCAAAACTTATCAAAGTGTGAGACCTCGTGACTGTTTGTCCATTTTGTGACCATTTTGGAACCATTTTGTGACCATTTTGTGTCCACCTTGTGTTCAGCCCTGGCCAGGCTCTTGTCCTGCCCAAGGTGTATCCTAAAGGCCTTTCAGTAAATCTCTGCTTTATTCTCCAGCTCTGTCCAGTCTCTGTTCCAGCTCAGCCTTCCCAAGGCATCCCAGCTCTGTTATGTGGGAAAGCCCCAAAAGAATCCAGCAGAAAGGAGCAGCACCAGGAGCAGGGAGGCTGCGGATCCTCCAACCACCCCCTCAAAAATGAAAGGATTTTTTCCTTTCCTGCAGAGATCTGTCTGACAATAACTCTGTGCTGAGGAGTTGGATGTGAGGGCTCCTCCCTGGGTGCAGGGCTCCTTTCCCCAAGGCCCTTTGTGACCAGGCTGATCTCTGTGCATCTTGCAAAAGTCTGTCCACGCCAGTCCCTGTCTGCCCTTCCCGGGCTGATGTAATCTGTGCTCAGTAATAACATTTCCAAGAGGTGGATAGCAGCATTTTAGTTCAGCTCTAATAATTCTGTTAAAGCAGAGGCCAGGGTTGTAATTGCAGTTTGTGGCCGAGGTTGTTCCATATGTGTGTTCTGTAGGAAGCCTTTGTAATGAAATGTTCCCTCTGAGCTCCGTGCCCTGAAGAGTTTCCTTCAGTGTGTGACAGGCAGAGCACTCTGCTCTCCTGCAACCAGAGGAGAGGGGGAAAGTGTTGGATTTTGCCTTTTTTTGACCCAGACATGGGGCTCCTTAGAGGTGTTTTAAAGACTTTTATTCCATTTTCAGTCTCATATGAAGGGTGAGATGGTACAGATCTTACAATTCATGCTGTCACAATCAGAAGCCAAATTATTTCCTAATTACATTATAAGTGTTTCTTGGCCTATCAGCTTTTGCCACACAATGCTGTTAATGCCTTAAAGCAAATCATCTAAATCATCATCTAAATCATCTAAAAATACCTCTAAAAATACAGTGCATCTAAAGATGCACTTGCACTGTCCTACTACAATGCATCTTTCACAGTTCTAGTTCTCCAAAATCTCTGCTCTGTTTGCAAGGCCATCATTTGAAACTCGTTTCCAGCTCCATTTCTCTCTCAGCAGTGTCTGTCCTGTCCCATGGCCTTTCTCAGCCAGCACAGCTCAGCTCAGAGTCTGCACACAGATGGACAGGACAGTGTGAGGGTTCTGCCAGGCTTTGGGAATTCTCTCCAAACCCATTCCCCACAGGAAAGAAGTGAAATTCCACCTTGTTCCAGTCTCTGCTGGGAATCTGGAGCTGTGGAAGGGCTGAATTTCCTTTGCTTTGGTGCCACAGCTCTGCCCAGAGCCCCGTGCTCAGTCCAGGGGCTCACACGCATGGGAGCACACGGAGCTGAGCCTGAGCCAGGCAGGGAGCAAAGGAGCAGGAAAAACCTCGTCCAGAAGGTCAAACACAGGGCTTGGGAGCAGCACTTAAATGTGACCCCAGCCAGGAGAGACAGAGCTGCAGAGCCTGGGCAGGGGCTGCTCTGGGCTGGGGCAGGGGCTGCTCTGGGATTTCATTCCCAGACCCCCAAAGGGGCAGGCAGGGACCCCTGGGCAGACGAGGACACCTGGAGGGGTCACAGCTGCTGCACTGCCTGGCTGGGGGTGGCAGGAGGGGACAGGGCTGGGGATGAGCAGAAGGAGCAGCCCTGGGAGGAGGATTTGGGGTGCTGTGGGATTTTTCCTTTTTTTTTTCCCCTTTTTTCCTTTTTTTTTCCTTTTTTCCTTTTTTTTTTTTTTTTTTTTTCATTGGAATTGCTCCAAGGGACCCTTCACTTCCAGTGGGAAACAGCCAGCTCAGCATGGGCTTGTGGCAAATAAATTGAATAACAACACCTGGATTNGGAATGGCTTCCCACTACCAGAGAGCAGGGCTGGATGGGATCCTGGGCAGGAACTGTTCCCTGGGAGGGTGGGGAGGGGCTGGTTTGGAATTCCCAGAGCAGCTGTGGCTGCCCCTGGATCCCTGGCAGTGCCCAAGGCCAGGCTGGAACAGACTGGGATGGTGAAAGGTTGGAGCTTGGAGCAGCCTGGGACAGTGGGAGGTGTCCCTGCCATGGCAGGGGTGGCACTGGGTGGGATTTAAGGTCCCTTCCAACCCAAACCATCCTGTGATTCAATGAAAAATCCCTGAAACCTGAAATAAAATGAAAATCACTCCATCCACACCAGTTTTTCAAGGAATCTGGCATTTTTAGCTCTCTCACCACAGGGCAGAGGGCAACACTGAGGTTCAGCCACTGTGAACATCTGGGATGAGTTCCAGGAGTCCTTCCCAGCCCAGGCACAGGCAGCTCCATCAGCTCATGGCTGAGGCCCCTCGGGCAGCTCTGGAAGGACTCCCAGCGCCTCGGGGAGGGCACAGCTGCAGGCAGGGAGCAGGAAAAGGCTCCAGTGAGAAGGAAATGGGGAATTTCCTGCTCTGGCATGGCCCTGCCTGTGCTCCCTTTGCTCTGCTGGGAGCCTGCATTTGGGATTGCTCCAAGGGACCCTTCACTTCCAATGGGAACAGCCAGCTCAGCATGGGCTTGTGGCAAATAAATTGAATAACAACACCTGGATTTGGCCCCCCAGCAGCCCCCAGGCCCCTCTGAAAGGAAAAACCATTTCCAGAATTCTCCCAGAATTTTGCAAGGCTGAAAGAAATGATCACAAGTGAGCAGGAATTAAAAAAAAAAAAAAAGGTAAACCAAAAAGCAAACGTAGCATCCTATAATACATCCATGGAAAAGGAAAAGTCATGCTGCTTGAAGTCTGCAAATTTGAATTTCTCCTGGGAAAATGTAGCTCCTGTTCAAATGCTAATGGCTCGTTATCACAGGGATGTTTTAATTGAACTACAATGTTCCATAAGCAGGGGCAGAGCAAGGTTCAGAGAGCAAATGGCTGATGAACAATCCTCAATCTGCCAGTAAATGTTTGCTTTTTTATAAACTTCCCCTCCTTGATCTGTCTTAAGCAGATTCTCCAAAGGGACCTGTAAAAGGCAGCTGATTTCAGCTGGAGGTAGCAGCAATATTTGTGTGGTTCTGTTATCCTGGTTTAAAATGGGATTTATGGCACTGCATCTGCCAGAGTGGCCCTGAGCACAGAAATTCCGGGGACAGGAGCAAACCTGGCTCACTGGAAAGCAAAGGTGCAGCAGAGATGCTTTAGAAACTAAACCTGGCTCACTGGAAAGCAAAGGTGCAGCAGAGATGTTTTAGAAACTAAACCTGGCTCACTGGAAAGCAAGGGTGCAGCAGAGATGTTTTAGAACAAACCCTGGCTCACTGGAAAGCAAAGGTGCAGAATGTTTGGAAGAGGGACAGAGAACAGGAAATCTGCTTGGGCACTGCAGCTCCAGAACATCTCTGGGGGCTCCTCAGGACCAGCACAAACATCTCATGGAGCACAAATAATTCCAGGCACCCAGAGCTCTGCCTCCTCTCCCAGGAATCCTGAAGGCAGAGCTTGCAGGAGGGAGGGAGGAAGAAAAGGGAGGGAGCCCACGATGTTTGCCATGGAAGCAGAAAATCCTTCTTTCTCTTTTCTGGGCGCTGTTCTCTGGGAATTTCTGGGGGATGGCTCCACACTTGGAGGTTTGTGCCTCCACCTCTCATTGCCACAGCTGGGAGATGAAAATCTGGAGCTGCCAGCACTCCCAGAGCTGAGGAAACCCTTTGGGTGTGTTTGGTGACGTTTGCAGGGAGCACTCGGCTGACCTGGGCCAGGAAAAGCCCAAGTGGGAAGGGAGTGGGATGGATTCTGTATTAGATGGGAATGAACATTTGTCAGAGGTGTCAGCACCTCCTGCCTGCCCTGTGGGCTCCTCTGGGCTCTGCAGCTCCAGCCCTGAGGTGCCACAGCCTGTGCCAGCCTCTCCTGGCCTGGCACCTGCTGGGATTTGGGGCTGGAGCCGGCTCAGACCCACTGGGGGGAACAGAGGGGCTCAGGGGAGACCCCACCTGCAGAGCTGCCCCAAAAACTGCCCCAAAAACCGCCCCAAAAACTGCCCCAAAAACTGCCCCAGAGCAGCACAGGCAGGACCTGGAGCTGCTGCAGAGCCCAGAGGAGGCTCCAGGATGAGCAGGGGGAGGGAGCAGCTCTGCTGGGAGGAAAGGCTGGGAGAGCTGGGAGTGTTCACCTGGAGAGGAGAAGCTTTGGGGTGAGCTCAGTGTGATCTTCCAGGACCTGAAGGAGCTGCAGGAAAGATGGAGAGACAATGGACAAGGGATGGGGGACAGGACCCAGGGAATGGCTTCAGACTGACACAGGGCAGGGCTGGGTGGGAGATTGGGCAGGAATTGTTCCCTGGGAGGGTGGGGAGGGGCTGGTTTGGAATTCCCAGAGCAGCTGTGGCTGCCCCTGGATCCCTGGCAGTGCCCAAGGCCAGGCTGGACAGGGCTTGGAGCAGCCTGGGACAGTGGGAGGTGTCCCTGCCATGGCAGGGGTGGCACTGGGTGGGCTTTAAGATCCCTCCCAACCCAAACCATCCTGTGATTCAATGAAAAATCCCTGAAACCTGAAATAAAATGAAAATCACTCCATCCACACCGTTTTTTCAAGGAATCTGGCAATTTTTAGCATTTTTTTAGTCAGGTGGGTGGTGGCCCTAAACCAGAACCCACTGCTGGGGCACTGGGGGACAGTGACAGTGACAGTGACGGTGACAGTGACAGTGACAGGGGAAGGAGGGGAGGTTTTAAAGGGTCTCTTAGATCACAAACAGCCTTTGGTGTCAGCCTGTGCAGGGAAGGGCTGTGGAACCAGGGAGTGCCAGGCAGGACAGGCTGTTCCCTCCTGGATCCTGGAATCCCCCCTGGATCCTGGATTCCCTCCTGGATCCTGGAATCCCCCCTGGATCCTGGATTCCCTCCTGGATCCTGGATTCCCTCCTGGATCCTGGATTCCCTCCTGGATCCTGGATTCCCACCTGGATCCTGGATTCCCGCCTGGATCCTGGATTCCCACACAGATCCTGGATTCCCACACAGATCCTGGATTCCCACCTGGATCCTGGATTCCCACACAGATCCTGGATTCCCACACAGATCCTGGATTCCCACACAGATCCTGAATCCCCTCCTGGATCTTGGATTCCCCCCTGGATCCTGGATTCCTCCCTGGATCTTGGATCCCCTCCTGTCCTTCCACAGCTGCCTGACCCAGCTCTGCCCCAGCCCATCTGCCACCACAGCCCGTGCAGGAAATCAGGGAAAAGTGGAATTTCCCTGGGGCTGAGCTGCATTCCCAGCCCCCGAGGCCGCCCCCCTTCCCTCCCCCTGCACCTCTCTCATCTCTGCCTCTTCCTGAAATAATAGGAACAGAAAAATTAACAGCAAGGGGAAGGGAGGAGATGATAAAGAGCATCTGAAAAATCGTCTGTGTCCTCATTTCAGGGCTTTGCATGGTAACAGGGAGCATGCTTTTTATTTTCCTTTATTAGTGTATTAAAATATTAAAAACCTGGGTGTCTCTCGAACCCACTCTGCCTTCAGGGACTGAGAAAGCTCTGGTGAGGAGATTGCTGTGCTTGAGGAGCCACACAGGGATGGGATGCATGGAGCAGAGCAAACCAAAGCTAAAATCAAGTTTGCTGTCCTGCTGTTCATGGGGACACAGGATCAGCCTGGATGGGGGTGACAGGGGTGACATTGGCACCTTGGGACACAATCCTTGTCACCAGGATGCTCTCAGGGTCTGGCTGGAATCTCTTGATTTCTTTACCCCTTTAATCTGCGAGGTCTGAGTGGGACCAGGCCCTTGGAGGGGCAGGATCTGATCCAGGGAGGAGCAGATTTCCCGAGGCTTGGGCTGTTGGATTTGGCACTTTGGGGCTTCCCCTCACAGATTCTGTTCACTCCTGGGCTGTTTCCAAAACGTGCAGTTGTTCTTCTCCACAAATCTTTGCCAATAAAGAATTCAGGCTTTGGTGTTGCCACAGGTATTGTGTTCTGTGCCACCCTGGTGGTGCCATTGATGGTGCAATGTCTGTGAGGGGGACAGCAGGGCTGTGTAGCACATAAATAAATATATAAATAAATATATAAATAAATATAAAAAGCACATAAATAAATATATAAACCTGTATTATAGCTGTATAATATTATGCATTATATTTCTACTAAATCTGTATTATATGTATTATATGAAATAGATATACTATATATTATATTGTATGGGTAATATCTATTATAAATCTATATTATATAGATAATATCTATCATAAATCCACATTATAAATCTGTATAACCACACAGACAGGCTGACTGAAGGAGTTTTTGTTTCCTTTTCCCTGCCAGGTCACTATGGAAAGGATATTTATCGCAGTGGAGGGCCAGATCTCCATAATTTCATCTCCTCCGGGTTTGTCACGTTAGGAAGAGGACACACGAAGGGTACAGTGGAAACCATTTTTTGCTAAATAAAAAAAAAAAGATTGTTTTAAATCCAAAGCTCTGAGCTGGCAGCTGGGCTCTGGGTGCCCTGAGCTGGCAGCGGGGTCAGCCCAGGAACTGTGGCTGCAGGGTCAGGGCGGGGCTGGCAGGACCTGCGGGTCCTGGCAGGGCAATGCAGTGGGACTGTTCCTCCAGCTTTGTGTTTTCCTGGGTGCAGGGCTGGAGAAAGAATGTCCAGCTGGCCCAGGCCAGGCAGTGACCACTCCCAGACTGTGGGTCTGGAGTTCTTTTCTTTGACTTCTGGGCTTTTATTATTTATTTATTCATTTATTTATTTATCTATCTATTTATTTATGTGTTTATTTATATTGGGGCGGGGTTATGATGAATATTTTATAAAATTATTTCTTTTTAGCTCCCGAAGCCTATATTTTCTGTGTTCCTTACAATCTGTGATATAATGTACAAACAGGAAAACACAAAAATATACATATGCTGCTCTGTGTATGTTCTGTGTACATGTACTGTATATAAATATCTGTGGAGAGACAGCTGTAGCCCTTTGAGGCAAATCCCCGAATCCCCAGGGGGTTCTGGTGACACCAGAGTTGTGTCCTGGTGACACCAGAGCTGTGTCCTGGTGACACATTAGCCCCAGCAATGTTCACTGACTGCTGTTGCCTCCTTGGTGAGTTTTTCTGGTGTGAGATGTGCTCGGAGTGTCCTCCTGTCCCCTCCTGCCCTGCCACCGGTGCCCTGGCTGTGGCACTGGGGGTGCATGTGCCATTCCTGTCCCCTTCTGTGTCCCCAAGACTGCTGTACTCCCTGCAGACACAATGTATGTGGAGATTCCTCTATAGACCAATGTACTGTATGTGGAGCTGTGTCCTCGTGCTCCTGTGTTGTTTCTGTGGATGACCGTGACTCACAAACGATTAAAGGACCTTGATATTTTATTTTCTTTTATTTTCTTACATTTCCTGCACTTTTTTCCCGTTCTCCACGAGTGTCATCCAAAGTAGTGTTGGTCCTGTAGAACTGTCAGAGAAGAAACAAATATATGTATATTGTCTGTGTATGTCTGTGTGTGCTTAAATAAAGTTTACTGAGGCTGAGGCAGCACCCGTGGGACTTGTAATCCAATATCCTGAAATTTCAGATTTGTCATCCAATACCCTGAATTCCCACTCCTGTAATCCAACACCCTGAAATTCCAGTCTTGTAATCCAATACCCTGAATTCCTACTCCTGTAATCCAACACCCTGAAATTCCAGCCTTGTAATCCAATACTCTGCAATCCAATACCTTGAAATTCCAGTTTTGTAACCCAATACCCTGAAATTCCGTGTTTGTAATCCGATAGCCTGAAATGCCATCCTTGTAATCCAATACCCTCAATTCCAGTCTTGCAATCCAATACCCTGAAATTCCAGTTTTGTAATCCATTACCCTGCAATCCAATACCCTGAAATCCCAGATTTGTTTTCCAGTATCCTGCAATTCCAGTTCTGTAATCCATTACTCTCAATTCCAGCCTTGTAATCCAATACCCTGTAATCCCAGATTTGCAACCCAATACCCTGCAATTCCAGATTTGTAATCCAATACTCTGCAATCCCAGATTTGTTTTCCAATACCCTGCAATCCCAGTTCTGTGTTCCAATGCCCTGCACACCAACACCCTGAAATTCTGGATTTGTTTTCCAATATCCTGCAATTCCAGTCCTGTAATCCATTACCCTTATTTCCAGTCCTGTAATCCAATACCCTGAAATTCCAGATTTGTTTATCCAATATCCTGCAATTCCATTCCTGCAATCCAATACCCTCAATTCCAGTCCTGCAATCCAATACCCTGCAATCCCAGATTTGCAGTCCAGTACCCTGCAATCCCAGTTCTGTGTTCCAATGCCCTGCAATCCAGCACCCTGAAATTCCGGATTTGTTTATCCAATGCCCTGCAAGCCCAGATTTGCAATCCAATACCCTGCAATCCAAGATTTGTAATCCCATACCCTGCAATCCCAGTTCAGTGTTCCTGCAGTCCCAGTTCAGTGTTCCTGCAGTCCCAGTTCAGTGTTCCAATGCCCTGCACACCAGTCCCCCTGCAGTCCCAGTCCAGCCCTGCCCCGAGGGAAGGGAAGCAGAGGACCCTCAGGTGGGCTGGGAGCTGCAATGGTTCAGGGAAGGACCTGTGGGTGACATTTCACACCAGGTGTCCCCAGAGGGGTTTCATGGCCATGCCCTGCCACACCAGGAGCGTGTTTAGGGTCAGGTAGCACAGGGACCCCGGGAGTGGGGGTCCATGGACTGGGGTGTCCTGCTGGCCTCCACCAGGCCCATGGGATCTGAGCAGGGCTGGAAATCCAGCCCTGTCTCAGGTGAGTTATCCTCACCTCAGACCCCTCAGGCACTGCTTTGGGTCCAGCAGATCCCAGTTTGCTGGACTGGGCTGTTCCCAGTTCCCTCCCAGGTGAGAACCAAACCTGTCCCTCTTTAGCTGCAAGGGCTCGGGGGCTCTGCTCTCCTGGAGGAGGGCCAGGGGCTTCCACAGCTTTCCCACAGCACATTCCTTGTCCCTGGGAAGGTGGGAGAGCGGGCACTGGGGGTGTTAATCCACCCCAGCCATCAGACAAAGGGTGCTTCCCAACAGGAATAAAAGGCTTTTGTTCTCTGAAGAAATGAATATCGTGGCTGTTTATAGACATCAGAATGGACTGGCCTTAGGATTTCACTTCCAGCTGCCTGTAAATTCACCTGGTTTTTGAACATTTGAACATTTTGAGATTCCAGTGCTATAATGTTCATTTCCAGATTCTTAATGGCAAATTCCCCCCCTGCTGAGTGGTGAGAGTGATGAGCACCTCACACCCACTGCAGGACCTGCCTGTGCTCATGTGTGGCTTTGTCTGTGTCTGTGACATGACCTGATTGTCTGTCTGTGCTGTCACAGGGGGGACTTGGGGCATCACAAACGGCTGAGGGGTTTCTGTCATTAGGATTGTGACTGAAATGCTTGGATTTTGGGAATTATTGTGTGACATTTCCTGAGTTCAGCTTGAAGTGACCATCCAGTATCTGTAAGGAGGGGTGAGAGCTTCAGCCAGGGCTTTAGGTGAGAGGGTTCTGTGCTACTCTATCCTATTTCTGTTTAGATGAGCAGGTTCTGTCCTGCTCTGTCCTATTCCTGTTCAGATGAGAGGGTTCTGTCCTCTTTTGTCCTATGCCTGTTTAGATGATCAGGTTCTGCCCTGTTTTGCCCTACTCCTGTTCAGATGAGAGGGTTCTGCCCTGTTTTGTCCTATTCCTGTTCAGATGAGAGGGTTCTGCCCTGTTTTGTCCTATTCCTGTTCAGATGAGAGGGTTCTGTCCTGTTTTGTCCTATTCCTGTTCAGATGAGAGGGTTCTGTCCTGTTTTGTCCTATTCCTGTTCAGATGAGAGGGTTCTGTCCTTTTCCAGTTCCAGTCCTTGTGTTACAACCTCCACTTCAGCCAAATAACCTCGCCCTGCCTTGTGGAGAGGGTTCTGCCCCCGGACACAGCAAAGCCAGGGAAGTTTCTCTCAATATTTCTCTGCTCTGGGAGACACATTTTTGGTGTTTTCTCAGCTGTCTTCTGTGCTGTGGCAGAACTCCAAGTGCTGAGTAATATTTAAGAGCTCATCTATTTCGGGCAGAAGACAAAGACGTGAGACATGCCAAAGTACCATGGATACCAAACCAGCACCTCCACACATCTGACATGCACAGGCTCCTGCAGGATGGGGATTGATGGCTCTGCCATGACTGGGCAGTGCCAGGCGTGTTCTCCAAACCTGGGCAGCTCCTCTCTGCCAGGATGATCCAGGGATGGATCCAGGGATGGATCCAGGGATGGATCCAGGGATGGATCCAGGGATGAATCCAGGAATGGATCCAGGAATGGATCCAGGGATGAATCCAGGGATGGATCCAGGGATGGATCCAGGG
>VXBR01007114.1:106585-119575 GCA_013400215.1 Cisticola juncidis | reverse complement strand
CGGCTTTTGGGGCAGGGGGGCAGCGCTGCCTCCCCTCACGGGCCGGACCGCGCCGGGGGCTCCGCGCTGCGCCCGCGGCTCAGGGACCCTGCCGGGCTGGAACGCGGGTGCGGGAGCAGGGAGAGGGCCAGGAGCCAAGTTAGGGGCTGCGTGTTTTACCCCGCTGCCATTCTCCCGTGGAGAGACCGAAATGGGAGCGGCCGGGCTGTCTGCGGGCCCGCAGCGAGTGCTCAGCGCCGTGTCTCGCCTCTGAGGGGGAGCTGATGGCGCGGTGCGAGCCCAGCCCGCTGCCGAGCACCGCCGGCCGCACCTCACACCCCTCACTGCCCGCTGCGATGGGCAGGAGAGTCGGGGAAAAAGGTAAAACCCGCTGGTGAGGTAAGAACAGTTTAATGATTGAAGTGAAACAGTAATATTAATGAGAAGGGAGATGACAAAAAGGCGTTGAAAGCCCAAGGAAGTGCTAGTGGTGCAGAATACAATTGCTTCATCAGCTGCCCGACAAGGAGCAGCAATGAGCCAATACCCCCAGGAGAGCCTTGGGCCGGTTCACATCAGCTCCCTCCTGGCTCCTTGGGCACCTCCTCACCGGCAGGGCACGGGAAACAGCAAAGTCCTTGACTTTGAGCAGTGCTCAGCAGACCCAACACATCAGCGTGTTATCAACATTATTGTCCTGCTGAATCCAAAACACAGCACTGGAGCAGCTGCTGGGGAGAAAATTAACTCTATCCCAGATGAAACTGGGACCGTGGCCTAGGCAGGGAGCGTGCTGCCTCTGTGTGCTTGGGCCAGTCCAGCAGCAGTGGAACTAACTCAGAACAGAGATCTGCTCCCTTTAAAGCCTGTGTCAGCACTTCCCCAGCAACTCTCTCTGCTTTATGGCCCGTTAAGTGATAGGCATTCACCTCTGGCCTGGAAAAGACTTACAGTATGACATTTCTGCTAAGGCCAGAGGTTTTTGAAATACTAAGTCAATGCATCAGGTTCATTACAGTGGCAAAACAGCCACGGTGCTGTTCTTTTGTTTGCTGTGGAGTTGAGGCTTAGCTCTACAAAAGCTGCGCACATCCCCACATCACGGTTGCTAATTGTCTGAATAAAATGAAAGAGAAGGTCTCGTTTGGGTAACTGGAATTAAAGTTTAAAAAAACCCTTTCTCATTGCTAAGTTGAGGTAGCAATACATGTGTTTTTACTTGAATCAGTAACTGCTTAAACTTGCACGGGTGTCAGTGTTGCAAAGTGTGCAGCCTGCCTTAGGCATTGTGGCAAGGAACTGGAAGGTGAAACTCAAGACTCTTTATTCCTTGCTTTGGTTGCTTTAACTCAAAGCCTGGCAAATTTGTAGTGCTGTATTGAGGGCTGTGATCACATAGGGTCGTGTTTAGCTGTGCACAGTGTTTCTCTGTAGATCAGAATTAACTTTTAAACATAATATCTCACCACAGCGAGCTCCAAAAGCTGTTTTTCTGTGGCGATACTCAGCTTTGGTTTATTTTGCAGAGTAGGTTTATTTCTGAGGTGTGCACTGAGCTGCCCTCACAGAATTCTTGCCGTTCAAAGCCTCTGCTGCCCAGACCTCCAGAGGGTGCCCCTAATCTTGGTGATTTTCAGAGAGGAAAGTGCTGTTCTTGCACAGCCCTGCTGTGGTTCCACTCCTGGTGTTTCACCCATTCCGGATGATGCTGAGCATTCAGCAGGCTGGTGCTGGGTGTGCAGCCAGCGTGCTGCTCACAGGAGATGGATTTCAATGTGCATACATTTGTGTTCACCTGAACCACAGGTGAGGAAAGCCTTTCCCACTGCACAAGGGACTTTCTCATGGATTATTTGTGGGACTCTCCATGTTCCCACTGGAGTTGTTCAACCCATCCCCAACGTGCCCAGCACTGGTGACCCTTGTTGTGGCTCAAAAATGACACTGAGGATTGATTTTACATATTAAGCTCCCTTTAGTGCCATTGTGGAGATTAACCAGTGTTTTGTACTGAGGTTTCAATCAGTGGGTCACAATTTGGGACCCTGTTTTGAGCACTCATGTAATGTCTGCTGTAGGTGATTTGGTGAGCAGCATCTGCTCATCAGGATTCACTGGTGTCACATTATCCAGCTCCTCAATGGTTATCACTCTGCTCTATCTCTGGCCTGGACATTACAACAAGTGGATGCTTTTGTTGTCCTCTGGCTGTTTTGAGATGACCTTTTTGGGGTGATGATCCTGTATTTGGACTCAGACCTGGTTCTTTGGTTGATAACTGCTCAGGATAGCCACAATGCAGTGGGTTTGCACTGCTTTCTACAATGCACCTCAGAAACATCACCCTCTTCATCACTTGTAATGAAGGACAAAACATTTTATTTGGATTGTATGTGCTTTATTCTGCTTCTGCTCTTGTTGGCCCAAACCAAGCCTTGCAAAGGCAATATGCACCTTTTTTTTATTTCCCCAGGCAGAGAAGCCCTCTGTGTTTGCTGAAGAACTGCAGAAACACTAAATACATCTGAAAGTTTTTCTGTATTCTATTGGAGCCCTGTTTTCAGTGTGTTATCTGGTACTTTAAATGTTACTATGTCCATAGATGCTCATTTCCTACTGAACTTCAGTGAAGCTGTTGTTTTTTCTTTCCTCATTTGCATGCCTTTTTGTCACTAATTGGAACCAACTGGTAGCTATTTCTATACTGATATAGTTTCAAAGGAAAGTTAAATTCCTTGGTTTGTATGAAGGAATGTAATATACCCTTTGTGAAAGCTTATTAAAGTTCCCAAGCTCTGCAATTCTTAGTGTCTCGAGTTGCTCACTACCCTGTTGAGTTGGTGACATTTTCAAAATTGCTGTGAACCTGCCTTTGCTTTTTAGGAGGATTTCATTAGTTTGTTGTTTTATTTGTATTATCCTGTGGCATGCAGGAGTGATTTTTTGGTTGTCACTTTCTCACTACCTGCTGATTGCCCTGGCTGCTTTTTTCTTAAGAGTATCTGGTCAAAGTGCCTTCATAAATACTCTGGGAGCACTGAGAGAAAGAGGAATGGCCTGGCATTCAGATACTAAATAGGTATAAATCAATTAAAGATTTACAGGCTCATCTGCATGTGTTTGTGATTCTTTTAAAATTTCAATTGTGAGTAGGACAGGGAGGGGAAAGTGTGATGATTTTGTATTGCTGGCTGTTAATTATTTGTAACTACAACAAGCTTGGAATCACTGAATGCTGTTTCTCTTGTGGTACTGAAAAAGCTCTGTCTGTTCCATGGGACAGCCCTGCTAGGGAATCAATTGCCAGATAAATTGCCCAGATCTGTGAAGCTCAGTTTGGCATTTGGATCTTTGATGTCCAAAACCTCACAAATCTGCTGGGAGGTAAATGAAATTCCTAATTCCAGGATAGCTTGTTGTGGATCTGTCTGCCATGGATTAGTTACTTCATTGGGATTACATCTCTTGGAGTACCCCAAAAATGGATCAGTTTAATTTTCACAGAGAACTCTGACCTCTGCTTTCTGCTACAAGCATGGTAATAATAATAAAGGCAGACTATTTCCAAGCCTCAGTTTTCTTGGAAATGGTGGTGAATTAATATTAATGCAGAAGCATCTGTAATTTCCAGTCATTGATTCAGTATGTGCAGGCCTCTCCTGTGCTTCTGCATATGTCAGGCTTTAACAGGTTGGAAAAAAAGGTTTCATTATTCAGGATCTTACGATACTTTGATATCTTGGCTTGAGAGGGAAGTATCAAGGTACACCTAATTAAATACTCTCCAATGTGTTGTAACTGAACTATTGACTTTACTATGGAACTTGTGAGGTAGACTGCAGGAAGATCAAAGAGAAAACTTACTTCAAGTAACACTTGGACTTATAAAACTACAATAACTTAATTCTTTTGCTTGTTAACTTTTTCACATAAATTCTTGGACAATGGCTTTGTTTTTCCAGTTGCTCTCCATGGAGATGCTACATTCTCAAAGAAGAACATATTTGCTGTCTACTTAGGAGTTCTGTATGGAGTCCTGGAAAAATGCTGCACAGGAGGAACATTGCAAGTGCCTTTGTAACCAGGATAATTCTGCTGCGTGGTTTGCCTGGCACGTGTTAATTGTAGTGTAGGGTGTGTGGTACAAACCAGCAGTTCAGAAGTGTGTGGCCTTTTGGATGATGAAAGATGGAGATGTCTATTTTTTCTCTCCATGACACACGACTGTATTTCATGAGCTGTTGCAAAATAGACAAGGAGACATCCCCATGCAAGCCTAATTTATGGCAAGGTGTCACATGAATTCCTGGTGTGGAGGCTCAAGCTCTTGACTGGCTGAGTTTCCCTCTTTGTATTTGTGCTCTTGTATAGAAGATTTAGCACGAGGATGAAACTCTTGTCTTTTGAGAATATCAAACTTAAACCATCTACGCCTTGCAGACACTTTGGGTGTGAATCAGCAGGTGAACATTTCTGTCACCTGCAGTTTGAAAACTCTAGGAAAAAAAAATCTCAACACCTCGGATAAAACACTTAATTTGGAGTTGGGGTTGCAAGGTTTCCTAGGCACTTAGGGCAGTACAACCTGTGCTGGTCTCAGTTAACCTTTGAAAAGTTCATAAATACCTAAATACCTGCTCACAGAGTGAAACCCACGGACCTTCTCAAGTCCTTGATGTCACTGCGTGCTGAGCTTGGCCACATCTCAAATCTGAAGGGCTGCTTGGGTTTGTGCTGAACTTCAAAACTGCTTCTACAAGGTCAAGCTGCATTAACAAGGCTCCTGATTTTTTTAAGTGCTTTTATAGTGATTAACTTAGTGTTTCTGCCATCATGATTGTTGTTATTTGTGGCTATGAACTGGAATGTTTGCAATCAATCGCGTAAAATAATTTAGAAAATGATTAGCAAGAAAGTCTTGTCCCCCAGTGATGGGGTTCTAAGCACTTAATGATGCAGAAGACAATTAACCAGCTTTTAGTGAGCAATGTCCTCTTTGGCTCCTGACTTTACAAATAAATGCCTTATTCAGGAAATTGTTGTGGCTGTGATAGCAGTTAAATGGAAAACAAAGCATTCATGGGAATGTTTGAGATATGTTGCACGGGGAAGTTGAAGATGGTTGAGGTGTTGATTCCCACTGGCTATTTTAGTCATGTAAGGTGAAAAAAAATGCACCAAGTTTTAAGCAATTTGCATGTTGCACCAGCCAAATGCCCATGAGCTACTGAAAATCACATCAGATAAACACAGACTCCTTCTCCAGGCTGATCCTCTAAGACAGCTGTGCCCTTGTGAATTCAGATGTTAGAAGTAGAAAATTTAAAATATTGCAGATAATGAGGTGCTTATGAGTGATATTTATGTGTTAAAGATAGGAGGGACAAAATGAATTGTGGTGTGGGTTTTTTTAAATTGTTTAAACACAATTGTTTTCTGCAACGCCAAAGTGGAATAAAAAAGTTTGGGGATATTCTTAGTTCTGAGTGCTTAGAAGAGAGAACATCTCTGCTTTCTGCAGGCAGGGATTAATATTAAAGACGCTAAGTCATGGTCTTAGGGCCAGGATTACTGCCCGTCCTCTGTGCAGTGAGTGGCGTCTCCCAGGGCTGTACAGAGCTCCCTGCCCTCCAGAGCAGCTCCCAGGAGCTGGAATGGGGCTTTGGGAGAGAGCTGGGACCCCCCAATTGCACCCACAGTTCATTCCCTAGCTGTGGTACAACATGTGAGAAACATCTCTGAACAGCAGGGTTGGGAGTGTGGTGATATTTTTATTTATTTATGTGCTTTCTTGTATTCTACAGGCTTTCTGAAGTCTGCACCACAGCTTATTTGCTCTTTTTACTTGTATTAATTATAGGCAGAGTCTACCTAATAATTATTCAACTGTGGGGTTTCGAGGTCTGGGGAAGCATTGATCACCTTTTTGAAAGGAGTAAATGCTGTAAAATCAAGAATTTCATCTTGGGCATGTGTGTGGTACATCAAGTGAAGGAGAAAAACCCAGGCCTGACTTGAAAAAGAGAGGATGCACCCACTTGCCTTGTGCATAGTGCTCACTGTCTCGGGTCCTAAAAGGTTAAAAGTATTAAGTTTAAGTGGAAAGGATGATGTTTTTCCTGGGATCAGTGTCCCTGGAGTCCCAGTGTCCCTGGGTCCCTCAGACCCTCTCTGAGGCTGGAGCCTGCCTGCAGCACCCTGGCCAGCTCCTGCCCCCTGCCCAGCCCCGAGGGGTGAGCTCAGCCCTTGGCTTTGGGCCACCAGCCCTGGAAAACCTCATTCTGTGCCTCGTGTGATCTGCAGAGGTTACACCAAAGGGCAGCTGCAGGGACAGGACGTGGGGTATAAACAGAATAACCACACTGGGCTCGGGTGGGACGGCACCGAAATCCTGTGGGGTCTGGTAGTGGGGGCAAAAGAGAGGATGTGCCTCTGCTGGCTTAGAAAAAGTGACAAAAAAAACAAAAAAATGACAAAAGAACAAGGGAAGAAAATAATATTGTGAAGGAAAAGTAGGAAAGAAAAGCAGAAGTTTCTAATTAATGGAAATAGAGGAGAATGGAAATAAAGAAAGAGCTGAGATGAGGAAGTTGGAAAGAGAAGATGGAGAAATAGCACATAGCAGTGGAGAAGACAAATTTCAAAGCACAGTTACTGAACAGCCCCCAGAACTGTTAGGAGCTGATGAACTCGAGGCAGCAGGGCAGGCTGGAAGCTGTTTGAGGCTGTAAGAAGGTGAGGTGAGCCAGGGAGGTCAGGAGGAAGTTCATGTCTCAGAGAGCCGGACACTGAGCTGGAGATTGCTCTGCATTACTGCTGTGCAGGGCTGAGTGCAGATTCCAGCTCCCTGGAGCTGGGATGTTTGCAACTTTAGAGTGAGTGAAGTCACCTCAGTGTTGGCTTCAACTGAGGACACAACAGTCCTGACAGTGAGCTCTGAGTTGGTGACAATTTGTACACTGTCACCTAAACATGCAGTGCCTGTTTTGCATTTGGGTTAGACACAGAGTCTGTCTAGATGATGTCTTCTCCAGCAGTCCTCAGTGAATGCTGAAGGAAGGTTTGCAGTGCTGCAGTCATACACAAATTATTTTGAGTAATGCTGTGTCCATGGGACACTTGGTCACTTCACAGTTTGGATTGTTCTTTTCAAGCCTGAGCCTACTATGTATAAAACTGCCCATTGGATAAAGGGACTGTTTTTTCGTGCATTACATTTCCTTTTTCCTCTTCTTAATATGACATTAAACCTTCCCCTTATTCCACAGAAGAGTGGTTTGAGACATAGATGAAGGAATGTGTTAGAGGCTTGGGGATTTCTGGCAAATTCCAGTGTTCTGTGTCAGCTGTAGTATTTCTGGAAGCATATACCCATGAAAAGGTGATGCCTAGAATGCAAAGTTTCTTGTGTACAGCAGATAATGTCACAACATCTGAGTACAGGCCCTCCTTTAAACATTTACTAGCATACATTTGTCTCCTACAACATCTACAGTTTCACTGGTACACCATGGTTGTCTTTTAGAAGGTAATGCAGATATTATCAGTTCCTAAAGTAATGTTTGACTCAGAATCCTGTTTTCTGACAAAATAATTGATAATATTTCATTTTGTATTGAATTGTCTGAAAGTTTTATTTTTCTTTTTGTGATAGGAGGTGGATTTGGAAGAAAGACTTCGTGAGTTGGACCTTAGAAGTGATTCAGATATTCCTGATGTTCCTCCACCAACAGACAGCACTCCAGAAATCCTCAAGAGGGCTTTGTCAGGCTTGTCTGCCAGGTACAGTGGAACACAGAGCTCTCAAATTTAACAGCTGGTGCCTAAAATTCATACAGATTATGTTGCAGTTTTAAGTCTTGTACTGCAGTGTTAAGTTTCATATGGTAGATGTGAAAATTTCAAGGATAAATTGTTGCTGAATATCATTGATTTATTTATGCTTTGATAGTCCCTTCAGTGGAATGCTTTTGCATACACCTGTATTTACTCATTGCACACTTTTCTAAGTAAACACAGTTTACATAAACATCTACGGAGCCTGAGTATTGCAATAATAATGGGCTAAAGAATTTGAATTACAGAATGGTTATTTCTGGAGGTCGTAATAAACTGGTTTCCCACCTCCAAGATCAAGAGGGGAATTGGTTTATGAATGAAAAGATGTTTAAATTCTCAAGGTAAGGTTTGTTAGATTTTTGTGACATTTCCACTTCTAAATAATTTGCTGTACATTTGAATACATCACAGCTGATAGGTCCATACTTTTTAAAGCAATGCTCATTTTTTCCCTGCTGTTTCTTTTCAAATTTAGGTTTCTCCCTCCAGCCTCCCAGGAGCTAGATGGCAGCAAATGTGGGGGGATGTGTATGCAGAGATAGACAGATAATTCTGTGGACTGCATATTCATGAAGGCTGTTGGATAAAGTTCCTTGTATAAGTTTTTATGCAGTCCCTTTACAACACCTGATCAGTCAAACTCTTTTGGGGCAAGCAAGTTGCATCGTATTTTACATTTTTAATGCAATGAAAGAGCATTTAGGTGACAAATACAAAAAAAAAAAACAATTAAAATGAATATGGGTGTCATATATACATTATGCTCAATGTAAATCAAGCAATATACAGTGTATGTTTTAGCAGCAACTTAGGTCTTGCAAGAGTCAAAAGAAGGATCTCTAATCCAGACTATAATTAAAACCTTCCAAATCCTTGTAAAAAACCTGGTCTCCTGCAGATATACCAATAGCACTGTGAAATGAGGTTTTTGCCTTGCTCATTTTCTGGTCAGTTGTCTGTTCCTGTTATGTCCATGAGCTCTAAGCAGATGTAATGTTTCAGGTTTTAAAAAGCCTGTGTCTAAACTGCACCAGCTGTGAGCAGAATGTGAAATTCTCCATTGTCACCACACTGCAAGAAGTGTCTGCTTCAGAGTTCTGTCACTGTGTTAAATGTGGAAGGTTTGTCCTTCCTGTGTTGTGTATTCTAAGTTACACTTCCTGTAAGAAGAACAGGTAAAAGAACATTTTAGGATAAAATAAACATAATGCTGTGTTTTGCTATTGTTACTAAGTTTTATACACTGACTACGGTCAATATTATGTCTTGTAGTCAAACATAAAGAAAAATTTTGCTGTTGTGCAAATTATTGAAAAAAGTGGGCATTAGCTAGACTTAAAGTTGGTTGGGAAGTCTTTAAACCTTTAAAAGGTATTTTCTTCTGGATTTTCAGTTTGTCATCTGTTGTCATGTCATTCTTTGATTAAATTCTTTGATTAGTTGTGGATCATGTTCTTCTTACAGGTAGTGTAACTTAGAATACACAACACAGAGTTTGTCACTGTGTTAAATGTGGAAGTCTCAGATCTCCAAGTCAGGTTGCTCCAAAGGGCTCAGTGATACCTCAAAGCCTGAAACCAGGAGGTGCAGGTGAAACCTCTCCTGTTCCACATGCTTGAAATTCCTTATTGGAGTGTGTGTACAAAGGGTGCTTTGAGTGAAAAATTAAATTCTTGGTGCTTTATGAATGCTGGAGTTGAAATTACCAGTTCAGTAGCCAGCAGTCCCAGCAGAGCCACTGTCACCATGTGCACTTTTGGTTGCACTGTAACTCTCAAAAATATGGATACCCCTTGTCTTTGACCCTCAAAGAAATAGTATTTATAACTTTCTAGCAGGGAGTTAGGATACAATAAACTTGTCAGGTGGCTTCCTGAGTCCTGGAACTCCTTGCCTTCCTGAAGTTGTCTTTCCAGCGCTGTGCTTGCCAACACTCCCAAAATACCGTGTGGTATTTTAACATTACTCACAAAGGAAGCTGAATTCTTCTGGAGGAGGCTGCTCACCATGGATATGCCACACTATAGAGCAGCATAAAACACATTCAGATAAAGCCTCTTCTGCCCCTCTGTTCTGACACTTAAGGCAAATCCCATTAGTGGCTGTAGCTGCCATTGACCTGTCATCCTAGAAAATCAAATTATTGGAGTTGAAGTTTACATTAGAACTGGAGTCTGATTCAGAACTGACCCTGAATCAGGAGTATCTCCTGATGAGGCAGTGAAGCACAAGGCTGATGCAAACAGGACATCAGGGAGAATTTCTTCAGGCTATAGTGGGGGGTTTGTTCAGCAGTAACTTGTGATGAGTTGTTTCAGGGGACACTCAGAGGAAATGGCCTCAAATTGTGCCAAAGGACGTTTAGGTTGGATGTTACAAAAATTTAATTTGGGAAAAAGGTTTGGAATTAAACCTTTGGAGAGATTAAATTTAGGAAAAGGGTCAAGCACTGGAACAAGCTGCCTGGGGAGCTGGTGCAATCACCATCCCTGGAGGTATTCAGAGGATGTGTGGATGTGACAGTCAGGGACATGATTTAGTGGTGGACTTGGCAGTGCCGGACTGACAGTTGGACCCGATGATCTCAAATATTTTTCCAATAAATGATTCTATGATTGTGTAGTAACAGAATTTTTTAGCCTGTTTTCCTTAGGTGGCCACCAGCAGCTGCAAAGGTCTACAAGGACAGAAGGGGCCTTTGCTGTGTGTCTGTTACTCCTCAAAGAATCATTTCCTTTTTACCTGGCAGCCTTTCTTTCCTGTGCCAGCCTTGGCACATTCTTGCAGCTGCTGTGGTGCTTTTTGAGGTCCTGATGTATTTTCAGAACAGCTTCAATGTGAGGTTGTACCAATTCATTGCAAGGAGCATTTGGCAGGACAGAGGCAGCACAGCGGAAGAGGAAAGGTGTCTAACCTTAATTTCTTTTATTGTGCACCCTGTTTAGTTGGACAGTTGCTCAGTTCTGTGTTTCTTGCTATGCATTGATTAAAGACAAAAACATCTGCTGTTTCCACTGTTTCTAATACAGTTTAATCTCTAGTTAGTATAGGAAGTGGAATCTATTTTTAACTACTTGCTTTTTTATTTTTATTTTTTTTAATAGATGGAAAAATTGGTGGATTCGTGGAATTCTCTCCCTAGCTATGATTTCTGGGTTTTTTCTGATTATATATCTGGGATCATTTATGCTGATGCTTCTGGTAAGTTTATTTAAATTAATTCTTCTGTGCAAGAGTTATTTGATCTCTTCATTCATCATGCCTAAGCTGAAAGGAAACTGCATGGACAATTCAGAGCTATTGTCTTTTGTTTTTGTAAATGTAAATGTTTTTTGAAAAACACTTGAAGGATTCAAAAGTGGACCTTATAGATTAAGGACTTTGACTTTAAATTTGTTCAAGTATCTTTTTTTCCCCCTTTTTTCTTGGCCTCCGATGAGGCAATTTTAGGATTGTATTCCTAGAAATATTTAGGTTGGAAAATACCTTTAAATAATTGAGTTGAACTGTTAACCCATCACTGCCAAGTCCACCACCAAACCATGTCCCCAAGTCCCCCCATCTGCACATCCTTTAAATCCCTGTGGGGTGGTGACTCAACCACTGCCCTGGACAGAATCTTGCAGTGCTTGACGGCCCTTTTGAAGAAATTGAAGAAATTTTTGTTTATATCCACTCTAAACCTCCACTCTCATCTAAACTGAGGTAATTTTCTTTCACTTCTTGCTTAGGCGGAGACCAACCCCTGTCCCTGTCTCCCAGCTGAGGGGACAGGATAACCAGTTCAACAACTGGTCTTACCCTTAAAGAGGCAAAGAAAGCATTAAGGATCTCAGCCTTTTCCTCATCCTTTGTCCCTGTGTTTCCTCCTGCATCCAACAAAGGATGCAGCTTCTCCTTAGCCCTACTTTTGCTTCTGACGTATTTATTTATAGAGGTGATTTTTATTGTCTTTTATGGCATTAGCTGGATTAAGTTCTCACTGGGCTTTGGCCCTTCTGTTTTTCCTCCTGCATAAGCTCACAACATCCTCGTAGTCATTCTGAGTCACCTGCCCCTTCTTCCAAAGGTCATAAAATCCAGCGTCTTGAGAGACTGGAATGCTGTTCCACGAGCATTGTGGTCTGCATTACTGCTTCTACACCTGAATTAGTCTGGTTAATATTTCCTGTTTTCGGATGAATGCCATAACAAACTACTAATTCATTGTCTCATTCATGGAGGATTTTCTTTTTCACATGTGAAGAAACAAACAAACAAAAAAAGCCTTTTTAAAGCGCATGTGTCTGTAAAAAGGTTTTTTTTTTCATTGCAGTCCTTCCTTTAGTAGTCTGTTACATTTGAGAATTATGATTATGAACAAAAAGGAACTAATTAATTTGCAGAGCAATTTTGTGTATTCATGGTAGATGGTGTGATTGCAATCGTGGGCAAGCTGTTAAGACATGAAGCAAAAAGTAATTAAAGTTAGTATAGAATTGTAATAGAGTTCTTCTTTTGTGCCATAAAGCAAAAATTCTGTCTTCTAATATAATGAGCTGGTAATTAAGTTGATATTTGAGACTACATAAAAAAGAGAATGGAGAGAAAAACCGGTCTTGTTCATGAATTATTTAATTTGACTGGAATAAAACAGCTTGTATTTAAATAACAGTCGTCATGTTAAAAATGAATCTCAGTACTGGTGCTGAAAATGATTAGAGACTTGTAGGAGGAGTAATTCAGTGAGGTTTGGAGGACAAGACCTGAGACTGCTGTGCAGAGCTGGCTGTATATTCTGCATTTGCTGGCCACTGGGCTACCAGGCTTCCACCGTAGGGTGCAATCCCGTGGTGCTGCTCTTGCCCACAAGATTTATAAGGCTGGCCGAGCAGAAGAAAGAACACAGGACAGGGGAGGTTCAAAATGACCTGGCTGAGGTGGTGCAAGGCTTTGAATGTGTGTTCACGTTGAGCAAGGTGCGCTGACAGGCACGGGCGGCGTGGGGTGTGCGAGCCCGGGGTGCTGTGAGCCCAGCCCGGGTGCTGTGAGCCCAGCCCGGGGTGCTGTGAGCCCAGCCCGGGGTGCCGGGAGCCCAGCCCGGGGTGCCGTGAGCCCAGCCCGGGGTGCCGGGAGCCCAGCCCGGGGTGCTGGAAGCCCAGCCCGGGGTGCTGTGAGCCCAGCCCGGGGTGC
>VXBR01007114.1:74773-106420 GCA_013400215.1 Cisticola juncidis | reverse complement strand
CGGGAGCCCAGCCCGGGGTGCCGCAGGCCCAGCCCGGGGTGCCGCAGGCCAAGCCCGGGGTGCCGCAGGCCCAGCCCGGGGTGCCGCAGGCCCAGCCCGGGGTGCAGCGAGCCCAAGGTGCTGACAGCCGTGGGTGGGTCCCTGCTCCAGCCCCTGCAGGGGTGGAGTGACTTTGGCAATCCCACACGTCTGGGTAGGGTGATCTTCTTGGAGACTGTGGATTGGACAGAAGTGGGAGAGTCCTTTGAAGCCTAAAGGCATTTGGCAGAGAGGAGATCCTGCCCAACTCGTGAGGTCACCAAACCCTCAAAAACCAGCAAAGTGAAGGCCTAGGAGGGTGTGACATTCAGGCCTGGGTTAGATGACCTTTGCCTCTAATCATAAATGGTAATTGCCCCTAATGAGATGCTTGCAAGTGAAAGACCTGGGTGTCCAAGCTGTGTTGCACAGCTGTAGTTTTTTCCACTGAGCCCAGAAAATATTTCTAGAATTAAATGTAAAGATAAAACTTCACCAGAAGAAATAGGAGAGCTTTCTTCTTTACAGGAGGCAATTCTGACCTGCTGCTGTCAAACTGTTTCAGTGCAGAGAGGTCAGGAGCCTTCCCTTGTTTCACAAATATATTCTTGAAGCTAGCCCGGTGTGGGGTCTTTTTCTTCATGTACAGTGGTTTGGATATTTTTTAGAAGTTTTAAATGGAGCTTAGTTTTTTCTTGGATTTGCTTTGAAGCTGTTTTCTGAGTGGAATTTGACTTCAGAATGTCTTCCCTTAATGCAGCCTGCAGTGCTCCTTACTGCCGGTGAGCAACAACCACAGCACATTCACAAAGTTTTCTATTTCTCTTCTTTTAGGTCTTAAGCATCCAAGTGAAGTGTTACCATGAAATCATTACCATTGGTTACAGAGTCTACCACTCGTATGATTTACCCTGGTTTAGATCCCTCAGCTGGTGAGTAAAAACCAGAACATCCATAAACCAGGATGTGAAATTTAAATCACCTCCTTCCTCTCCTGCTGTGGTGGAATGACAGCTCTGGGGGTCAGTGCAGACATAAAACTTGACATCTGCCTCTAATACAGAATTTTGTAGTTGTGTTCCCCCATGTGACAAATCAGTTGGCCTTTTATTACTTTTTTTTTTTAAGTTGTTATAAATAAATCCTTGTTTGTTTGTTTTGTTTTGAAGAATTGCATTTAATATATATTGTCTTATTAAAATAACTGTTAGCTATAATAAATAGCTAATAAATAGTTAATAAAATAAATGTTGCACATTGCAGGTACTTTTTGCTCTGTGTGAACTACTTTTTCTATGGAGAGACTGTAGCTGATTATTTTGCTACATTTGTGCAAAGACGAGAACAGCTGCAATTCCTCATTCGTTACCACAGATTTATCTCTTTTGCACTCTATTTAACAGGTAAGTGCAGGAAATCACAGAAAAGAAGGAGCTTTGTGCTGCATTTCCTTATTTAATATAAATATATATATATTTGTTCCCCATCTTTATGCAATTCCAGTTTATTTTTCCTCTTAATTCTTGAGGAAATTAGGTGTCTGCAGTTGCATTTTTCCTGTGGAAACATGAGTACAAATTTTACATTCACTGAGAAGAAGAAAGCAGCCTAAACTAGGAGATGATCTTGAGACAGTTGAGATAATAGTGCTCAGAAGGAGTTGGCAAACATTAATTTTGATTGCTAATGGCCTGGTGCTCTTTTGGCAGGTTGTGTGACTTCTGTCATCTCATTCTGTGTAATTGCTGTGCTGGGCTGATTCTTTACTGTGCAAGTGTTCTCCTAGGTCTCCAGTAATAGGATTTACTAATACATTTTTAAACTGATTAGTCAAAATGCCTGAGTCTTAATTTTGTCTGCACGATATTCAGATACTTGCCTCATGGAAAAATTTACTCCCTATCCAAAGAAAAACTTTTTTAAAAGCCTTTTTTTAGGAAGAAGAAACACAAGTTGGCTCTCTTCTGGGGTATTGCTTTGTGAACATGTAAATCTATTTTTCTGCAATGCAGTTTAGCATAAAATGAAATCAGCTGAAGACTCAGACTGGCTTAAGGGACAGGGGCCTGCTATGCTACAAATATTCCTGAAGTGTACTGAGAAATCTGATCTTTGTGATGGTCTGTCAGTTTTTCTGCTGTTCTGCTTTTTATTTCTTAAACCAAATAAAAATTCTGCTCAGTGCTTAGATCACAAATTTGAAACCAGCTTTGCAGAACTTGACCTTTTTCAGCTGCCTTTGACTTGGGGAAATTAACTTAAATATTGCTTTGTGAGCTCATGAGGGGAGTCCTGAGACAAGGAGCAAAAAGAGGAGGCAGAGCACAGCAGAGCCCCTTGGCATTGGGGTTGTGGGTCACTTAGGGGCTGTCCCCAGGGTTCAGGGTCTTTTGGGGGTCTCTGGCTCCCTCTTGGTGCAGGAAGTTGCTGTAGGAGAGAAGAAATTCCCAATCAGCCACCCCAAAATTCTTTTTGGTCAGCTGAATTCTCCCATACCCGTGCTTCACACTCACATTGCCTGCACCCATATGCCTGTCTGGGGGAAAGGGCAAGCTGGTCTTTTTGCCTTCATTTATTTCTGTTAATTATTCAAAACCAGTTTGTTGACCTGGGCTTTTGAGTGGTTTTAAAAAACTCTGATCTCCTCTATTAAAAACTGATGTCTACAATGGGACCTTGTATGTGCCTAGATGGATATTCTTTACTAATGGTTTACTACGGGTGTTCTTTACTGATGTTAGCTAAACCTGTGTTAATTAAATCATCATCTTGTATGAAAATTAATCTATATGTACTTTTAACTGAATATAAGCCAACACTTCTAGCAGCAGAGGGATTAAAAACTGTTTCAAAGAAAGAGAATTAGTGCTGTATCACAGTTCAGTGTCATTAAATGTCAGATGGTACAAACTGCACTTTCTTTGTTTTACAGGATTCTGCATGTTTGTTTTGAGTTTAGTGAAGAAACATTATCGTCTGCAGTTTTACATGGTGTGTATTACCCACCCTGCTGGGGTCATTTCACTGGAAACTCATGTCCATATGCTCAGAAAATGGTTCAGGAGAGGGGTGTGGAAAATGTGCTTGAATTGGGAGTAATATGAAATCAAGTCCTGCTGGAGTGTATCTATTAATTTTCCTATTATTATTATTATTATTATTTTATCCCAGGATGTGGCCTCTCAGGCTGTCCTTGGGGAGGCCTTGTGCATGTCCAACATGAAATATTTCCCTCAGTGATAGGCTGATGTTGCTGCCTTCAGAGGCTGGACAGAGCTAAAGGAATAAAGGAGATTTTTATTAAAAGTCCTTCAAAGGATGCACCTTGGGCAGTACAAGAGCGTGGCTGGGGCTGCACCCAAGTTGGACAGTGGGTCATGAGTTTTCACACTTTTATAAGTTTTGGTCTATTTACTTATTGGGGTTAATTGTCTAATTACAGCTTCAGGTTCTGAAGTTCCACTCTCCTCAGTTTGCTGTTGTTTATACTTTTTGAGCCTGAGGCTGCAGCAGTGTCCTTGGTTCTCAGGGTGGAAAAGGATTGTTTTGTCTGACTAAACTGTGAGGAGAACTTGCTAACCCTTTATATGAAATTCAGAGTTATGTACTAATGCAGCACAGAATCTGAAAAATATAAAAGCTAAAACTTCAGCTTAACACTTTCAACCATCAACATGAAAGAGGCTGCAGGAGAAGGGGGATGAGTCTCCCTGCCAGGTCTGAAGCCAAACAATCCAGCACTGTGTGCAAAGTGGTTCTTGTGACTCGAGTGCTGCTTTCTATAGAGGCCCCACTGAAGCACCACGAGGGGAACTTGATGTTAACCCCTGTGTGGAATATTTATTCTGTGACACTTCACAGCTGTTCTGCTCTTTGGCTCTGCAGTGTCTCAATAGATCAGTGATGTATTAAAAAACCCAGCATTCTCCTCTCTCATATTTGTCCACCTAATAATCAGCACAGTAGCTAAGCAACAGCATTAACCTTTTTCTTACATGTATCTTATATATTGAAAACTAATTCTGAAACATTAGAGGTTAAAACTAAAGCAAATAAAACACCCCAAACACCCCACTGGCAACGCCCCACCTCCCACTTCCATATGGGAATGATTAGAAATCACAGGGAAACAGCAGTGCAGTGCAGCTCCTGTCTTGAAAGAACTTGAGCAATCAGGGCATTGCACAATTTAAAGATTTCCTAAAGCTTTGGGAATGCTGTTAACCCTTCTGTTTCTGCACTGCTTTAGGTAGCACTTTACCATTGAGGTTCCCCAATTCTAGACTGAGCCTTATAAACATGTAAAAAAAATAAATTAATCAAAATAATGTACCCTGCTTGTAGGAGAGATGCCCTGACAGTGAGATGCAGCTTTTTTAGGAGGTATAGTTGTTATCTTCTAATCTGCAAAAAAACCTCCTCACCTTCAGATTGGCACAACCTAAATATATTAACTTGGCATGATTTTTTTCCTTTTTCCTCTTCTGGAAGGAGGTGAAAATGTGTAGTGTCAGCCAGGTGACTTGGTGTCTGCCCAGAAAACATTAAAATGTGACTGCCCAGGAATTGCAACAAAGCAGAGTGAAGCCATATATCAACACAGCACTGAGGAAGAAAAGGCGAGTCTATCCCACCCCTGAAAGTGTCCAAAGGCATGTCCATGTTGGAACTATGTGATCTTAAAGGTCCTTTCCAACCAAACCATTCCATGATTCTGGAAGAGCAGGCATTTGGATTTAGGTGCTGCTCCAGTGTCACTGTACAGATACTAAAAGCTTTGCTGCAGTAATTAACCAGCAGGAAATCTTTTCAGAAACCTTTTGTCATTTCTTGTGCCCTCCCCCTCCTTTAAGGCTTCTTGAGTTGTCTTATCTGGAAGTAGAGTCTGGCTGCCATAGGTAAATACCTGTGATAAGTGAATTAAAGAAGTAGGACATTTTGAGTGTAAATGGCCCAGATATTTAGAGTGCTTAAGTTTGGTGTATCCTGAGAAAACTACCAGTTCTTGATTAAAAGTGTTTGGAAAATAAAATCTATTGCAGAGTCTTTACTGGTAACCTGTTTAGAAACCACTTTATTGTACACTGGCTCTACAGATTAAACATCAAGTACATACAGTAGTACTGAACTAAATGGTTGTTTAAATGGCCATTCCCTTAAAAACAAATGCTTTATTTTTGCTGATCCTGAGAATTTTCATGTTTCATAAGAGTATTCTGTTAAGAGAGAGATCCACATCTGTGTAACGTGACTCTTTTGTGAGTAGTTCATTGCCATTTTATTGTTACAGTTCTAACATGTCTGTTACATGTATATACAGAATATCACATTGCTTAAACTTCCTTGCTGCTTTCATGCCAGAGGTGTTTGTCTTATTAAACCAAATGTTAAAAAATTCTGGGTGGAGGTAAGTGATGAAAAGACCTGCTGAAGTTCCAGATCTTGCTTCAGAA
This sequence comes from Cisticola juncidis, assembly GCA_013400215.1. Lineage (NCBI taxonomy): Eukaryota > Metazoa > Chordata > Aves > Passeriformes > Cisticolidae > Cisticola > Cisticola juncidis. The sequence continues at coordinate 100,949 of VXBR01007114.1, read as the reverse complement.
AGCCAGCTCACTTGTGATATACTGTATGCACACATCTCTTGCATTTTCACTAGAACTGCTGTTCCAGGGGCTCCCCAGGAGCTCCTGTAGCTGTAGCCAGGATTTCTGGAGGTGCAGGCTGTTGTTCTCACTAACTGTTGTGTTGTTGCATTGTTAACAGTTCGCATGGACTCATGTCACTTTGCTGATCACTGTAACTCAATCTCATCTTGTCATCCAAAATCTCTTTGAAGGCATGATCTGGTAAGGGGACAGTAACAAACTGATTTGTACCTCTGTTGCATTGAAAGGTCCTTTTGCATAGATCTGGTCAGGGAATAATTGTGGGAGTTATTGTGGTTAGGGAATGGTTGTACTGTTAAAGCAGTACAAATTATAGGAGATTTAATGTCTAATTGGAAGGGGAGTCAGAGGAATTGGGAGTGATGAGGTAAGACAGACAGGAGAGGAAGCAGAAACCTCTTATCTACATTGACAGACACAAATCTGATAGTTTTGAACAACCACTTCATTTACTTGCAGGGAAAAGGATTGATTGCATGCTATCAAATAGTTTCCACTATATTCCACATATCCAGCAATTCTTTTGCAATTACTTGGGAGCTTCAGGTTGCTCAGAGCTATTGAAGTTGGACCATTTAATTTGAAATCCCCAATCTGGCCACGTTCCCTGCAGCTTGTCCTGTTCAAATAAATTCAGAGTACTTGAAATATTATAAGAGTTTTAATCTTGGTTATGGTTGGGCAATCTCTGTGCCCCATTTTCAGTGATACATTACATTTTGGCAAGGCAGTTCAACTTGGTTACGTAAAGCCACTCCTCAGAGAGAGGGTGTGTTTTTCCTACCCCTCACTTCTTCAGGGACAGGGTAAAATTCAAGTTGAGAAAGAAGGAACAAGCACATGGAAGATGATTTGTGTTATTCCAAGGACATAATGCTATATGTTCTCCTCTTCCTGATGTATGTACATCTGGGGAGATTATTGCAGACTTATATTTAGAAAGAAAGCCCAAAGCCCTTAACAAAGTTTTTATATACAAATTTTTTTTGTAGTGATTATGTTCATGTGTCAAAAACTGAACCTAGTTGCTTTGCTAGCCTCCTATTTCTTATTGCCACTCTTGCTAGACAATTGGGCAGATGGTCCAAAAAATCTGACTTTAAGCTTATTAATACATCCCTGCATTGAAAAGGGGAAAAAAAAAGAGAGCTTAATAGGCTTGAATAACAACTTCAGATGCAATCTGCATGCAGAGAACACTTAAAAAGCTGCTCCAAACTGACAAGAGGAAAAAAAAAATAAGGAAAACTATTTTTTAAATTTAGCTGTCATTTAAACTTTTTTAGTAATTTGCTTGTTTTGATGTTACCAAAAACATTAACATGTTTATATCTGTTGATTTCTTCTTGCTTGTGGTACCAGTCTTTAAGCCTGATAGGAAAAGGCCAGCCTGTTCATGTTTTAAGCTCATGCACCAAAATAACCCTTTAACTTGAACTAACATGAATCTGTTATGATCTAGTTTGGCTGAAGACTAAACCAGTATAGCTAAGTGTGGTTATCATGGGAAATGAACACATTATGAAACACAATTCCTTCTAAATACTGCAGAAAAAATTCCCAGAAAGAAATTCTGCTCTTTCAACTTTTTGTCCTGTGTTTAGGTTCAGGCAGTTTTTCTGTGTGTCACTTTTAATGTCTTTCTGTAGGTTTCTGGTTCCAATTTCAAGTGTTATCTGCAATGACATTACCGCTTATATTTTTGGATTCTTCTTTGGCAGAACTCCATTAATTAAGGTAGGTGCTTAGGCACTTCCTTGCTAACAAGCTTTTGCAATTTATAGCAACTTTGTTACTTGTTCAAAAGCATGGTAATGGAAAAAAATACTTTACAACCTACTGCATGATTCACATCTCTGCTAAAAGAGCCCAAACTGGCTATCCTGATCCTGAAAATTTGTATGTGGAAAACTGGGTTTAATGTGAATGTGATATTGGCATTACAGGGTAATGCAGTTTGAGCCTATTGCATCATCATTTATCATTGCATTCTTTTTGGATTTCAGATGCAGGTCTGGCTGCATATTTACTGCACAGAAACTGTAATTTGAAATTAGCCACTAGGTCATATATACCTGCTCCTCTTGTTGACTGAGAAGGGCTCAAGCATTAATCTTCCTATTCTGGTAGAATATGCAAGGCCCCATAGAAAGCCATAAATTATTTCTATGATGTTGAAGTAGCAGTTTAATTTTCACAAAGAAGATCAAGAAATAGAGTAAAAAAGGGTGCAGTGATTTAATTGATGGACTAACACTGTCTCCTTTGTGCCTAGCTGTCTCCCAAGAAGACCTGGGAAGGGTTCATTGGAGGCTTCTTTTCCACTGTTGTATTTGGATTTATTGTAAGTAACCACAGGATATTCATAGAGCCAAAGGATGGTTGTGTTTGGAAGGGACCTTTAAAATCATCTCCTGACAATCCCCCTGCCATGGACAGGAACACCTTTTAGACTGCTCAGGGCCCATCTAACTGGCCTTGGACACTTCCAGGCATGGGAGTTTCCTTCTGTAGATTCAGTCTTCATATTTTGACTTGAAATAACCAATTTTATCACTAATTTCATCTCAGACTCCTGAAAGCCTCAGAGTTAGGGTGGGTTTTTTTGCCTAGAGAATTCTGCCAATTCATAACTAGCTGGAAAGTCTAGGCAAGCTTTTAACCTCTCCTGAATAGATTAGATTAACCATTTCTGCCATTTCTATCACAGTATCTGGAGTAGTTTCATCTATTAGTTACATCCCTATTTTGAAACTGAAGTTTATCAATAGCATTATTTATGCTTTGTGAAGTCATCCTTCTGTGTTACATGCTTTATAATGCTATTTCTCCTGCAAAGCAATTTACTCTAATGATATGCACAGATGATAATAAGCATAAGTAACTGTTGTGATAAGTAATTTGTCACCAAAGTCAGCAGAACTCATAATACCCAAACTTAGGAGAAGAAACATTCAGGTTTTAATGGACAAGTGAACTGCAAAATATTATGAGTGGATGACATTTTTAGATTTTATAATGCAGCAGATACAAATCTGAGAGATAAAAAAGGGAAACAATTTGGGAAATCATCAGCAATCTCATTGAACATCTGCCTTGTTGAGGAATTCTCTAGTTTAAGGAGGCTGATTTTTCTCCATTCTGTGTCTCATATTAGAAAGATTTTTATTACCCTGAGCTTGTGGTGATAAGGCCATTTATTAAAACATATTTTTGAGTGTAATAACAAATGCCTAATTGAGGAATTCTTGTTTTCCTTTTCAGTTTTCCTACTTTTTGGCTCAACATCAGTATTTTGTCTGCCCTGTGGAATACAACAGTGAAACCAACAGATTTGTGACAGAGTGTGAACCTTCAGAGCTCTTCCAAATGAAGAAATACTCTGTGCCACCACTGCTTCAGGCTGTGTTGGGATGGGTAAGGAAACAAACCCTAGGCTTTGGTTAAAATTTGGTTAAAATTGAAATGATGCTTCCCAGCTTCAATGGGTTTCCAAACTGCCGAGGTAAAGCTTAAGGCTAAAAACTGATTTAATGGCATGAGCCTCTCATTGCTCATCCAGGGAATGTGGTCACCAGTGAGAATCCCTGCTGGAGCCACCCCAAAAACCTGCCTGTGTTCTCAGGCCTTTATTCTCTTTGTGCTGCACATGGGTGCCACTTCACCATTGTGCAGATTTATTTTTGAAAAACAACTTTTGAATTTTTTTGTGGGAAGTGGACAAAGGTTATGGCCTGAGTTAGTGGCAAGCTGAAGTTAGCCTGTAGAATTTAATTCTCTTTTCAGCTAGTGTGTAACTGCTGTGAGGATTGGAGTTTTACTCCTTCACCACACAGCACCCTGTGTGTTAGTGCCATTACTTCCAGCAGTAATTACATGTAGTGTACTCTCTGACCCTTTAAATATGTAAGATAAAAATGCTACCGTTGAATATATTGAAACCCAGTGTTCATTATCTCTCTTGTAGGAAACAGTGAATTTGTACCCATTTCAGATGCACAGCTTTGCACTGTCAACATTTGCCTCATTAATTGGGCCATTTGGGGGATTCTTTGCCAGTGGATTTAAAAGAGCTTTCAAAATCAAGGTAGGTAATGAATCCTGTAAGTCTCTAAGTTTTGGGTTGGATAAATTGGTGGGTTTGGGGTTAGGGTTTTTTTAAAAAAAACAATCATTTAAGTAACGTCATTTTTTTCACAGTATGTTTTTTGATTCTGTTAGATAAATTTCTATTGTTTGCACATATTATGGTTTTGTAACTATGGTAGAGGATAAGGCAAAAAAGGTATTAAAGAGGAGAATTGTATTCTGCAGAGGTGAGATACAACAGCCAGTACTTAAGAAGTTTGCTAAAATGAGGTGTGTATAGGCACACAAGTGTTCTCAGTGCTGGCACACCTGACCTGACCTGCTGCTGTCCTCTTGTGCAATACTGTGGACAAATTGCTGCTTCTCTTCTTTTTCTCCTCAACCTTGGCTCACTCTTGCAGTTAAAAACTCCTTCAGCAAAGGAGCCTCTTGCTGACTTTTGGCTCCATGCAGTGAAACTGTGGCTCACTTGCAGCCCTAAGGTGCTGCTGTGATAACATCATTTGTGTGTTTCTCAGGAACCACTGACCATCTCTTTTTTCCCTCTTCTTTCCCCTTCTTGTCCTTCACACCCCACAGGATTTTGCAGACACAATCCCTGGCCATGGTGGGATAATGGATCGCTTTGACTGTCAGTACCTGATGGCCACTTTTGTTCATGTCTATATCACCAGCTTCATAAGGTATGGACTTTTTACAATATTAATTACTGAAGCATGCACAGGAGTTCTGTTAGCACAGCAGAAATTCCAGGTTGCTAAATAGGATTTATCCAATCACTTCAAATACAGGACTATTAAATCAATCTCCCTGCCCAGGATTTGTGTTGGGTTCAAGCTTTGCCTTAATGTACCTGTGACTGCTGTTGAAGGTAACATTTGTACTGAAATACCAGAAAGTTTTATGTAGCAGCCTATTAGAAGTTTTACTGGAATTTGCTGATTACAGGAAGGTGTAGGATAGGGATTCAGGCATCTGCTTTCCCTAAAGAGCCTGTAGGTTGTGAGACTGCAGCTCTTCCCATGAGTTTCAACATTTCTCAGTTCCTTGGCTTGGGATTTTCTGTTTAAGATGAAAACTCTGTAATGAAAGAAAGGAGACAACTTCCTAAAATACTGCTCATCTTCCCTGAACCACACCAGCTTTCAAGAAGAAATCATGGCAATCACAGTTCTCTTACAACAGACATTTTGATTTCTGAGGCAGGGCTGGTTCAAGGGGCCAAATCAAAACCTGCCCTTACTTTTGTAAATGCATATGGCTAAATAATTATTAGATACCTAATCAGCAACAGATTCTTCTCCTTATATTTGGCTCATCTTAGCAGTAGATTGTAAGTAAGTGGCTAGCTAAAAATGAGGCTGATATTTAGAAAAGCTTGGTTTAATTTGCAGTTTTCTCTACTGACTTGGCCAATTTCCAATATTTAGTTCAGTAGTACATGGCTTATCTGGCAGGCAGCAGATACAAAATGAAGATCTGCTAATAAAAACATTGATTACAGTGATGAGGGTGAATCAAGGAATCTTATTTGTCATAAGCCTTCTTAACATCCCCATTTGACAGCAAATAGAAATGCTTTTTAGTTTCTGTTTATTTTGAGCTACAAGTGTGCTTTTGCCAGTAATGCATACTGAGGAAACAAACTGGGAGAAATCCATAACCTGGTGCCCTCAAGAAAGGGAAGGCATTGTTTGGGCAGCAAGAAGAAATCTAAAAGACTCTTTAGAGCTGTGGTCACATTTTTTTTTTTTTTTTCATTGACAGGGGTCCAAATCCCAGCAAATTACTGAAACAGCTGTTGATACTTCAGCCTGAGCAACAACTGAGTGTGTACAAAACCCTGAAGTCTCACCTGGTTGAAAAAGGGATCCTGCAGCCATCTCTGAGAGGGTGATTTGCCAAACCAGAGGATGAGAAGAAAACTCCATCTACAAGAAGCCTGTGGAAAAACATTGCAAAAGTGCACATAAATAATGGCTAAAGGAAGAGTAGCCTGCAGTCTGGAAAGGTGAATGTTTCCTGAAATGAATGTGAATGCTGTGACTTCCTACCAGGACACTAAAGGCCTCTTACTCCTAAAATAATTCAAATTCTTACCAAGTAATGGTGCACATACTTTGTATTTTAGTTCCTGAGGGGGATGGCAGCAGTCTTTGTTCAGCACCCAGCCTGACACTCTGTATTTAAAGAGAAAAAAAAGGGGAATACACTGTAAATTTTAATGAATTATTTAAATCTGTATATCTTAGCAATACCTTTTTGATCTCCAATGGTTACTGAAATGTAAACACATCAGGAAGGCAGAAACTTCTATACAGGCTGATGCTGAAATTATTATTGGTCAAAAAACACTTGTTAGCCTCATCAAAGTACTTAGAGCCTGCTGTATCAGATTACCTGTATTTACTTAACTGTTATAAAGATTAAACCTGGCTCTGTTTTTAATTTAACAGCTTTCTAATGCAACCATTTCGTGCTTTCAAGAGAAAAGTACATTTATGGAAATACAGCTGGGCATTGAAATACAGCTGGGCAATCTGGAGCTGCTTTTTTATTGTTGTTGTTCACATTATAGATAATAAACAAGTGTGTACCTCCAGGAGTAGAGATTACCTGAGAAAAACAGGGTTTTTCAGCTCAACAAACAGATCAAGGAGAATCTGAAGCTGAAGTCCCTGGTTTTCATGGCAGGTTAGTGTCTGCAGACAGCAATTCAAGCCTTATTCCTTGTGCCTCTTAACTGCTATGCAGAATTGGGGTGTTTCCTTCTTTTTAAAAGCACTTTGAGGCCCTGAGTAAAAAGTGAGGTTTGAGTGGTGTTTGTCAGAGTTACTCAGTGAGGGCAGAAATGTTTATCTCATGAATGTGCACAGTGCAAGACAGGATAGGTGGTTCTTCTGCTGTGGGTTATTATTTATTAAATAGATCCTCAAGCAAGCTTGGGTAACCACAGAGCGGTTTGAATGGAGGATTTTTTATAGAAAGCAGCTATTCTGGAGGCTTAGTGGGATAGATGAGGAGAATTAATGCTCTATTATTCTCAATCCTAGTTTTACAACTTTTTTCATCATGTAACATGTCTTGATGCAAATAAAAATATGAACTTTCTTTTGAAATAACAAAAATTTCTGCTGTACAAACAGAAAGCACAAATGCCAATTTTGTTTTCATATACTGTAAATTGGTACAATTTCATTTTTCCAATGAACTGTAAATAAGTTTCTCCACGTACCTATGCCACATCTATGTGTGTGTATATAAATTATTAAAAGATGTATATATATAGATATATATACTAAAGATTAAAATTTAAATGGTTGGTGCTACTTGAGGATACAACCATGGAAAAAATCACTTTGGGTGGGTGATAAGACATATCTGTAAAATTCAAACTGCTCTTTGATGAACACCACGTGGCTGAGACCACCGTGCACTCTTGTTTTGCACTTGGGCTTACACAGCTTGTGTGGGGAGAGGCAGCCCCTTGTACATTCAATAAAATCCAGGTCTAAAATAATTCCTGTTATGTCAAGTTAAATGATGTCTGGCCTGGAGATTGCAGTACTGTACTGAAGGAACACTCCAAGAGGTGACAAACATCCCCTGCTGCTGGTCTGGCAGTGTCTCTGTGACTGAAGTTCAGCATAGAGCACAACCTGAAATTAAAAGGTAGCACAGCTACCTTTGGAAAGGTGATTTTAAAAGAAGGGAAGCGAAAATGAGAGGGAAACCCAAGCAGAATATCCTCAAAACTCGCTTTTAGATGAGGCTTTGGTTATGTATGGGACTCTGGGAGATGTTATGATCAAACACAGCCATACTGGAGCTAGTATGTCTTTATCCTGGGTATTCAAAACAAATCTAAATATTTAAAAATTATATAGAGAATATATATGTAAAAGGATAATTGTTACTTCAGAAACTTGAAATTTTTAGTGTAATTTTATAGCATGTACAATAAGGAAGTTAAAATATATTTTAGTATTTAATACAACAGAGCATTTGAAATTAATTGCTGTCTATGTGCACAATAGAAAATTCAACCCTGCAATTCTGCTTTTCAAGGTTAAAATGAAGATGGGATCACCTATGAGCTCACTCATCAATTTTCTAGACAGAGCAGTAGCTTCCTTCTGGTTTAGGCTTGGTGTAAATAGGGCTGAGCAGGATCTGTCACTGTGAAGTGACATCTGTATTTGGTTACTATAAACAGAATTTACCATGCTGGCTACTCCTGTTAGTTCAAGCATTGAAATCAACAGGGAAGTTTAACTTTTTACACCAGTGATTCTTTTCACTTGCACTTTTGTCCCAAGTGGCTATCATTATCTGCTGAGCAAAAAAGAAAAATGTATATTCTGTAAATATTGTAAATGGTATGAGCATATAATGTCTGTTTTAGTTTGACTGTTTCAATCTTTCATTGAAGCAGGTGTTGTAAAAAAATAAAATAAAATTGGGACAGAAGTCCTCCTCTCTTTTATTTCCTATAACATGTACTGTGAGTGGAGTTTTCTTAACAAGAATTTATATTCCTTTAGATTTATTCCATTTGTGTTCTTAATAGAAAGTCTGCTATTAATTTCTAACCTTTTGCCCCTCAAGGCTTCAGACCATCCACGTCTGTATTCACTATTTCTGGTGCTGATGGGAGGGCAGCTGCCTCTCCTGCTTTCCTGTTCCTTCCCTTTTAATCTTGGATTTTAGGATCTTCACCTCCTGCAGCCTCAAACAAGCCAGGCAAGAAATGCATCTTATTATTAAATTACAGACTGTACCATCTGTTAAATGCTCACCCTCAGCCAACTGTGTGTGTGCTGTGCACCTCTGTGAGTTTCAGAAAACTTGTGGAGAAGCACAGAGCTTTCCTGTGGTCTGCATCTACTTTTTAATGATCTTCTGCTGAAAGGAAGGGGAAAATTAGCAGTGAATTTTCTCCTGCTGGACAGATAAGGGTTGGGACTGTTACTTGCACAGAGTCCTTTCATCCACCTGGTACTGCTACCTGCAAGCTGCAATTTCTCTTGCCAGTGCTTTTCCAGTTATAAAATGGATACCCAGTTCCTTGTTTAGCAATTTCTAATTGCATGAACTTAGGTGTGAGTCCTGTATCTGACAGATGCCAGAAAGAGGTGGGAATGTGTCACCATAAACACACATGAAATTTAGATTGGAAAATACCCTTGAGGTGATCAAGTCTAGCTCTCAGCCCAGCATTCCAAATCCTCCACTAATGTACAGTGCCCAACACTGGGATTTGTTCACTGGATGCAAACTGCACCCTGAATTCTCAATACTGATGCTTGTTCCTTGATGAATTACAGGGACATGTTTTCATCCCTAAAGCAGCAGGTGACAAAGACTGGTATTATTATAAGGATTTTGTTAGCCTGTACCCTTTGCAAGTGACTGTGTAAAGACAACACTTTCACAGGGAAGTCAAAGTGTAAAGCTTCAGCCCCCTTTCATTGCCACCAGGTGACTGCACTTGTCTGTGTGGAGGTGCAATAACAACTTTTTCTAAAAGAAAAAAGAATTTGTTTCCTCAAGTGGTTGCTGCTCCCATGTGAAGGGACTGGGCCAGTTGTCCCCAGCTCAGCAGGAATTGAGTTTTGAGCAAGAGGCTGTATTTTCACTTGTGCTGTTGGGACCCTGCTCTTTGATTGCAGGAAGTGAAATACTTGTGCTATCTGGCAGGTATCTTGCACACCTCTAAAGAAAACATACCCAGAGCTCTGATTGCCCAATAGAGGCTTCTATTGCCTCCCTGACTGGGGCTTATCACTGGGGGTTGTGTGCACTTGCAGGGTGTGTGGAGCTCTGCATACTTTGACCTTGTTTCTGATGTGACAAACTGTGATACAAGCATAAGCTATTCCAGGACAGGAGAAAAGCAAGCTCTGCTCTCCATGCTCTGTCATGTCCAGCTGCACAAAGCAAGATTTTAACTCCAAATTCAGATGGAAGCAAAGCTACAAAAGTGTTACTGTTGGTCCCATGAGCCAGCCACATCTCTGAGTCAAATATTGTCTGAACTAGGGCAGGCCTGGCCCGGCCAGAAAAATTATAACCTGTTATATATACAAATACATATCAAATATTTTGTATTTTATATGTATTTGTATATATAGCAGGTTTTAATTTTTCTTCAATAAAACCATCAGTTTAGCGCAATTAACTGACTTTTGTGCATTAAAAAAACCCAAAAGATTCAAAACCAAAAGTACTGGTTGAAATGGTTTCTTATGGAACCATTGGAACACCTGCCATGGAACAGCTGCACTGGGCATGGAATCGGGTGCCAGGGCTTTGTGACAGGGACCCCACTGTGACACGGCAGGGCCCCGCGCTGCCACGGGGATGGAAGGATGGAAGGGTGCAGAACCCTGGGGTGCTCACTCAGAGAGCAGCAGCCTCAGGACTCTGCCTCTCCCCTGGAGCCCCTAGCAGCTCTGCAGAGCTGTCACACAGACATGGAGAACCCTCTGAAGAACACCAGCTCCCCGCTGCACAGGCCACTGCCCAGGATGGACTGGCTGCACCGGGTGAGGGCCGGGCAGGAGGGACAGGCCTGGGGTGGGATGGAGCTGCCTGGGGCTGGGAGGGCTGGCACTGCCAGGGATGCTGTGCCAGGGCAGCTGCCTCCATCCCACTCTTCCTACTCCTGATGCTTCCCAAGGGTGTCACAGGCAGGCACAGGCAGCGCCTCTGGAGAGCCAGGCCTAGGCCTCGTCCCTTCATGAGGACACCCACAGAGTTCTCAGGATGGAGGAAACTCCCCATGTCAACCGAGTGGGGGGCTCTGCAAGGGCTGGAGAAAACTGGCCAGGCCCATCCCAGGTGCAGAGCTCCACAGAGGTATGGCATCCTGCCATGGCAGCAGGACAGCCTGGAGCAGAAAGCTCCCCAAGAGGAAGGCCAGGGGCAGCTTGGCTCCCTGGCATGGCCTTGGTGGCTCCATGGCAGACCCAGGCAGGGACTGCCAAGGACAGGATGGGACAGGGGAATGAGCCTCCCTCTGACCAGGGCCAGCTGCTGCACCACTGCAGTCTCATCACCTCCCACAGCCCTGTTGCAGGACCTGCTGCTGCCAGGTCTCCAGCAGGCATCTCCTGGAGGGAGCCAGGTGACCCTTACAAATAACAGAATCACTGAACCACACAGAATCACAAATATTAGGATTGGAAGGGATCTCAGGAGACCATCCAGTCCAACACCCTGCCAAGGCAGGGCACCATGAGCAGGTTACACACAGAAAAGTTGAGGTGGCTTTGGAATGTCTCCAGAGGGGGAGACTCCATGACCTTCCTGCATAGGCTATTCCAGGGCTCTGCCACCTCAGTGTAAAGAAGTTCTTGCTCAAGCTGCCCCTCTCTCCTTTCTCACCTGCCAGAGGAAAGGATATCTCAGCCTTGAACTGCCAACAGGCCTGGAGGAGCTGGAGGTCGTTTCAAGCACGCAGAAGGTGCTGCACTGGCTTGAAGTCTATGTTCCCAGTGATCCAGGGACCTTGGCCATGGATGACGAGGACTGTGAAGATAGGATTGACAAGGAGCAGCCCCAGGAGACACTGGAAGAGGACATCTCATGTCCAGAGCCTTCAGAGACGTGGGAAGTCAGCAGCCCAAGCCCGGAATCCCAAGACAAGTCCAAAGGCTGCAGTGCCCAAGAGCTGTTCCAAGGAAAAGAGAATGAGAACACAGCAGCAACAGGAGAGGCTGTCAGCAAACTGCAGAGCCCCTCTCCTGTCTCAGCTGGCTCCGAGGGCACCAAGGATGAGCCAGCCACGTCCCCGGGTCAAGGATCCCACCAGCAAGGGCAGGCTGGCAGCACCACACCCACAAACACCGGCAGTGCACCATCCACTCCTTCCCGGGAAGAGCCCCCAGTGCCTGGGGAGCAGGCAGGAGCTTCTCTGCTGCCCCCGCAGCCCTCTGCAGGCAGATCTCCCTCCCTCACAGCCCCGGAGCAGCAGCGGCGGCCGTCCCTGCTCAGGAGGGCGCTCAGGGCTGTGTGCAGGGCGTTCCTCGGCAGCCGCCGGCCCCGGCAGCGGCAGCAGTGCCAGCCGTGCCCTGCTCCCAGCGCCCCGGAGCTGCCCGGGGATGGCTGCTCTGGGCCCCAGCAGTGCCCTCGGAGGGAGTGACACAGGGAGGCAGGGCAGGGATGGATGCAGGGACAGTGACTCAAGCACCTGGCTGTCCCCAGGCCACCCTGCTGGGCCATGTCTCTGAAACACCAGCCTGTCATTCCCCTTCAGACACACTATGATTAGATGTGGTTCATTGTTTTAGCACACGTATTTTGCAAATATTTTGTATTTTATAGGTATTTGTATATATAACAGGTTATTGTTTTTCTTCAATAAAGTTGTCAGTTTAGCGCAATTAACTGTCTTGTGTGCATACAAAAAATTGTTTCAGCACAAAAAGCTGGGGAAAAAATGCAGTTTAACATTTCAGAGTGTAATTTTATTATCTCTAAGCAGGTGAGATCTCCTGCAGGTATCAGAACTATCTGTCTTATAGTTCTTATATCTGCTTAAGAAAGAGCTCTTGCAGCAGGAGGGCAAGAAACTGCTCTTGTCTACCTGACACGATCTTGGTGCCTCCATGGCAGAACCGGGATGGGATGGGATTTTGGGATTTTGGGATTTGGGGATTTTGGGATTTTGGGATTTGGGGATTTTGGGATGGGATGGGATTTTGGGATGGGATTTTGGGATGGGATTTTGGGATGGGATTTTGGGATGGGATGGGCTCCCTCTGCCCAGGGCCAGCCACTGCCCTGCAGTACTGCAGCCCCATGAGTGTAATGCATGTCTGCACTACACTGAGACATCCAAACAGACAACACCAGCTGTGTAGTACATTGCCTGGCATGAGCTGAAAATTATGAAGTCAGAAGAGAATTTGGAGTGTCCTAAGGAAGGCTCTGACATTATGCTTTTGGTGTCAACTGCTTAGCGTCAGTGTTGGACACAGGATACTAAGGGGAGGCTTGATTGGATTGAGTACATCCCATTTTTGAATGGACTGTCCTTCTCTCTAACAGTTCATCTCCCTTTTTAAGCTCGGTTTGTAAGTCTGTTAGGATAAATAATAAGTGTGTGTCACCTAAATAATAAGTGTGTGTCCCCTGCAAACAGCCACACTTCGTGGACCCGGTTTTGTGGCAATTACTCACACTGAACTAGTTTTTCCCCTCTTTTGAACAGAGTGGTCCAAAGAAACAGACTTCACTTTTCCCACAAGCATTTCACCAGGTACCTGCGTGAGGCAGCAGGACCCGAAACCTCTCCCGGGCGGTGTCGGTGCCACTAGGGGTCCCCGCTGTCCGCGCATCCCTCCGCCCTCCTCTCATCCCGCCCGGTCCCTCTCGGACCCGGGGGGAGGCGCTGAGACCGAGCAGAGGGATCGGGAGATAACGGAGACCTTATCGCTCTCTCCAAGTGCCTGAGAAAAGGGTGCAGTGAGGTGGGGCTGGGTCTCTTATCCCAGCAAGAAATAGGATGAGCTACACCAAGGGAGATGTAGCCTGAGAATTAGGAAACTTTTCTTCACCGAAAAATACCCCCTAACCTTTCTGTTTGTCTGAACAAAAGTGACTCCAAATGTATTTTGAGATTATGGCTTCCCAAATATGCAGCAAGGCTAAAGAAACTTTAGATTTCACATTAACTGGAGCAGGCTTAATCGAAATATATCCTGTTGATCTGAAAGATTTTTTTTATCTTGATAGATTTTCTTCTAAAGACTTTTATACCCAGGCACTTGAGCAAAGTGGCCAAATTGCTCCTACCCCATGCACTCAGCACTATTTCGAGGCTTCAGACAAAAACTAGGGAGGCTGCTTGGCAAAGGGAATGGAGGTGAGGGGAAGCTTTTTTCTTCAGCTTGCAGCATCCTTTGCTCTTCCTATGCCAGATGTACTTTCAGAAGCAGCATGTAATTTTGACCTTAGCCTGCTCTGCTGTAAACTGACAAATTATAGTCATTATGCAACTAAAGTAATTTCACATTGCAAAAATACAAGTGTTTACAAACACTTCCTATTGAAAGGGGAAAAGAAGGCTCAGTTAGAAAAGAAGATGTTTGAAATCTTAGTGGGTGAATGGGCAGTGGGGCTGAGTGCAGCCTCAGCAATGACACCAAGCTGAGGTGTCAGCTTGGTGTCACTGGTGTCACCAAGTGTGGTGGGTACACTGGAGGGAGGGATGCCACCCAAAGGGACCTTGACAGAGTTGAGAGGGGGCCCATGTGAACCTGGTTAAATTCAAGGCCAAGTGCAAGGTCCTGCACCTGGGTCAGGACAATCCCAAGCACAAGGCTGGGCAGTGAAGGGAGTGAGAGCAGCCCTGAGGAGAACTGGAGAAGCTTGGTGTGACCCAGCAATGTGCACTGGCAGCCCAGAAAGCCAAATGTGTCCTTGGCTGCATGAAAAGTGACACAAGGAGCAGGTAAAGTGTCCCTCTACCCTGCTCTCTGAAGAGCCCACCTTGAGTTCTGTGTCCCCAGCATGAGAAGGACATGGAACCGCTGGAGGGAGTCCAGAGGACGTCACAAAGATCATCAGTGGCTGGAGCTCTGATGTGTGTTTAGAGTTTTCTTTTCTATCTCTGTTCTTATGTAATGTAATAAAGTTTTGTTTTCTGTTTTCAAAGTTTAAGCCTGTTCTGCTCGGTTCCTAACCACATCCCACAGTAGCTGTTAGAGAAAAAACAAATATTCATGGGTGCATTAACATCTGGCCAGTGCTAGCCCATGACAAGCACCTCCTCTGCAAAAACAGGCTGAGTTTGGGCTGTTCAGCCTGGAGAAGGCTCTGAAGGGACCTTCCAGCAGCCTTCCAGTATTGAAAGGGGCTACAGGAGAGATGAGGAGGGATATTTTATAAGGGCATGCAGTGATGGAAAAAGGAAGAATGGCTTTGAACTTGCCGTGCCTGGAAGCATTCAAGGCCAGGCTGGATGGGACTTTGAGCCCCTGGCAGGGTGGCATTGGAAAGAGTGCTGGTCTGTAGGTGTTGGTGTGTTTGACCTCATTTTTAAACCAAGGACAAAGTCCTCTGAAGCTTTGGCTAGAAGACAAGGTAGTATTTGCCTTCTGCCTTCTCTTAAACAATTTGTCAGCATTGAGGTTATCCTGTTTGTTCATCTGGTATGCAGCAGATGTAATGCCACCCTTTTTGAACACAGGCTGTAAAAAAATCCAGCTTGTAGATTTCTGCTGCATTTAAGCTTTTTTTTCTTTTTTTTTTTCTCTGAAAATCCCTGTACTGCAGGACAAAAGAATGGCCTGTCTGCTGCAGGTGGCATCATCTCCAGCCTCCAGATCACAAAGTGTAAATCTCTAGGAGAAAGCTTTAAGTCATTTTTTATTTATTTAGAGTGTAGAAATTCACCACAAAAGGTCAGAAGAAAGCATTTGTCAGAATCAGACAAGGTCCCTTTGTGTGCTTCAGGCTTGGTTTTTAATTTGTGCAGAGATCTGACATGTCTTCAGCAAAAGGGTGATTTATTCAAGCCACTGATAACACTAACTACAAACAAATTCTTCTGGTTCACAGTGGTTTGGTTTGGTTTTGTGGTCAGAGCATCTGTGTACTCACAATATATGAAAAAGGTTCTAATTGTCTGATAATTTTAATGTTTCTGGGCTGAAAACTTTAAAAACTTGTAAAACAGATTTGAGGCAATTTTATCCAGCTGTTTTCATTCCTGTCCCTTGCCTGTTTGAAGGGCACATTTAAAAACAGTCAAAAAGGAAATGCTGCCCAAAAAACAGTGGGTTTTTCTTAACTGCCTCACCTGGAAATTATCTGTATTTAGCTGTGCTGTAAGGCAGAAACAGCACCCAATTTACACCTTCCCATGCTTGAAAACCTCCACAGGTGAGCACTTATGCTTAGGGATTTTTGTTTTTGTGCCACTGCCAGGCAAAGGTATTTGGAAGGTGAGAACTTTGAAAACCTTTCTGAAGGAATCTTGAGAGGTAAGAAGCCAAGCAGTGTAACTGAGCAGTGATTTTTACATGCTGAAGTTGGAATTCAGTGTCAGAATTGAAGGCAGGCAGCCACCACGAGGGTGCAGTGGTA
This sequence comes from Cisticola juncidis, assembly GCA_013400215.1. Lineage (NCBI taxonomy): Eukaryota > Metazoa > Chordata > Aves > Passeriformes > Cisticolidae > Cisticola > Cisticola juncidis. Next base: position 84,701 of record VXBR01007114.1, on the reverse strand, counting down.
AGGCAGTCTTGGCTGGCAGTGGCAGAGTTTTAATTCGCTGCTCCTCTTCTAGAGGGGTCAGACGATGATCTTTACATCACTAAAGGAAATAATTTAAACATAATTAACTTGAGTTAACACTGAAACTCTTGGGAACGTGGTGGAGTTCAATGCAAGTAGAGGTTTAACTTGCTCTTTATCGGGGATGTGGTATTACTGTTTGAATTAAGACAAGTCTTAATTAAACTTGACCTAAGTGAGAACACAGAATAATATTACATAATATTACATTTGCTCAGACTGTAGTTTAGTGAACTTCTAGAGTGGAAAAGGACTAAACTATTGTTTTATTGAGAATTAATATAGCAACTTTTTATTATTATTGTTAAATGATGTGCAACTTTTCCATTGCTTAAGCCTGGTTCTCACATTCTTCTTTCAGTAATTGTTTTTTGGGGAAATGCATTATAAATCAACCTTCTCAGCATTCAGCTTTGTTCTCTATCTAGCCATCAGTAAACAGGTTATTTGCTGTTTGCCTTTTAGATATGCTGTGAAGATGGATGTTTTTGGGGGGAGGTTAATTATTTTTATTATAAAAAACACACACAATACCCTAAAGCAGAAATCTCTACAGCAAAACTTTTGAGGAGAAACCTGGAAATGAAGTGAACTCACATAGGAAGAGACTGACAGCTGAATGCAGTATTTTGAAAAGCAGTACTTGTGTCCTGGACTAAAAAACTAGAATATATTTCGGTAGTTGAAATGAAACTGTCTCCTTTAGACAAAAGGACCAGGTTAGATGCTTTACCTGCTCCCAGTGTCTTTGAGAACAGCCCTTGCTTCCACAAAACCAGATTTTTTTTTTTTTGAACACTGACTGTGTTCCCTGTCTGATTTGACAAGTACAGTAGGAGAGAAGAGGAGGAAGTTTGTTTGTGTGCCTGCCCCCAGAAGAAGCTGCTGGCAGCCTCAGAGAGGTTGATTCTCTCCCCTCTTGCATTGCCTGCAACCTGCAGCCCTCGTGCAGGATCCACTGCTCTGCTGTGGAACACAGATTGCAACAGGCATCTCCTCTGCAAGGTATTGTAAAAAAACTCTCAAAGCAGAGACAGAGGCTTGAGAATGGGGGGTTTTGGGGTGTTGGGGGTGCCATTTTCATGTTCCAGCCACCCTGAAGGCAGCCCCTGGCACTGAGGATGGCCTTGCAGGGTGCTCCTACCTGCTGGAGCCACAGAGCCACCAGCCAAGAGAATGCAGCATAATCCTAAATTAGCTGTATTCCAGACCAAACTCCCCAAACCTGAGGGAAAGGTGACACTTTGCCAGAACCAGCTATTTAAAACACTGAGTTTCTACCTCATGACTCTGTCTAGGTGCAACAACTTGAAAATCAAGTAATCTACTGAGATGCCACATCTTTTTCACAGGAGCATGCAAATGTCTCCTGCAGTTTTGGGACAGACCATCTTTCTGAATTGGCCACTTATGCTAATTTTTTTGGCTCATTGAGCCAAAAAAAAAAAAAAAAAGGGCAACTTTTCTGTATTTTGGAAAGAAGATGATAGAGGAAACAGATGAAGGTTTTTCTGTATGGACTGAGATGACCTGAAATGAAAGCAGTTGTGCAAAACAGACAAGTGTGAGATCTGTCTCCATGATCAGGAAGGAACACACAGCATTTCCCCACTGGCCAGCCTGGTTGGACCTGCTCAAGCACACAAATTATATTTTCAGGTCATCTCCTTTAGAAAACATTCCCAAAAAGCTCTGTCCCCTTCCTGGCACCTGTCCCTTTTAGCAGCTCTCACCCCCTGTAATCCATCCTCAAAAAAATCTCCTCTGCAGCCTGCTGGATGCAATTCCTCTTGCTCTGAATCCCTTTGTGCAATTTAAAGTGATTTAGGCCTGGGTTCAGCCTTCTGGCTGGTGCTGAGAAGGTGCTGGGATGCTGTGTAAGCCAGAGATGGTGTTTTTTGGTGAGCTGGGGCCATGGCTGTGCTGCATTGCCCTGGAAACGGGGAGGAAAGGCTGCTCTGGAGGCTGCTGGTGGCAAGGGGACATCTGGAAGCCACGTGGAAGCTGCAGATGGTGCAAATGTGGTACGTGGGAAGCATGAGAATTGCTCAGTAAGCTCTAGGAACAGTGATGGAAACTCCTACATGGCAGAGACCTTCCCTGGGTGTCTCAGGAAGGATTTTATCTTCACACTGAGAGCTGGAGCTTATAGTCAAAAAATATCAATGTTATTTCTGGGTAGGGAGACTGAGTCACCTTTCAATTTTAGGAATTCTGCTGGGCAGTTTGTGTGACTGAGAAGTAGGAATAGAATGGTAATCATAGGTCATGTAAGACAATCCCTTACAGCAGGTACTACACCACCAAGTCCTGATGACTAAGCAATCCCACCTTTAATTTAGAAGCTTTTTTACTGCTGGAAAATTGTCACAGAAATGTGTTTCTCAGAGTATTAGGAGCCAGTCACGTGAGCCAATTTAATTTGAGTTTTTTGGTTTTTTCTTGCTTTCATCCAGTCTTTAGACAGTCATGGAGGAAAAGAAAAATCATGTGTCTTAACATTATATTGATTTTTTCCCCAATTAGTATTTCTTGTTTAAGATTGCATATAAAGGTTAAAATCCCCTAAAGTAACCCAATATTGTGAGTCTACCACAAATTCTGCTCTTGCATGAATTCTGCTGTGAACACAGGTAATTGTTCTCCCCTTTAATCCTACTATTTGTTTAAATTTTCTTAATTTCTCCTTTTCAGTCATTGTGCTGGTAGAATCTGAACTGAAGGACACTTCCATAGGACTCTTACCTGCAAACTTGCCATAGGTGGGCTTAAGAACCAGCTGTGATTCCCAAGTGAGGAGGATGAGGAGAATCTGAGGGTGATTCCCTGGAGAGGAGAAACAAGAAGAGTCTGGTGAGTTTACATCATAGAGGTTGAAGGCCAGCAGCTTTTCTCCTGCAGTCCTTATCTCTGAATTATTATTTCATAATAATTCAACATTGTGTCAAAAATCTCAATAAACTAGATCAAACACTTCCTTATGAGAAGGAATGGCTACTTTTGGCTACTTTTGGTAGCCAAAAGATTGGCACCTCTCAAAGATGCTGCAGAATGGAATTACTGCAACAACTGTTTCTGCAAATGTTACCCTCTACCTCTTTGGCTTTAGCAAGAGCAGGGCACTCCTAAAAATGTGATTTGTGGCTTTCCTTCAGAAGGGAGAGAAAAGTCTCCTTGCATGATTTCTCAGTAGGTGATGGGGAGAAGGAACAGCTGAAGTGTTTTCTGCACAGGTCCATCTTTGTAATAGTTGTAAGAAATTGAATTTATGTTCATTATTTTCCTCATAAATATCTCTCCTTTCCCTTGATTTCCTTCCTGTAGCCTCTGCTGGCAAATGTAGAGTTTCAGATGTACTAGTGGATGCTCTCCCTAACCTGCTAGGAGAGGTTATTCAAGCTCTGTTGGGCACTTCCCAGAGCACAGATTTTGCAGGAACTGCCATCTCTTTGCTCAGTTGTGACAGTCAGCACTTTATGCTGATGACTCAAGAAGAGAATATCCCCGTGCCTTTCTGGTCAGAGCTCGAATGAGGAAATAAAAACCAGTACCAGGGTTTGCAGTTTATCTCTTCAGAGGGCACAGGGGGAAATTATGAGGAGAGCAAGCAAATCTGCTACAGGAAAGAATTGTTCTACAAATAAAGGAATACTCTCAAGAAGAGTTTATGGGAAGGGACTGTTTTCTAAGGGTTTTCATTGGATATCTTGAGAGCAGGGTGGCTGTTGGACAGACAGCAAGTGTGCAATAATGCTCAGGACTGCCTTCTGTCAAAGGTCCAGGAAATTCTGGAGAGCCCTGCACTTGATTTCTTACTGCTGACAATGTACAAAACCTTTGGGTGTTTTGAGGAAGAAAGGATCACATGATGGAGAAGAATAGAGGAGAGGATTAAAATGAACATGCAAGCTAGTTTGTGTACTTTTTGATCAGCTGATTTAATGGGGGGAAAAAACCCCAAGCTTAAAATCATGCTGCGTTTCAGACCCAAGCCTGATTTTCAGACATGTTATCCATTATCATTATAAAAATGCTGTGTCTAAAAATGAATATGGTACATGAAACACTTTATTCAGTTTACTTTCAGTGGGAAGCTGACCTGTGGTCCTCAGATTTTCCCTTAGTCAAGGGATAAACAAATTTCAGTTCCAGAAAGAGCTATCTTTATTACATCTAAAATAGAGCAATGCATGCATGGGTTTTAATTTAATCAGTAATTTCAACCTCTCCAAGCTACCATTATGGCTTTCTGTGAAAGCTTGTAAAAATAAAAATATCTTAGACAAAAATAACACTCCCTCATTCTAACACTGTGGAGTGTCTCAGTACATATTTGGCACATCCTCTGAGGCTCTATCAACAACAATCCAAAATAGGCTGATGTAAAAGGAGAATTATAAAAGTAAGTGGTGTTTAGTGTCTGGTCCTGTATCCTCTGAGGCTTCTGATGTGCACTCAGGATAATCTACAATGCTCATAAGATAAAAGGGTGGGCATTAGAGGCTGGGCAGTGATGGTCAAGGTCAAAGTCAGTTCTGCAAAAGAAATGCATTGAATCCCTGTTCTGTTAAACTTTTTTACTCAAATTGACAGCAAAACCCAGCATCTTCATTCTTTCTCAGATATACTTGACAAGTTTCTTCTGCTACATAATAGTAATAAATATATATTTATATAGGATTTGTGATAGGAGAGCATTTTGCAACCTCTTGCCATGAATATGCATAACTTCATTAAAATCAGGTCTATGTTATTCTCGGATGTAAGTGACTTTCTTTGAAACCATCTTTCCTAAAATTGCCTTAAAGACTACATTAATACTTAATGATATTCCTCTTGTGGGAAACCCCCTGTGAAATTCACTTTTTCAGCCTGTTTGTTTAGAGTAAGACCTGCAGAACAGTGACACCTCCTAACAACAAAAAGACAGCTGGAGGTCTGCAGGACTGATACCACTGCAGATGAAGCACACCACCAACATAATCCTTTTTTTAATTTATTTTTTTTTCCCTTCTCCAGAGGCACCAGATGGCAGCATTTTCCCCTCACTGAGTGTGATCTCATCCTCTCGGATTCACTCCCGGGATCATCGGGCTTTGAGGCTGCGTAAGCCACGATGACCTCAGCTGAACTGCACCTTCTCTGTTGCCACCTGCTCCCTTTTCCTACTTTTATTGGATGTGCAGAGTCACATCCAGGTGACCTAAACACAATCCAGCCCCTTGAAGGTGTGGTGTGGTTGCCTTTTGCCTGTGCAAGTCAGGGAGTCTAAAAAGAATCAGAAAATTTAGACCCAGAGAATACAGCTCTGACCTCTAAATTCTCATATCTTCTAAATATTAAACATCACAAAGTTTATTTAATATTCTTGTTAACTACGTGCTCTTTTCCACACACACACACATGCACAATGTAATACTTGTTTAAAAGCAAGTTTGGAATGTGTCCTTTTCTCTCAATGCTTTATTCCTTGGATAATATTTCATTGTACAGAAATTATATATGACAAGTTATGTACTGCTAGACTTGTACCTCCGTAGCAAGAGCTCTGTTCTGGACAAATAATCTGAAGCGGGGCACGGATTTTGAGAACTAAACTGGATTTTTTTTTACATTTACAGAGGTGGCCTAAAGCTTTGTGGGCTGGGAATTCTGTTATCCCACCATCCTCTGTTCTCTTTCTTCCCTTCATCCTCACATTCTTGCTTTTAATGCTGCTTTGTTAGTAGTTTTGTCTTAGAAGTAAAAAACTTTCATATTATGTCCAGCTGTAACAAACTATTCTTAATAATCCACCTTTAAACTGGGATTCTGCAGCACTGGGATAGAAATATTTATTTATTTGAACAATGTGAGTAACACTGACAGCAGAAGGAAGGCTCTTTACCCAGAGTGGGGCTGGATTTTTGTGCCCCAGAGGGTGAAGGAGGGCTTTCTGTGACTGTTACTCCATCAGGTTGTTGGTGTTTCTGCTGTGGGAACTGTGTTAATGCTTTACAAATGCTATGAGCTCAGCTCTAGACTATTTGGGGATTGGATAATTTATTAACTTCTGTCAAACAGGCCATTATTTTTCTGAAGAACATGTGTGACAAGGGAATTTACTTTTTTTTTAATTTTCAAATTTCAGCCAAATTTAACGTGAGTGTCACAGGACAGGGGCACTAGATCCTCGACAGCCCCACCCTTCCTCTTATTTAATACCAAAAACTATCTGTAAACAAGCAAGAAGGAGGGAGGGAAGAGTAATTCTCAGAGGAAGTATTAAGAATCCTGTATGATTAAAACATCAGGCTGCATAAATTTGGGAAGCAGTGCTACTTTCTTCTGTTAAAAAATTCTAATTAAAAAAATACTAAAATTCCTTCAAATTTATTTCACTTTCTTGTAGCAATTTCTTTCCAGTTCTGGATTTGCCTCTACTTTGCCATAAGTTAGTATATGCAAAGAGGACAGATGTAACTTTATGCTTAATATTTGTGAAATAAATGCAATAGAAGTAAAATAGCATCTCACCTGAAAGTGGAGTGGCATTGCACCACTGGAAGTCAATTGTTTGGCTTCACTTTACCCTCTAAAAGAGGATGCAAAGAAATTTAAATAGATCTCCATGTTCTTTAATGATTGATGCACAGTTGCATTGCAAAGTGCAAGAAAGATGAACTGTAAATACTTTAATTTGTCTAACTGTAGCACTGTAATTTCTATTTTGCAGCTTCTCTGAGAAAGACAAGCAGGTACCTGTGATGAGCTTTGTGAGAGGAGAGATGCTGAGAAGGTAAAAAGTGTCTGGTGTCACTCGGTATGGAGCATTACAGCTCGCAATTATTTATTTTGGAACTGGGACAACTGACCAAAAGATGGGAACTATAAATAGGAATGCAATAAGCATTAGCTGTGCAAGAAGAAAAAAAACAGTGTAACTTGGCATGGAGCAAAACCTGTATATAACAGCACACAGCTGTCCCTGCAACTCCCACTGCCATCCTGGGGGTTTTTTTTTGATTTCCCACTACTTATAATGAATTAGGGACAGCACCATCTCTGTTAGCTTTGCTTCTTACTCAGTAGAGCTGTCTCAGAAAGGTCCTGCTAAATCTTTACCTAAGAAAGATGCAAGTCTCCTCCCACACGTAAATTACAAGAGGATTGTTTGTTTTGTGAAGTGTAACTGCCATGTAACATTCACAGGCTGCATTTTGCACAGTAAGTGAAATAACTGTCGGGAAAAGCTGATGGAATCAGCTCTCCCCTTTGCTGCAGCTCAGAATGAAAATATCAAACGGGGCCACATTCTGCATAGCAGAGTTCATTGTGGTTTTGCTTCCAGACTGGAGGATGCACCTGTGAAAATTCAGTGCATGTTAGCTTGGAATGGACTGAGATAGAGACCTTGGGGGTTTTGTTGCAGAAACATATTTTCTGCTGACTCCTGAGCTTAGCCTTCACTCCAGGGGTAAATTATGTCAGTCTGGTATGTGATAGCATCAACTCAACACACATACTTCTCCTTTTGTGTACATGATGCATACAAAACATTCTGAGTGCCCTATATGGCCTTAGCCACAGACAAATGTATTTTTTTTCCATAGCAGACGGTGACAATTACAGGTGTTAGCATGTGACCTGGGAATAGGAGGTTGCAAAGAGTGGTTGGGAAGAAGTTGTTACAATGCTCTATGTCTAAAAAGTAGGCAAAATTAAGCATTTCATTAGGAGGGGCAAAACAAGACACATGTGGAATAAAATTTAAGTTTTTCTCGAGAGCCACCAACTGTCTTAAGAGCTTCTGCCACTGATCACATTAGTTACTGTGACAGGACTATGGCTGATACACTGTGAGTGATTTCTCTCTCAGTGCCTGCTTTTCAGTGATTGTGCTGCTCAGAAAAAAAATACAGATATTGCAAAGGGACAGCTGACTCCATTCCAACCCAAGCTATAGCCTGGACTGTTCTCCTGAGCTGGGCTAGATGTTGCTCCTGTCCCCATTGTGAATTTTGAATGCCGGAAGATGTCTTTAACAAGTAAAGGCAGCACTGTATTGTGTAGGCAAGGTTGTTACACACTTGTCCTTGCTTATTTTGTTTTTCAGTTGGGAGAAGAGGGCTTTCTTTGTTTGGGTTTGTCTTGGGTTGAAAAATGTAACCAAAAATGTGTATTCTATTTTCATCTGTTCAAACCAGTTGGGAGATATTGTTCCTTATCTCTTGTAACTCTAGGGGTGGAAGAGGGCGATGCTCTCTGTTAATGAACACCTGATAACAGCAGATAAGGCAGGGCCTCCTTATCTCTTTCTCCAAGGGACATCCCCTGTGAAGGGGCCATTGAAGGCTCTCACAGGACTGAGAACATCACCTGATCCCACTGGGAGAGGCTCCACCCAAGGGAGGAGCCAAAGCCTTTCCATGGGATAAAACAGCAATCCCAAACACCAAGGGAGCCGTTCCCACTGGATTCCCAGAGGATGACTGGACCCTTTCTTGAGGATCATCTCTGCTCCAACAGAGCCACATCTGTCACCCTGGGAGGACTCACTGTGGGCTGCTCCAACACCCTGACCAACAGGGAGTCAGGTTTGCATTCTAACTCTGTCAGTGCTCCTTTGTACTATTGCATTCATCTTATTTTATTTTACCTTGTTTTGTTTGGTTTTGGTTTTGGTTTTTGGAGTCTCACTGCTTTTGCTTTCAAACCAGTACAGGGTTATACTTTTGTCTCCAGTGAGTGCTTCTTAGAAGCTGAAGTACAGCTAGCCTCACTTAAGACATATATAAGTTTTAAGCAGAGTTTTTCCCAGCTGAATGGGACCAGATAATTTCCACTACCAGCTGAACAGCAGAACATCAGCCAGAAAAAAACATTAAGAACACTTACATGTTTGGTGCTAACGGCAGGAGAAGGAAGAATGGATAAATGGTGTTTGCTCCATTTGTCCTCCAGCACAACAGAGTACACAGCCTCCTCCAGTAAACCCCTGTAGCACAGGCAAGAGGCTCTGGTCCTGGTTCCTGATGCTTGTGATAATTTGCCAATGAAACATAGAGTCTTGGCTGTTTTGTGCATTGTCTATTGCAGCTTTTTCCCCTGCAGCCAGATTCTCCAAACGGATATTTTGTTTTTTTCAACGAAGGCTTCAGAAGGGATTTTGTAAACAAACAAACAAAAGAATCACCTCAAGCAGAACTGCTAGAGGGTGAATGGCTGCTAGCAGCTGATTTCTTGGAGGAGGTAAGTTTATAAGTGACTGAAAAAGGCAGAAGGGTGTGTGGTCACACATGTGTGGACACACCTTTGCACTGCTCCTCAGGAGTGTCCAAGCGGATGGAGCTTGCCTCAGCTCCTGTGTGCCCAGGACATGGCTAAACCCATGTCTTGTCCCGCAGACAAAAAAGCGTCCTTTGGCTGTTGGGAATTTAACAGAATTTCTGGATTAAGTAGGAAAAGGGTGACTATTTCTGTTTAAACAGTTGGATTATACAGATGAGACTGGTTGCTCAGCACAGGCATACAATCCTCTTTGTGGTCAGCACCAGCGATATCCAGTGGACTTTCTCTAGATGTACACTTGACAAAGAGCGAAAGGGAAAGCACCTCGAGCCCACCACAAGGGTGGGTTATTTGCTCCGGCATCCACCTGCATTCCCTTCCTCATCCCACATCCAGGTTCCTGCCCGGGACGGCCTATCCTCGCGTGTGGGCGGCTCGGGCCTGAGGCGGCGGGGCGCAGGGCACACGGGCGGTCAGCGTCGGAGGAGCGGGAATTCTGCCACACATCGGGGAGAAGCCAAACCCACCGCTCCAAAAAGTAAGACAATCGTAAAAAGCCTCAGAACTAAGCAGCGGGCCCGCGGCCCGCCAGCACCAG
>VXBR01007114.1:0-74219 GCA_013400215.1 Cisticola juncidis | reverse complement strand
GGGCCCGGCGGCCCCAGCCCCGGGCAGGCCTGCAGGGAGTGTGAGGGAGGCTCCGGGCGGCTCGCAGGCGCTGGGCCGGGGCGGCTTTTTGCCCCTCGCGTTTTATTTTAGTTTTTCATGCGGATGCTGGTTTTGGCGGCAGCCTCGAGCTGTCGACCCCGCGGTGCGGCAGGGACATTGAAGTTACCGAGCAGGCTGGTTTGTCCCCGGGGACAGGGGGGTCGCGGCTCCCCGAGGGCTCGGAACGCGGTGCTGGGGGGATTTGCGAGGTTGCTGAAGCACCTGGTCCTTGTCTTGAGCGTGGTTTTGCAGTTCTGGGAGGTGGTCCTGGCAAATGGAGAGGTTTGCGTAGAGACCAGTAGTGCTGGGTGCTGAAACCGTGGTGATGTTCACCTTGAAAACATTAGGACTGTGATTTCTAGCTGTGCCTGCATAGCAAAACACTTAGGGAAGAAGTGCAGAGGACTAGATGTATTTAGTTTGACCTATAGTTTCATGAATGATATAACTGAATTTTTTTGACTAGCTAGAGTAACTTGCAAGAATTCAGTGTAGACCTGTGAGTCTTGGCCTTATTTTAATGACTGAATTTTGGTTTCTTGGTAATGTAGGTTTGTGATGAGGTCCATGCATGTCCACAAATTGGACCATGAAATTTTGCTATGAAGAACAAGTGGTGGTTTTCCTGTTAAGAAAAGCAAATTTTGTATGTTTCAGCTAACAGAAGTTATTTTTCTCCACCAAAGCTGGGTTGCTCCCTGTGCATGCTGTACAGCCGTAGGATGCTCCTGAGCTCACAGACTCCTATGGATCCAATCAGGCTCTGCAGAGAGCCAGCTTGATTGCATCCTTGGCACATTTTGGTGATAAGGTAGCAGTATCTTGAAGTAGGCTATGTAAACAAACTCTGCAGTCTGCATGAACTGGCATTTCTGCAATATCTCCCTCATCCTGTGCAATCTTGGTAGACATACAGCATTTGACAATATGAACTTACCTGCTGTGGGCATTGGTCAGTGGCAGTAAGCCAGAAATCTCTTTGCTTTTAGGTTCTAGGCAGGCAGGCATTGTGTCCTGGAAGTGTGTCCCTGTTAATGTGGCATTGTGCCTTTGTTCCATGGCCCTGGTCAAAAAGTGCTGGCGGTCAAACTTTGGCTGCAGGTTTGGACTGAGTGGGTGTCTCCTCACTGTGTGGTGTGGGTTTGTTGAGCTCAATTGGAGCCAGCTCTGGAATACTCAGCACTGTTGATAAAAAGGTGTTTTGGGTAGAAGACTCTCTAAAATAGCAGATGGGAGGATGGTGAATGGTGTTCTTCTGTTTGGTGTGTGTTTGCTAGGAACTGGACACATTTGCTTTTCTAGTTTGTTGGCCAGTTTTTGTGGAATAAAAATGTGGTATGTTTTGGGTTTTGTGGTCGTGTTGCATCTCTTAGCCTCTGATTATCTAGCTGAAGCAAGTTAAGCATGGTGCTGCTGTGACTTAATATCTTCAGCACCACTTAAAAATGTATTACTTCATTTCTATATCAAGGCTTAAGAAAGGGTTGGTGTGTCCAGTCAATTGTTTATTTCCAGTTCAGTACATCAAGATCAGCTACTTGGTAGTACTGCTACCACCCAGTACTATGGGAAAAGAACACTTTCCTTTTTATTCAAAATGGTAACAGAAGGATGCTGAGTAAAAAAATAATTGCAGTTCTTGATAATTCAACCCTGACATAACAAGGCTACATGATACAGGAGTGGTCTGAGGAGGTGATCTGTGACAGAGATCCCAGGTCTCTGATCTGTGACTGCTTCTGTGTGGTTGTATTCTGGTTTAGTGGAGCTAAATTAAAGTTTAGCCAGAAAGTGTGCAAGGTGAGCAGGCCTTCAGGATGCCTTGATATGTGCTGCTGTTGGAGGAGTTCTCCAGTGTGTTTCATATCCACCAACCTTGCATTAATTCATAGTTTTCCACAAGTGTTCTGTGGGATTTTTGGTGCTCAGGAAACTTCAGTGGTGCTTCATGTGCAGGGAACGGGAGTGAGTGCGGGCAGAGGCTCTGCTTACCCATTGAAATGCTCAGGACTGTCATGAGATTGTTTGGAAACTTTGGTGTTGGAACATGATGTTTCACTTCCCAAATGTTGATATTAACTGTTCCGTGGCTGGGTGCTGGGCATTCACTTGGGTTTCTGGAGATGCACTAAGGTGAAAAATGTAAAGAGAAGGCAGTGCCTCCCTCTGGGGTGGGTAAATTGCTAAAGGACAAATCTGTTCATCTTAATTAGGAGTTTCATTCGTTTTTGTAAGTGATTTTAAGTCCCTATTGCAAAATAGTGGAAATACTGTTTCAGCAGTGGCCTTTGACTTGCAGGACTTCCTGCCATGAGGAAGTCTTGTGTCATTTGTCCAAAATAAACAGATTTTGAAGAGTGCAGATGAAGTATGCTGTGAGAAACCATACATCTAAGTCACAATTTACCCCCTATTGCTTGCTTGCTTTCCTGATAATTGGTACCATGGAAGTCTATTATGATATGTTAGTAGAATGTAACTTGCATTTGGTAATGGGAAATAGAATTTTCTGTTGGTCCACAGTACAGTTTCTGGGTTTTTGTGTAGGTGGGAAACAAATAATTTCCTCATGGCTTTAATATAGAAGCTTTTAACTTCACAGGTTTCCTTCTTGATTCTTTTTTCACGCTGGTGGTGTTGCTGATTGCAGTAGTGCACTCTTCAAAATGCCCAAGTTATGACAAATACAGTATTAGTATTAACAGTATTCCTTTCTTTGATGTATTTGGAATGCTGATTGCTTTAAAAAGTATTTTTTTTGTTACTGACCTGTCCTAAATGACCAACAGCTTGAGTCTTTAATGCCTTCATGTGTTGGAGGACTGAGGTGCATTAATGTAAGATTGTCACATCTAGAACAGCTCTCTTTAACTTTGTAATTTCGTTTAGAGTTCCCTAACAACAGGAGGTACACAAGAGTGAAACTGTTTATCTTCTAGTGGAGACTTTGCATCCTGCAGCTGGGCTGTTCATACCTTGTCCAGGCTGGGAGGGGAAAACAGGACATAATTATAAGGTCCCTGTGCACGTCTGTTTGAAGCTGCATAGAAAGTGTTGCCATCCTTCTGTGGGGTACCAAATCCTGCTGGCAGGATGTAACATTTTAACTGGAGTCATTGCTGGGGAGGTGAGAGCAGCTCCTTGGCTCAGGTGAGGGCACTGCAAGCTCTGCAGGACTGAGGATGCCTTAGTGGTGATCCAGCCTTGAGAGCATCAGTTTGGCAAGCAGCCCCTGTCTGATGAGGCACTCGTGCAGGTTTTGGCTTTTTGGGCACATCTCTGTTCTCCTGGCTAAAACAGGTGAGTGTTACAGCCCCTCCCTGGTACAAACAGGGCCTTGGTGCTGCTCTGAGGACTGGATGGAAACTTCTTGCTGAGGAGGCCAAGGTGTGGCCTCAGGTGCTGGTATCACTGCTGGGGACTTCCTTACATGTGCCAGGAGCTCTTGGCTGGTACTGAAGCCTTCAAAACAAGTGCAAAGGGCAGCTTTGTCCAGCCCAAAGAAGGAAGAATAGGTCTTGTTCCTTTTCTATTTGCTTTGCTCTAAGTATGCAGGAGGTTTTTTTTCTTTCCTTTAAGCCTTTTGTGAGTGAAGATGACCTACATCTTCTGTTTTATCCCCATGAACAGCTCTGGGGCAGAATTTTCTGATTTTTGTTCTGTGTGGAAATGTGCAATTGAGGTGATTTTTGACAATTGTGCTGATGTTTTTGAAATTTTGACAGCAGGGAACACGTTTGACTTTTTTTTTAGATGTATTTTTTTCCTTTTTTTTTCTTCCTACCTGTTGAGCAAAGCTGTGGAAGTAAAACTATATTGAGATTTGGGGGAAAAAATGTTTGATGTTTCTTTGGAATTACTTTATTTCAGTGGGAGTTGCACACCATCTCTTGGGATCTTTCTCATTTAAGGAAAGAGAGGTTTGACTGCTTTACTGGTTCTGGTGTTTCATCACTACCCTGTGATGGATTTCTGCCTGTCTTAAGCATGTGGCTTGTAATGCTTCTCACATATCACAGAGTAGGAACAGATTTGCAGAACTATCACAGGGGAAAAAATACCTTCTGTAATTTCAAATGCAGTAGAACAGTGTTGTGCTAGGAAGGAGGGAATTGTGTGGGAGCCATAAACAGTAAGGGATGTTGAATGGTATGAAGGCAGGTATTTTTAATTTTAAGAAATGTCAGTGAAAGATGAGATGGATGCATCTGAGTTATAACAACCAGACATGCATTAATAGAATATTATTTCTATATATTAATATAGAATTCTAATTAATTAATTAGAATGAATTAATTTAGTTCTTACACCTTCACAAATACTATTATTTCCACATGTTCTCATTACAACAAGATGTGGGGAAAGCTTTGATCAGGTTGGCTAACCTAATGTACAGCCAATAATAAATTTGAAAACACATGGAAGAAGTGGCTTTTCCAGGTAGCTTATTTCATCCTTTCCTCTCTCACTCTACAGAATTTTTTTGTTGCAATGGAAGCATGTAAGGGATAAATTCCTGCTTTTTCAGGCTGGGTGGGTATTCATCAGTTACATGGGTAACTTAAGCTTCTTTTTCCAATTCTAAGGCATCTACCTTAGAGAAGTCAGGTTCTTTTAACTATAAAGCTGGTCCTCTATTGAATCACCCATTTTCTTACTAATGGCTGTGACAGTTTTGATTTTGAATGTGCATTTGAGGATTTGTAGTGAAGGATTTCAGAGTTAAGGGGGAGTTAGCAAGATTGATCCTTATCTTAAACCAGCTATATTAAATAAGCAAATGGGGAAAAAACCCCCAAATCTTAAGAGTTGACAATTTGGTAGTGCTAAGATAGACACATGGCTAGAAGGAGAAGATACTCCTACACGTTCTTAGGTGTTTTGTGGTTTTTTTGGGGTCTCTCAATTTTGGAACGTGATGACTTCAGTGAAAGTGTGGATCAGCAGCTCTTGAGAAAAATGTACATCTGGTTATCTGTTCCAGAGCAGCTTTTGTCAGAGTTCTCACCATGCACTGGGCATGAGTGGCTCTATCTGGTGCTACTTTTCTCAGTATCGTTCTGCCAGGTGGAATGTGGGTGCAAGGGAACCACGTTTGATGTTCTTCCATTACCAGATGATTTCATATTTTCATATGAAGACATGGTAAAAATCTCAGTGTTGTCCAAAGCAGAATGGTTTGATTTGTGTGAGGTAATAGGTGATGGGATGTTGCTTCAGAAAGTGGAGTGTGTTTGAATGCCATGGTGATAAATAGTGTTGCTTCTTATCCCTTATTCTTGCTGAGAACCAAAATCTGAGCTCAGAGATGGGCTGTAACAGGAAGAGGGGGTTTGTACAGCAGGAACTTCCTAAAGTTTGTGTTTGGTTATTTGGCACTGTAAGAGTATCCTTCTTTGTTTGTTGTTTAATTTGAGATAAGGAGACTAGAAGTAGAAATTGCAGGGCTAGACAAATGCTTAGGGTATCCAGCAGATATGTTGTTTAAAGGATACAAAAGGATCAAACATGCCAAAATATCAACTTGGCTGGGTAATAAACCTTTCTAAAGACTCTTCAAGTGCTTGGATGATGGGCAATCCCAAAAGGGAGAAAGGCTGTTCAGAGTGCCTTAGGTAAAGTTCCCTGAGAAGGTTAATCAGATGTAAGTGCACTTGGCATAATGAGCCTGAGCTTTGTCTGAGGTTTATTAGACCAGTGGGGAGTGTTGGCCTGTGGTGGGAGAGCTGTTCTAGGGGAGGTTTGTTTTTAGGATATGGAGGTTATCTGGCAGTTCTGGTTCATGTGGTTCCTGCAGCCAAAGTGTGCAGAGCTGGGGGTGAGCAATGTATGGAGGCGAGTCAGAAATGATACTTAAATTTGGGGGAAAAACCCCAAAAAAACCCACCCCAGAAAGGCTCAAAACCCCCCAAAACAACAAAAAATCGAAGTGAGCAGTTGCCTGAAGACAACCAAAGCAGTAATGGGAATCAAGAGACAGGAATTCACCACCTTGATAGCATTCAGAGTGCCACTGATGGACTTAGGGCTTGGTTCTGCATTTGTGTGCTTGCCAAGGCTTGTTTACTTCTAATGGGATTTTAAGGAGGTCCTTGGGTCTTCAAGTGAGAGCCAGGGACGAGATGAGGCCTTGGTTTGTATTGCATGAGTGCACAGAGTACAGAATGTATCACATGGCAGAATGACAGACAAAACAGGTAGAGAGTGCATTCCTTAATGTAAAAGTTGGGACTTCTGGTGTTCTCAGAGTTGGAATGTCATGGTGTGGGCCCTCATTAGTAAGATTAGCTCATGTTACAGCTTTTAAAGCATTGAAAATACTAACCAAATTGATTTCTTTTTTGATTTTGAGCCTTAAGCATGCAGTTTTCATTTTTTCCCCCACAACTGCGAGGATTATGTCATCTTTGGAATCTTCACATGGCAAAATGTTCTGGGCTGGGGTGCCACAGGTACAGTGAGATTGAGAAAGCTGTGATCAGAGCTGGTAATGTTCTTGTCATCAGTGGTTTCCTGTCTGAAAGTGACTGAGGAGGAGTGAAATTTATTTTATTTGAGTTTCTTTATGCTTGTAGAAGAAAGGTTGCCACTCTGAGCAGGCAGAAGTAAACATTTGTTATAATTTTATAAGCAGTCATGTGGAATAGGCATAGAAACAGGTTTAGTATTGCATCACAAGTTAAATACTAATACTTGAGTCAGCAGTTGAGCAGTGAGCCACAGTACAAATGTAAAAACAAAGTCTCTATGGATATGATCTAAGAGAATGCTAATTTGCTTGTTAATTAGGTTTGCAAAAGTTTCTTTTTAACAGTTCTGAGCAGTGAGCCTAAACTAGTGACAAATATTTAATTTAGGTTTGGAGTGGGTCATGAAGTAACCAGGGAGTATCTTTTCAAGCTTTTCATTGTTGGAGTGTGTAAAGGCACCCTAGCAACATGCCTTACTTTGATTGTAGCAATTTCTGGAGACAAAAATATTTTGCTTTCATTTCTTTCCAGCCACATAGCCATGTTCTCAGCAGTGTTGGATCAGGGTAGGGGAGACCATGGCTTCCCTGCTGTCTGTTTAAAGCCCTTGTAGTTTGACTGGTGATGGTTTTGTACAGACAGGGCTGTGGATGTGCTGTGTAAGCAGCAGGATTTTGTTTTTTAATTACTTGTACAGTGTCAGGGTTTATCCCCAGCCAACAACCAAGCCCTATGTAGCCACTCACTCACACTGCACCAGGAATGGGGAGGGAATAGAAGGGTAAAAGCTGGGAAACCTGGGGGCTGAAATAAAGACAGGGAAAGCAAAAGCCACACACACAAGCAAAGTGAAACAGGGAATGAATTCCCTGCTTTCCATGGGCAGGCAGGAGAGCAGGGCCCCATCATGGATAACAGCTTCTTGGGAAGACAAATACATCACTCTAAATGTTTCCCCTTCCCTTCTTCCTCACACTTTATATCCTGAGCATGATGTCCCATGGTCTGGAATGTCCCTCTGGTCAGCTGGGGTCACCTGTCCTGGCTGTGTTCCCTCCCACCACCCCAGGCACCCACATCTTCCTCGCTGGCGTGGCTGGTACAAACAGCAGGAAAGGTCTTGACTCTGTGCAAGCCCTGCTCAGCAATAACAAAACATCTCTGTGTTATCACCCCTGTGTTCAGCACAAATCCAGAACACACCCCCAAAACAGCCACTGGGAATAAAATTAACCCTACTTACCCCAGCCAGAATCAGCACACAGAGTTTCCTGGTGTGAATTGGGATAGCCTACTGATGGTTAAACTCTTAAAGTATAACCTGTTTTACTTCCAGTAAAGCACCTATGTATATATTATATCCTTCAAATACAGATATGAATGTTTAGGTGTTTGTTTGGCTTTTTTTTTTTCCTTTTTAATAAAAGGAAGCAGAGGAGATGTGCGTACTGCAAATAATGTACTTGGAAAAATCTTTTTAGTCTAGCTGTGTGTCTTTCCATTGTAATCTTTCTCTATAGAAGGAGATCAATATAGTTGATGTTTTTCTGAAGTAGCTTAGATTGAGTAAAGAACATGCTAGGGTGAGGGTTTAGGTTCCTCTGGCACAGACAGAATAAATTTAAAAGATGAAAACTCTCCTCCTCATTGCTGTCTATTCTCTTTTCCATCATCCTTTGCAGGATGAAGTTGAACTTGCTGCCTGAGTAAGGGTGAACATGTCAACTGAAAACATAATAATACAAAGTATGAGAATAAGTTTATTTCAATAGTTTAGGAAAAGAAAAGGGTGCCATCATTAGTAGATGTTCATATTGTGTGGAATGCAGCTTAGAATTGTCTTGTTGCATTAAGCTGAGGGTTGTGGTGCTGAGGAGGAAATAAATCCCTGGACCTGCTTGTTGGCTGCCTTTGTAACACTTCCTTGGTTAATAATCTGTTCTCCTGGCCAGTTCCCACTCCTAATAAGTTTCATTTTTATTCTGAGTTTGCTCACCTTCCGGGACATGTTGAAATGCCATTATCTGCTTGGTCCAAGAGCCCTGAGCTATATAAATACAATCTGCATGCAGAGATGACGACCCAGGCTCTTTTTAACTTTATCTTGACCTTCAATAATAAATTTAGCTTTCAGTAATAAAATATATTTAAGTGTTTGATAGTCATTTGTATTCTGGTTGCTCTCTTGAGCTATAAGAAGGCTGACCTTTAGATGTCTCAGAGTAGTCTGTTGGCATGCTGGTTTATGCAGAAATATTTCTTGCCTGCTCTGAAACCCTCCCCTCCTTCCCCAATTCAGGGATGTCTCCTGCTGCATGCAAGGGTCGTGAAACTCAAATTGCCATGGGCTTGCTGCTTCTTTTGGGATTTGTGTTCTGTGTGTTCACATCCCTTCTTCCCAGTCTGGTTTCTAGCATGCAGCCATGCCTTTGGAGGTACTAAAATGGGTGTCATTGAAGGTGCCCTGTCTGCAGAGAGGTGTGAATGATTGTATCCAAATAATTGGTTTGTAATTACCACCTACTTCCCCAGCGTGCTCATGCGGGTGCATGAATTACTGGCTTCTATTTCTTGTGTTAGCTGGTGTACCTTTAATGTGATTAAAGGGAGGGTGCTGAGCTGAAGGTATCAGTTTAATGATGCTGAGCAGCACGTGCCAGCTCTGTAGTGAGTGAGTATATTCATGTGGAGATACCATGCTTATCTCAAAGGGATCAATTTAATAATGCAGTGAGATAGCAAATAGAAATGTCTCTGAGAAAGATGTCTGGCAAATCTGAACTGATACAGCTTGGCTAAACAACATTATCATAGTCACAATTCAGTCTCAGAATGGTAGAAATTTCATTACTCAACCAAGCAGGTGAGGGCTTAGAGGGAGTTGGGGTTTTGTGTATGGTTTGTGGGGTTTTGGTGTTGTTTTAGTGTTATTTTGGTGTGTGTTTTTTGTTTTGTTATCAGTGTGCCTGGTTTTTTTTTGTTTTGTTTTGTTTTGGTTTCCCTTCAATAGTTTTAAGATGTCAGATGATTTCAGAATATGAGGTCCCCCTAGTACTAAACCAGTTTGTTTCTTTTTGACTTACAGTGTGCTGGTTGTATTATCAACAGGGCAGGGAGATGGAAGTGGACACAAAGCAGTGCCATTTGTGCCACACTGGAAGGCAGATTCTCTTCTGAACTATTTTTATAGATCTGCAAGCTTAAGAAAATAGTGTTGCAGTCATTGTGCAATAGTAATTTCCGTATCATCTTTCAGTTTGGGAAATAACACTGGTCAGTCTCACTTGGACACTGGCAGAGATTTGTCTCTGCTTTTTAATTAGATGAGAAAATTTGGTAAATTTAAGAGGGAATATTTCTTTTGTACTCCTGACACTTGACTCTTCAGTCACCTTGAGTGTTTATTTGTATTTCTTGTTGCCTCCTTCCTTCATGTGGCTGGTTAGTGACCTCTTGTTACCCTTGTGCCCTGTTGGGAACTTCCTGCAGGATGGTGGAATTCTCCCTTTGGGCTGACAGAGGAGGAGGTGCTCTCTGTACTTTACATTATCAGCATGGCTATAGGTTTTTAGAGGAGGAGGTGCTCTCTGTCCTTTACACTAACAACATGGCTATAGGTTTTTAGAGGAGGAGGTGCTCTCTGTACTTTACATTATCAATGTGGCTATAGGTTTTTAGAGGAGGAGGTGCTCTCTGTACTTTACATTACCAACATGGCTATAGGTTTTTAGAGGAGGAGGTGCTCTCTGTACTTTACATTACCAACATGGCTATAGGTTTTTCAGCCCCTTCCCAGAGGAATGCTGACCAGTCTGGGCAGGCAGAAGGAGGGAATGTGTCAGCTTGCCACAAGTAAGAGAGCCCAGCTGGGTGACCCATCTCTGTTTCACAGTTAGTGTTTCTCTTGCAGTGTTTGTTCTTCTAAGTCTGGAGTTGTGAGTGCTACTGTTGCTCCTGGGAGCACTTTAAATGAAACAAATGCATTAATTCCCTTTCCTGGCTCCGTGGGTTGGTTGGTTTGTTTTTTAATAGTTTGCTCTTGCAAAAAATGCTGCTTATGACAGCAAGCAAAGGAGAGTTGTGTGTGTCTGTGCTGGTTTGTCAGAGCATTCATTTATCCATTCTGCTGGTTTGAGAAATTTTTTTGAGTCTTTTTTTGTGCAGCATAATCTCAATTGTACGCCGATCCTGATCTGCCCTTGAGAGAAAATTATGCTTTATGGACTTTCTGCAGGTCTGTTGCTGATCCAGACTGCTGGGCTTCTGTTTTAAAACAAATGCTTTGGATTCATGCCAAAATACTGCTTGGAAAAAGATTGCTACAGAGAATTCCTCCAGTGCCCTCCTGGAAATGCGTCAGAGCAGGAGAGAAACCACAGATAGCAGCACGGGCCTGATGCACTTAAACCCATCTCAGAACTTGCTCCTCCTCCCTTTTTTTTTTTTAATATGGAGCTCTTACTCATTATCATGAAAAATCAAAGGGAAAATACACTGAAGACTAAATAGACTTCTTTTTTCCTCTTAATTACTTCTAATTCATCTACTTGTAATTCATTACAGCTTGTAATTTAAGTTCATCTAAAGCCAGGATATCACTGATGTTCTAAATATTATTGCTTTTTTTTTTTAGGCAAATCATTTGCTGTTATTTTTGTTTCAGCATATACATGCACAGGTAATTTGGGGTCAGCATAATTATTTCTGATTAATGGAATCTGGAATGGCTCCCTTTTGTCCATAGGATTGGTGGTCAATGAGTTAACTTCAGTTTTATGCAAGTGATGTAAATCCTAATTTTGTTTCTTTGTGTTCATTTCTTGTTGACTGAGATGATGTAAGGATGGAAGTTTTGTGGTTTTTCTTTTGCTGGGCAGGAGAGTTGTCAAGACTTGACAGGTTTAGAAGTTTTTAGGAAGTAGTATATTCTTTCCTTTTTTTTTTTTTTAGGTCAAAACACAATAAACTTTGGGATTTCCTACATTATGCTAATAACAAAGCAGGTAAAAGCCTTTTAATGATTTAAAGAGGAAAAACAAATGACAATTATTTTCATTATTTTATGCTATTGTTGCCTTCATTTTTTGACCTCTTCTGAAACTAAGCTTTAGGGTTATAAAGCGGGAATAATCAGATTTGAACATCTGTGTTTGAGCTTCTCGTAGTTTAAGTAAATAGGTTTTCAGGACTTGTGTATCCACAGAATTGTAGTCCATCTTCCATTTTCCATCTCCTCCATGTCTTCTGGATGCATCTCCTTTTTTCCTCCTGCATCCAGAACTTGCTTCCTCAATTCTGTCATTTTTTTCCAAGTCACTGATAATTGCCTTTTGGGTTTTTTTTTCCCTCTTTCTTTCTAGTTTGCTCTTTTCTCTCTTCCCCCTTTGAAGAAAGAGATTTAATGTAATGGAGAAAATTTTTCAGGACCCAGAATGAACTTCAATTATATTTGTGAAGCCTGAAGACAAATGACCTGGATGTAAAGAGCCTGGAGTCTTAGGAAGGGTTCTGCAGTGAGCCTGAATTACTTGTGAGTCCATTCTTCATTGGAAAAGAGATCATTATAGACTTCAAATATCTGATAGTGGATAGTGGGTGATTAAGTTAAGAGGAGCTGCTCATCAGCTGAGCTGCACAGAATTCACCTCTTGCAGTGTGTGAACCCAGCTGTCCAAAATCAAGATAGAGTGTGAAATGCCCTTACAGCCTTGGGAGGAAATAATTGTCTTTTGCAGGTACTTAATTCCCATTACCTTAGGTGTTGGTTTGAAGATCATCCTTTCAGAGGGCTGTTCAATCAGAAATTATCAACCCCAGAGCAATCCTAGCCGCTTAAGAAGTGTCTTTTGACACTTTGTCATTGTGTGTTTGATGTGTGAGTTTACTAATAAGACACATTTTTATGTAAACCATTTCTAATGAAAGTGAGAAGCAGAGTGGGGAACTTTGGAAGCTTAGCTGTGAGATTTGCTATTTGCTTATTTTTTAGCATTTTTAGTATCTTTCTTATAAGTAATTTTTTTTAAGTGCCAGATTTTTCTTGTTAGAGTCCTGGAGCACTTCATGTTTGTGGTTTTTCTCCTTCTGCTCCTTCCTTAGCATCAACTCCAAAAGGAGTGGGGGAGAGTAGGTGGGATTTTCGGATTTCCTTTCCTTTCCACCAGGAAGGGCATCTCTCTCTTTATCCACAGCAGCTGTTCCAGTTGCACTTGGATTAGTGTACAGTGGTGTCTTGAGAGTTGCCTGGTGTTGCTTTCCTCTTTGAGCAGGTGAAATGGCTCCCCTGAGTCCTGAACATGAGATTTGTTCAAAGCATTTTCCAGAGCCAGGAGGGGAGTGAGGGGACTGCTGATGAAGTTGGTGTAAGGGGTGCTCATTGCAGAGCAGGTCATTAATCAAAATTCAGAGTTATTACAGAAGCATTAGGAGAGGGAAGTGGCTTACTTAACTCAGAACTGAGACATTATGGATAAAGCTATGCTGCTTTGTAGCATATTCACAATAAGGGGCTTTAAGGATTGGATTATTGCCATCTGCAGCAATCCTTGAGATGAAAAAAAATATAAGAAAGGTGAAGTTGGAATGTGCTGCTCTCCTGTTAAGGTGGTTGCTGATGGAATTCTGCTGGGACCTGGCCACTGCTTCTGGAGTTGTGAGTGCTCAAGACAATCTGCTGAGTGCAGTGAGGCTGCTGAGGCAGAGCAGTGGCTGCTGCATTTTCCTGAGGCAAGTTCAGCAGAGAGGAGTGGGCCTTTCTCTAATTGCTGCTCCCTCAATATCTTGTGTATACAGAATCAGCACCTGGCCAGGATATTCCTTTGTGCAGGCTTTCAGGGGAGCAGCTTCCTTTCCCTTCACCAGGGATGGTGCCATTCTCATTCTGCCTGCTTATCCTGGAAGGCTGTAATGGAGGCAAGGGGAATACAGGTTAAATATGGTGTCTGCAAGGGGAATACAGGTTAAATATGGTGTCTGCAAGGGGAATACAGGTTAAATATGGTGTCTGCAAGGGGAATACAGGTTAAATATCGTGTCTCCCTTCTGAAACTGGTCTGTGCTTCCACTGCAACACAGGTCCTGGTATTTGCACTTCTCTGCTAATTCCTGCAATTGTTTGTGGGAGTGGTGTGTGCTGAGCACAGGAGGTAATGCTTGGAGTTGTAGGGGTGAGTAGCAGAGTGAATGTTTTTTCTCTCTTTGCACAGTCAGTGAATTTTGCAGTGTTTTAGACCCTAGCTGGAAAATAGCAATGGGACATAAAGTGCCAAGATGGCCATTTTAGTGTAGTCCTTGTGGGTTCTCAAAATTTTTTTTCTGAAATGCCATGGGCCTCTTAATTTTATCTGGATTGTTTTCAGAGATTGGCAGCAGTGACATGGATTTCCACATCCAAAGAAGTTCAGGAATATTGCTGCATCATGTCTTTGCTGATCCTGCAATGCAGTAGCTTTGGGCTGTGAGCCCAAATTGTGGTGAAAAGATACAAAATTTCTGACCCAGAGGTAGGAAGAACCAAATGGACAAGACTTGGAGCAGAAGAGGGATAATCACAAGGAAATGCAAATTTTAGATGAAGAGATAGAGCTTTTGTTCTTTTGGCCCAAGTCCTTAATGGGAGAGCTATAGTTAGGCTAGAATTATCTTTATGGATTCAGTGCTGGCAAACTCAGATTCAGCTGCCTCTTAATTAGCATGCAGTATCTTTGTGGTCTTTCACTCTTGAATCAAACTTCACTTTCACTCTTGTGCAATGCCTCAGTGTCAGGTCTGCACAATACATGACCACTCAGGAAAACCTCTGTCCTGCTCATTCTTCAGTGATGTCATTCCTCCTAAGTTGATTTGTCCTTATTTCTCTATAAATTTACACCAGTTCTCCTGTAAGTATATGCAAAATATCCAGTTAGACAATATAGAATCGTGTTAGTGCTTGGGATATTTTTGTAGTTAGTGACTTTGGTTCAAATGCAATAGAATTCATGAAGTTCTACAGCAGCAAGAGAGGTCACATGTGATGCAAGTTGGCCTTAGGGACAGCTTTCTCCCTGCAAACAAATCTGAGAGCAGAGCTGGAAAAACCAGGTGGTAAATTCTTGTGGCTTGGCACTGGCTTTAGGACATGTTGCTTTTAGGGGAAATAGCCTTTTTTTAGCAGGGGTCAGCATAGATTTAGATGTTTAATGTTTCAGTAAGCTGAAAAGTTTGAAACTACAGAGCTCCATCTCTTCAGTATGACTTCACATGTGGTATTTCATTTATTAGCATCTGTGCCCTAAAAAGACTTTTGTTGTTTATTTGTTTTCTTAATGATGAGAAGGGCAGACATTGTATAACTTCTCAGGCAGCAGCGATTATGCAACTGATCCTGTTATTGTGGAGCCAAAGTCCTTCCCAGTCCCTGAGCACCAGCTGCTTGTGTTCTGGTTCCTGCTTTTTCCTTTTCTTTCTTCCCCCCTGCCCTCCCAATTTGTTTGTGAACAAGTTATTTTTTTTTCTATGTTGCTATTTCCTTCTCTTTCCAGTGCCAGTGGCTTGTTTGGGTTCATTCTTTGACTCACTCTGCTGCAAAATCAAACTGCCCTTGTACATCATGGGAAATATGAGGTGTATAGGGAAATAAAATCACTTGATACTTTATGGGTACATAAGAAAAGGCATTTGCTTGGATCTAAATGAAACATTGCAGATGGCCTTTGCTGGAGTTCAGGTCAAAAGTTCAAGTTCAAGTTCTTCTGTCAAAAGAGCAAGTTCATGTTCTCATGATTTCAGAAACACGTAAATAACTGGTGTTTGTTTAGTTTGTTGGGTTTTTTTCCTCTTCCTTCAAAGGGTGGGCTTGAGAGAAATTTTAATTCTCTCCCTGGCCCTGCCCTGGGATCACCAAATAAAATATAGTACTCCTGTGTATAAGATGAGGTAGTTGTAAATCTCATGCTTTTACAGCCAAGTGATCTCACTGCAGTATAATAAAGGCAGTTAATATATTGTAAAAATGTTTGCCCTACTCACACCTCATTTTCAGTCCCAGTTTTATGTCATGTCATTTCCACTTTGTGTCACATAGCTTCCTGTGAGCATAAGAGTGACCAAGGCAGGCTGGTTTGATCCTTGATAAAACATTTAGGGATGGGAGAAGAGGTGGAAAATTGCAGACTGCAGTGCAATTCCCTGCTTACAGATGAGCTGAGTATTACATCTACAAGTCCCAGCAGAGGAGAAATAATAATTGATGTGTGATTCTGCACTGCTGCCGTGTCAGGTGTGATCTGCATCAGTCATAAATAGGCTCTGGTGCTTAGTGTGTCCTATATCAGGAAATACACTGGGGTTAAGGCTTTAAGGTCCTTATTTAGTGTATAAGTCCTATGCTAAAGATGGGATAGGGAGTACAAAGTTGGTCTTTTCTTGCTCACAGTGCCTGCACTGTAGGTTTGGTATTTGGAGGGGTGGCAAGGTGCTGTCATTTGCAGGACATTTAGGTCCTTTCTTCTTTATTTTTGTTGGGATTTCCTTCCTTTCAGTGTCAGTCTGCTTTCAGCAGAGCAGGCACAGAGAAGATTCTCTCTTTTACAGCCACAAGGCTGGATGGGCAGCATGGATGCTTCAGTCCTGTCACCTTACACCTCTCCCCTCCAATTTCCCATGACAGAGATGTTGAGTTCTGGGTTGAAGTGACTGCTGTGGCCACATTGATCACAAATTTACTTCATCATTTCCATTGTTAGTGAAGAGTCTGCTAGAATTCTTCCCTCAGCCTTGCAGTTCTGGCATTGTGAGTACAAGAACGTTGTACTTTATCAAAGCACCTAATAGTGGAGAAATCCAGAAAGAAATGATAAGTAAAGATTAGTAAGAAAGTAAAGATTTTTCTGGAAAAATACATACACCCCCCCCCCCCCCCCCCCCCCCAAAAAAAAGAACTTTATATTATGTCTAATTTTTGTCACTTCCTGGTGGTTTATTTTTGGTTTATTTTTATTTTTGTGTATTTGTATTTTTGTTTATTTTTTATTCTTATTTTTTGTGGGGTTTTTTTGTTATTTTTTGTTTTGTTTATTTTTGTTTATTTTCCTTTATTTTTTAGTTTTTGTTTATTTTGTTTATTTTTTAGTTTTTGTTTATTTTTGTTTATTTTTATTTGTTTTTTTTTTAATTTTTGGGGGTTTTGTTTATTCTTTTTTGGGGTTTTGTTTGTTTTTTGGTTTTATTTTGGGGTTTTTTTGTGGGTTTTTTGGTGGGTTTTTTTGTTTATTTTGGGTGTTTTTTTGGTTTTGTTTTGTTTTGTTTTTTTGTTTAGTAGATGCCTGGAGTGAAAATTACATCCACTGCTGCAGGATTACCCTCCCTGCTGACAACAGGGAAGAGAAACCTCTCGAGGGCTCTCAATTGTGAGGAACCTGGGCAGGGCTGCAGCCCAACCTGGGCCAGCTCTGCGAGGGGACCGAGCCATGCCGGGCCAGCTCTGCGAGGGGACCAGGCTGTGCCGGGCCAGCTCTGCGAGGGGACCGAGCTGTGCCGGGCCAGCTCTGCGAGGGGACCGAGCTGTGCCGGGCCAGCTCTGCGAGGGGACCAGGCTGTGCCGGGCCAGCTCTGAAGCTGGGCCAGCTCTGAGAGGGGACAGAGCCGTGCCGGGCCAGCTCTGAGAGGGGACAGAGCCGTGCCGGGCCAGCTCTGCGAGGGGACCGAGCTGTGCTGGGCCAGCTCTGCGAGGGGACCGAGCTGTGCTGGTTTGATCCAGACTTGAAAACCTCCAAATGTGGAGCCAGCTCAGCCCCTCTGGGCCCATCCTGGTGCTCCTCTGCCCTCCATGGGGAATGAACCTTCTCTCATGTGCAGTCTGAACCTCTCCTGTGTCCCTTCTCTTGTCCCTTTTCCTCCCACCATGCAGTGCTGGGAAAAGCCTGACTTCGCCTCTGGTTTGCCAATAGCCTGTGGCACCTTTTAATATAGGTCAGCCTTCAGTCCTTGTTAGGAAATAGTAACTTCGTGATTAATTAGAGTAAATAAAAATGCATATGAGCTTGGAATTAACGGCGGGGATAACGTAGTGATGTATTGATTACATTATGCAATATAGCATCAGTGAGTGTAGTTATATTGAGCAAGCTAGCATGTAGGCACTAACTGAGAGGGAAAAATCTTTATTTACTTTTGAGTGTACTGTTTGCAACAACTTATACACTTCTCTGTGTAAAAGAAATAAATAACCATACACCCATCAGTGAGGGAATTGAACACAGTCTTTAAAATTGTGTTGCAAGTCTCTAAATACCAAGGTAACTGATCTGTTCTTAAGAATTCCAGAGCATCTGTCCTCAGGGCAGGTATTTGACTTCTGGATTTCAGAATTTTAGATACCATTGGTGTAGATAATCAGTATTTGTCTCTATATCCAGAGGGTTTTGTATCTCCATCCTGTGGGAAGCTAAAGAGCAAGCCAGGCTTTAGCTTCCTGAAATAAACAAAGAACCCCTCTCTGTTATTCTGGTCTTTATTTCCCATTTGATGAAGCAAAATGTTATGAGTATTCATGTAGGTTTATTTTATTTGTTCATCTCTTGGAGATGCTCAGAGGTTGGACTCACTGAGCTTCACAGAAGTCTTCCATCCTCTATAATTCTGTAGTTACATGCAAACAACATCCACTGTTTCAGAGATCATGGTGCTATAACATTAAGACCCAGCTGCTTAATTTTAAACCTCTCCTTTAAAAAGACAGTACTTCTTATCAAGCAATAAAATTAACAAAATTTTATGTCACAGGTGACCTGCAAGTCAGTTCAGCCTGTCTGTGTAGGGAGCATCTGGAGTTTAGCACTGACACATTGTGATTTATTTCTTCCAGAAGCACTTTTCTTTGCTGTTAAGAGCAGAAGCAGGTTTATGGGTGACTGAATTAATGCATCCTTGGCAAAGACTTTTGTAAATTGAGGATTGAGTACAGTAGGTGAGAGCATTCAGAAGACAACTTGAAATAAATTTTACTAATCTATTTAAACGTGCATGGTTTTGATGGTTCATTTGAGGAGGGAATTAGCATTTACTTCCATTTGGAGCATCAACTTGTAGATATTATCTAAGCATGCAAATTTAATTAGGGAGTAATTAAAAGGTGAAGTAACATGTAGCATGTGTGACAGTTTTCTTGTTCCTTTTTCAGACTAATTTTGGTTTTGACTTAATATAAATGTAGTTTATGGAGCATTTTTCTTTTCAGTGGCACAGACATCAGGAGTTGCATTAGTTCTTCCTGACTGCAGTTACAAGAATGGGGCTGTCCAGCAGAGCTTGCCTACAGTAAATGAGATTGGATTTATTTCCTTGACTTTCATTGCCTTGCTTTAAAGAAGTGTAAATTGTTGGTGTTAAACTTTGCTTGCTTTTAAATTGTACCTAGTGCCTGATTTTTGGAAGTTGTTTTGCGTTCTGCCTCTCTGTGTAGAGGATGCTTCTGGAGGAGATGTGGATGCAGCTCGAGCAGTTTCTCTAGGGTGATGTCTCCTTTTATTCTATCTGTTTGGCCATTTGCATCTGCATCTTGAGAAAAACCTGCCTGAAACGCAACACTGGAATTTTTTAGGGTAAGGAGAAGCTTTTTGAAAGACATGGAGTGCATGGTGCCCAGGAGAAACTATCAAGGTTTCTGCTGTATAAGAAATAGTTCAAGTTCAGTTGACAGTGAAACAAAAACATGTTTAAAAAAAACCCACAACACCCAAAAACTTACAATTCAAAGTGCATTTGTTACAAAATGCATAATGACCCAATGGACTTTGCATTTTAAAAAGCCCAAAAGTTTTTATTCATATGATGGAAAAATATTTTTAATTACCTTATGTAATTATGCAGATTACCTAAATCAATTCTTCAAGAAATGCCTGTAGACTGGGACTTGTCTGCTAAAATTGATGGTAGCTGCCATGAAGTGTCACTTAGGTTGTTATTGGTCATGCTCAAGCTGGCCACACTAATATTATGTTTTGAGCAAATAGTTGCAAATGATACATTCCAACTCTTTGAACCAAAGGAAAGCCCTTCAGTGCAGCAGGGAGCTTTGTGTAAGCCATGGGTGGGGTGTGTTTGGTGTCTGAGGCTGGTTTGCTGAATGACACTTGGATTCTGGAAAATAAAAGACGTGGCTGCTGCCAGGATTCAGTGCTGGGTCACGAAAAGGAGGCGACACAGAGCTCGTGTGACGCTGCCTGTGGGGAGGAGAAATCACCACCCTGTTTGTTTTGTACTGCAAGTGGAAGCACCGTAACTCCCCGCTGTATTTGTTACTTTTGGTGTACTTTTTCATGAGGTAATTGCCACTTGAGACGCTTTTTAAGTGATCAGGAGCAGACACTGGATACAGAATGGGTAGTTTGGTTCTTCCCTGTGCTGCTTTTCCAGTGTGGGTTTGAGCAGCCTCTGGATAGTTGTGATCTGTAGATGGGAAAGCCAGAGAGCAAGGTCTGGAGAGGTTCAGGTTATATTTACATGCCTTTCTGCACCCTTTCAGTGGACAGATCAGGTGAGGATGCCTGTGGGCAGCACAGCCATGGAGTTCCATATTGCCTGCATGTCACCAGGAGATCCATTGTCCCTGTGGAGAGTCAGGAACCTAGTTTGGATGGAGAGAGAGTGAATGCCCCAAGAAATCACCTAGGAAAGCTATATCTGAATCTTCTTGAAAAATACAGATCCTTTCCTCCAGGAAAGGCTTTGTTGGACATGCCACTCAGTTCACTTCCCAGAGATATTTCTCTTTTACACTGGAGACTCAGTAAGGCAGGAAGGTGACTAAGCTGTGCCACCCCCTTGACACTGACCAGAACTGGTTCTCCTTTCTCAGAATTTGCTGCAGGGTTTTGTCATTTCTTCTTGAGGGCTTCTGTACCTTCACTAGGCTGGAGGGTGTGAGGAAACTGGAGTCATTTGCTTTGGTGCTTCCAGAGTTTGGTTAGTTCAAAATGAACCTATTTTGTTCCTTAGCTTAGTTACATTTCTTTGCAGGATGCTGGTGTTTGGGGATATTCAAGTTTGAAACCAATTTCTTTTTTTTCTCATTGCTGCAGTATAGAAAGTGTGTGCTACTGGTCTTGCAGTCACTTTTGCTGACTGATGACCACAGAGAGAATTAAAGCTTGAGCAATACTGAGGTTTGTTTGATGGAAGTAAACTAGGAGTCCTTTATTTTTTTGGCACCACAGAAGGCATTTAATTCTTATTAACTGTGTTTAAACAGGACCTCCTGCTCCCCTGTGTTTATTGGTTTTGAGACAAAAAGTGAAAACAATTCACTTCGTGCAGAGACATTGGATACAGTCTTTGTCAAGCCATTGTGACCCTGACAAAATATGGAAGTAAGATAAATGTAAGGGAATCAGGACTTAGGGACAAGGCATTCCAAATGTATTGTGGGACTATAGATAAACCATAGATAAACTTTTGGCTCAGGACCAAATAAATAACAATATGCAAGAGAGTTGTGAGCTGTCTTCAGGGTTGTACTTCCTCATGGCTTTTTCTACAGTTTTAGCTGGAAAAGATGCTGATACTACCCTTTAATTTCTGCTCAAGGAAGCTTGTGGGTTTTGAGTACTTGCAGTGTAACTGGTCATTTGAGCTTTGCAAATATAGTAGGTGTTAATTAAGTTTAGTGCAATCACAGTCTGATCTGATTTGGAGCATGATACCTACATTGTGTGTATTTAAAACCAAAAATCTGTCATTTTGAACCTGAGAGGCAGTTGGTTATATAATAAAATTCTTAATAGAGTGAAATGAAGATAGCTGAAACAGCAGTTCCTTTTAAGGTTTGTCCAGTAACAGTTCCTATGACAAAAGGACTATTTGTTTATCATCTTAGTTTAAATATTTGCTTGCTTCTGCAGAGCTGAAATCAAAGTGCTCTCCTTACTTTTGGTGTTTCTGAGTTCCACGGTCCGATTTGTACAGTTTTATGTGCTGTGCACACAGGTGGTGTTTAGTTCTGGCTGGTGGCTCCTTATTTTTCCTCCTGAGCAGATGGGACTGGAGGGAGAAGGTTTCACAGTCATGGACAATGGAGTTAGGAGAGAAATTCTCATTCACTTGTTAATGCTGAACCACTTGCACTTGCCAGCAAGTTACTTAAGATTTTAGGGCATAGAACAACATTGTAACAGAATTTTATATTGTTTTAACCTCTGCAATATCTCTGTGAGCAAGATTTTCCCATTAGTGCCACCTCTCTTACAAAACCTTTTCAAAGATACCTGATGCTGTACTGCTATTTTATGCAGGCCAATTTTCCCCCACCAAAATATTATCTGCTCCTTTAATGTACAAAATAATAAAACAATAAATTATGTAAATTGTATTATAATTTTTTTCCAGTTGCTTTAAGTATGCCTGTACTGTGTAGTAATCTGGAGTGTAGGAATGCTGTATTTATAGTGCCAGATGGGGAATTAGAGGTAAAGTAATCAGAGGTCTGATAACTAAATAACCTAATCATTTGCCAGGTCCTACAGTGGCCACTGCTGGGTTTTCTGCCTCTGCCACCTGCCTGGGTGAGCTGCAGAACCTTCATGGATTTGTGCTGAAGTGAGCTCAGACTCAGTGCCCCTTGGTGGCTTCTGTGTGTCCACATGCAAATTCTGAGATGAATATTTATAACTCTGAAAATAAGAGGCAGACAGACCAGGGGAGAGGCCAGGGAAATCTGCACCCTCAGTAACTTCACAGTTGCTCAGCTGGGTTGGTGTCAATGTGGCTTAGTTCTTTTTCCCCTGCTGAAATGGTGAGAAATCACTTGGTGCCTCAGAGGGATGCTCTTGCTGATCACGGGCTGTCAGTGGATTAATTATTGGGCTTGCACTTTGTATTAACTCTTTGAGCAGTTCATGTGCTCTCAGTGAGAATCATTTAATCAGAGAAACACTGCTGTGTGTCACTTTCTGCTTTGCTACAGTTCCTTTTCCCAGAGCTATTTAAAAGATTGCTTAGTTTGTGAAAGTCCAGTTGTCATAGGGATGACTCCTCTTTGATTTCAGAAGAGCAGAGCTCTGTGACTTTATTGTCACATTTATATTCTAACCTTTTTCTCTTTTACCTAGTGAGAGAGCAGCTTTGGTGTTGAAGAGAAACCTCGGAAAGGAATGGGCCCTGTTCTCTTGAAGCTGTTTGCCCTGATCCCAGGAATGCTGTAGAGGTTAGTGACGTGAATGTTGAAGAGCTTTTGTGGAAATTGCCTTTTGATTTGTAATTGGCACACTCTTCAGTAAATTCTGTGTGAAGCAGTTCATTTGCCTGTCACAGAAAGGGAGTTAATTCAGGCACTGTCAGAACACAGTCAGCTTAAAATTGCTCTACCCAAACAAAATTTAGGATTCTGTTTATCTGTGGGGATGCTGTGGAAATACATTGCTGGGTGGTCACAGAAAGTTGTGTGGGTGTGATGCATGCTCAGGCACAAGCTGCATTAAACTTGGAGGTTTTAATCAATAGGTTAAAAAAAGGGTAAGAACAATCATAATACATGAGACTGTAGTGCCAGATTCTTCTTGGAATTTCTCAAGTCTCTCATTTTTACTTTGAGGGAAGGATACTCCTGATAGGTGTGTGTGTGTAATTACTGAATAGTAATGTCCAAGCTTTGCTGGGACACCCTTTGACATAAAGACCCATTTTGGAGCAAAAGGAAAAAGAACACAGTGGAAAGAAGGCTGCAGCATGTCACAGACACTGAAAGTGGTGAACCAGTGGGCAAAGACAAGGAAATGTTACTTGGCATTGCTCCTTGAGACATGTAGAGCTCAACAACTGCAAGTGTTGCCACTTTTTACCAAGAGCTTTAGTCACTGATGTATTCTCACCATCTTGTTTCATATAAAACTGAGAGTTGTAAAGTGTTCAAGGGTGAGGTATCAGTTCTAATTTAATAGAAGCCTACAGAAAGACAGAAACCCCAAAGCACATCCTTCCATGTGAAATCCTGCACTCCAACATCAGTACTTTCATTTTAGCTCTATGCTGCTGCTTTTGTTTCTAATGTTTTATTCATTAACAAAAACCACAAACCTGTTCACAAGGGGGCCTTTTTTAATAGAAAATGCCTAGCTCCCTTCAACCTATTGTGTTTAGATTTTTTTGAGACATATATACCACTTTATGGAGAATAAAAGAAGATGAAAGATTCATCTCCTCTCATGGCAGTCTCCCTCTTTCTAAAAGCAGTTGGTTTCAGGCAGCCTGTTGAATGCAGACTATTCTGTGAATTTGTGAACTGTCTAGTTAGAATCTCGATCTGCTATTCAGATACTTATGTAGGAAATATTTCCTTGGCACTTCATGCATCCTGTTCTTCCAGTTCTGAGGACATGCAAGAACTGGCAGAGCTTAACAGCTTGGTTTTAGGGTTGTGATTATGTTCCTTTCAGACAGAGCCTGCTGTATTTGATTTGGTTGAGCTCTCTGTGGGGCCATGCTGAGTTTCTCTCCAGCTGTGGCATGACTTACCTGCAGCTACATGGATAATAGCAAAAACTGTGATGCACTTTATGAGCACATAGGAGATAATGAGATAAGGGAAGACAGCCAACCAACATAAATTTGCCAGGGAGAAAATTGTGTCAAACTGATTAGTTTGCTTCCTTGACAGATGAATTAGATTAGTGCATAAGGGAGGCAAGGGATAGAAGTGATACAAATAGAAGTGTGTAAGGTTTTGAAGGATGTTCTTTTGAGTGTAATATGTGCAGTGTTTTGGTTTTTTAAAATGAGATCTTCCTTAAATAACTATACTGCAGGAGCAAAATTTGTTAAAAATGGTTCTGTGGAGCACTTAATAGGGATTCAGGATCACTTGGAAAGGCATTTGAAGTAGGCTTCCATCCTATTTATCCAGTTTATCAATGACACCCATTGGTTTGGATTTTAGTGCATGGAGTAGAGCTGTGCAGGTGCTGTCAGTTCAGGGGCAGACAGAACAGGCAGCCCAGAGTGTTGATACCCCCTGTTTGTCACTGGAATAAGCAAAATGTGTGTGTTGGCTTGCCCTGGCTCACCCTGTGTTTATTTGCTGTACCACAGGAGCTCAGGCAGTGTGTGTAACCCAAATATTCTGAGTTTACTGCCTTGGGTGGCCTCTCCAACACTCACAGCACAGCTTGTGGTACTTTTCTATCCTTTGGAAAACTGCAGCACTGAAACCTAGAACTTGAAAGGAAGGGTTTATTTGTAGCAGTTTCTTTATTCTGCCACAAGGAGAAAATGTATGAGTAAGGAAAAGTGACCATATTTTTCAAGAGCTTTTGTAGAATAAGATATGAAATACAGAAATGATTGCTATCTTGGGATGGTGTTGGAGGGGTCTGTCATACTGCTTTGTTTTAAATTCCCTGTGATAGAGAGGGGTGTTTGTGTGCCATGCTCTTCTCACAGTTGTCAGGTTATCATGGAAGATTCATTTCATGGCTCCCTTAGAGGTAAACACCAATATTTCACACTGGTCAGTAATTTTTGCTAGCAATAGATTAATGCCAGAAACTCCCTTTGACATGTTCCCATCTGTGATGCCATAGTTTCTTATGGATGTGAAGCACAGTGAGGCAAAAAAAAAAAAAAAAAGTCTCTGTTTAAGTTATCTCTGTGGGGATGCTCCTCTCTGTTTCTGTCATGGCTGCTGCTGTTTTCCTGACTTCTTGGGGTATGGCTTTCTCCTTGCAAATGTTTTTCTAGCAAAACAACAAATTGTAGGAATGCTGTGGAAGTTTCATGCCCCATCTTCTGTCCCAAAGGGAGGGGAATATTAAGAGCCACTGCTGATAAAGGCAGGCCTTAGGCAGTCCCTTGGAAAGACTTTTAAGTCCCATGAATTGAAACAAACTGGAGGCACAGCAAACCCAGTTTTAGAGCTTTTCCTTGTTTGATTTTAATTTCAAGAAGCTGCTTGGGAAGTCTCAAAGGCACATGGCTGTAGATGCAAAAATAACTATTCAAAGTGCTGGGAGATGAAACTGATGTGCAGCAATTTTTATAAGTGAGGAAATAATTGTGCAGAAGTGGGCTACCACCTGCCTGTGTTGCAGTGAGAGTATATTAGAAATACTGTTTATTCTTTGGTGTTCCTAAAAGGTCACCTTAGAAGAAAATAGAGCAGTAAAATTGAATTAAAAAAAGAAATGTGTGATAAAATTGTGAAGTAATATATGGATGTATAAGAGAAGACGTCTTTGCTATGATACCATTGTTGCAATTAAATTTAGTATTGAGCATTTATTTACCTAATTCTTTCATGTGCCTTTGTTTGTCAGCATATTGCTGGGTTTCACTCTGTTTATTGCATTGTGTTTGTCTTAAAAATAAATAAGAGTAGTTATCCTCAATCTGTACACTGCTTACTGTCAAAGCCTAAAAGGAACACAAAACCAGAGAAGAGGGGTAGCATGATTTCTGTACCTGGAAATGACATTACAGAGCATTTGATAGACAATTACTGTCTCTTTTTTTGTTTTCTTCTTCATGTTTTTTCCACCACCAGGGAAGTCTGTTTCTTTAGTGTGAGTGTTTTGTGTAGGGGAATCCAGGGGAAAATTATTAATAAACTCCATTCCAGTAGTTATGTTTTTACCAAGTGGATGTTCAAGTATCCTTCTGGGATGAATTGAGTTGGAAAGCAGTGTCCACTGTAGTCATTTGAGTATCATTCTGGGAGAATTCTTTTCAGAGAACTTCAGCTTCAATCATCATTTATTCTCTGTACCCATGGGTATTACTAGGGGAAGGGGCAAGTGCTGTGGTGAGACATAACATGTGAGTTTGGATAACATAATGGATTTCCTTGGAGAATACTACCACTTCTGAGTAGTTTCACTAGTTTCACTAGTGAGGTGAAACAAAACACCTGGCAGTTCTAGATTGTATGGTGCTGTGAATGAAAGTATCATTGCAACCTGTGTAAAAAACACAACAAAACAACAAACCCCTAAAAAGCAGAAGAGGTAATCAAGAAAATCCACACTGCATCTAATGTAGATTCTAGTAAGGAGTGTCTCTTGCCCTTGGTTTATTTTTCCCCCAGAACAATAAGTTCTGCTGTAACCAAAATTGAAAGGTATTTACTTTGCAGTGAGATAAGAGAAGCAGGAAGATGTCATCTTGCAGATTAATTTGTAAGCCGTGATCCATCATTCTCCTTGCTGCCGACCAGATGTCGTTCTGCTCGAGCGCAGTTTTCCCATCTTGATCCAGCGCTCGCCTGGCTTGGATTTGTTCTTTGTGAGGCAGCTGTGTCAGTGAGATTTGCAAGGAGGAGGATCCCTGCCCTTGGTGTTGGGAGGGAGCAGCAGCTCCCTGCTCACAATCCCTCCCTCCTGGGCACAGAGCTCAGCACAGCCGCGGGGATGTTCACTGACCGAGCGCTGGCAGCGCCGTGGAGGCACAGCAGCTTCTCTCCTGTCCCTCGTATTTTACCAGGGGAGCACTTCAAAACAAAGATGCTGGCACTGAACCTCAAGAATTCGAGGTAGGATGAGACCTAAATGAATCCAATTTTATTTCTTCCCATGATACTTTCCCCCTGCCAGACTAAAACATCATTCTGTGTCTAGCACGTGTGAAATTTTACCTCCTGTTACAGGAGAAGCTGACCAAAGCTGAGGTTGATCAGAGATTTAGTCAAAATCTAGTGATATTTTGGAATAAAATGCATCATTAAAATGCATCATCACCAGTGCATCATTTTCTGTGTTTAGGATGTTGTCCAAAA
This sequence comes from Cisticola juncidis, assembly GCA_013400215.1. NCBI lineage: Eukaryota > Metazoa > Chordata > Aves > Passeriformes > Cisticolidae > Cisticola > Cisticola juncidis. The sequence continues at coordinate 46,952 of VXBR01007114.1, read as the reverse complement.
TAGGGTAGTTTACATTTATCATCCCAGCTAAAGAAGAAAATGATTTATTTTAGTTTGTCACGTGGGTAGTTTACAAAATACAGCTAATACGAGCCTTGAGTGCAGTAGTTGTGCTGTGAAGCAAGCTTGATATTGAGTTATGTTACACATGTTCTAAGAAATCTAACAAAGTTGGAGAAAATAGTATTAAGATAGTATTTCCCCTGTCTTTTGAGTGCTGTAGGCTTCGTTTTTTCCCTTGGAATAAGAAAAACTCACTTTGGGGGGGATTTGTAGCTGTCCTGTTTCATCTTGTAATACACTGCAAACTGGTGTTGAGAAATCATTTATTCACTGTGAAATACAGCTTTTATTTTGGTTCTGTTGCCAAGCAGGGCTAGAACATGAGTAATGAAGAGAAAAACAAGAACACTTTTTAAAGTAGTTATGGTAAATAGTAAATATACCAACCTCTTTATTGGCAATCAAAAATAAGCAAAATAAGTATGGGTTTTCTAAAATGTTGGAGCTTTTTCCCTTTATGAGAGACACCAATTTAATGTATAAGAATATCTACACCCACTTCAGTCATTTAGTAAGAGCCATTGAAAAAAAAATTCACTGAGAACTGGAAAAATCCATTCACTGAGTAATTAATATTGTTTTAAAAGTCTGCAGTTTTAGTCAGCTTGTAACTTTGTGTTTTTTTCATGTTAAGTGTTTATATTGTGGGGGGTGTTTTGTCTTTTTTTCCCCCTCTTTTATTTTTTCCTGTTGAATCTTTTACCTGACACATTTAGTGCTACGAATGGAAACCTTGTAGCTCTGATGGGCCAGTTCTAAATCCAAACAGCTCAGTCCTGCCTGGATCTGTCCCAGGCTTTCTCTGCAGGGCTGTGTTCTGGGAGCAGCAGTCTCTTGTGTTACTGGGGAGAGGGAGCTGTTTACTGTAGGGAAAAATCCACAATCAGCTCTTTTGTCTTTACTCTTTGCTCCGTGTGAGGCTCCTGAGAAGTGTTCCCATGTGCAGTGTGGAGGGGCTGGATCCAAAACCAGGCTGGGAGCCAAAGATGTGATCTAGCTCTACCTGCAATCCTCAGGTGCTTGAAGATCAAACTGAGAGGGGTTGAATTGTTTTATCTGCAATTTGTGATTGTCATCCCCAGAGCATCTTCTGCCACCCAACAGAGAGGGGTCAGGGGAAGGAGAGGCAGAACACAGGGAGGGTGAGGAGAAGAGACAGTGCTTTTCTCCCATTATTACAATACATGTTTAGTTGCACAAAGCTTAGGAATCTTTTCTGCTTTTCCCAGTGGTGGTGCCTCTTATGAGCAGCAGCTGAGGGAAGCGGGATTGTTTAACCTGGGGTAAAAGAGGCTTGGAGAGGACATTACTGCTCCCTGCAGCTGCCTGAAAGGAGGTGCCAGTGAGGTGGGTGTCACTCTCCTGCCCAAGGAACAGGATGAGAAGATATCACAGAATCATTAGGGTTGGAAGAGACCTGTGGAAATCACCCAGTCCACCCCCCTGCCAAGGCAGGGTCACCTGGAGCAGGTGACACAGGAGCACTTGGATTTGGAATGTCATGAGAGAAGGACACTCCCCAACCTCCCTGGGCAGCCTGTTCCAGGGTTCTGCCACCCTCAGAGTGAAGAAAGTCTTCCTCCAGGTCGAGGTGGAGCTTGTAGTGGTTTAGTTTATGGCCAGTGCTCCTCATCCTGTCACTGAGCACTGCCAGAGAGTCTGGCAGCATTCTCTGGGCACCCACCTTTGTGATATTTGTGGGCATTAATGAGAGACTCCAGACTGAGCAGAGTGAGGTGATGCAGCCCCCTCATCATCTTTGTGTCCCTCTCCAGGAGCTCCTTGTCTCTCTTGTCCTAGGGAGCCCAGAATGAGTAGGGGGGCAGGATCACCTCTCCAAATCTGCCCAGATGCACCCCAGGATCCCATTGGCTCCAACCATCAAATGTCCTCAGGTTGTGTCAGGGAAGGCTTTGAATATTAGGAAAAAGCTCTTCACAGAAGGGATTATCAAGCCTTGAAGGAGCCTGCTCCAGTCACCGTCCCTGGGGGTGTTTAAAGATGTGCAGATGGGGCAGTTGGGAACACGGTTTAGTGGTGGCAGTGCTGGGTTAGAGGCTGGACCTGATGATCTCAAAGGTCTTTTTCAGCCTAAGTTGTCATTTAGTTCTGTACTGTAAGGTGTGCAGAACTTGATTTCAGTGGATGCCTTCGGACCATCCTAATTTCTGGCAGTAGATGTGTATTTGTAAGTATTTCTGCTGCTTTTCCATTCATCTCTGGACTGAATTGCTGATTATAAGGCCTTGGGCTGTTTTATTTTGTTTTACACTTAGGAATACTATGAACATGCAGCTTAAAAAATCGGGATTATTCACTCTTATTTACTTCCTCTTGCTTCAGAAATAAGCAAGCATTTGTGCCCGGCCTTTAATGCTGATTTAAATGCAGATACGCTGCTGTTTTTGTTGCAATCTTTCTGCCTCGATGGTAGCAGAGAGAGGAATTTTATTACATCAGCCAAACATGTGCTGGTAGGATCATTTTGTTGTTTTTCTTATCCGTGTTGTTAGAAACAAGGGTGGCTCTATGGAGACAAATTTTACAGGTAATGGGCTTCTACTTACTGCTCCTTCATATGCAAATTTCTTAAAGGCAGAAGAAATGTTTTCTTTTCGGTCTATAAATGGCTGGTTTATATGGCTGCAGGAAGTTTTTGCTTTGGATTTCTGTTGAGAAGAAATCCCACTACCACCAGCAGCACAAATGGGGACGGTGCTCTTGTTTTAAAAAAATTGGTGGCTTTTTTAGCTAAATATGAGAACCCTGCTTAGAGTCACTATTGTCATTACTGAACATGTCCTTACTGTGAGGATGTAGAGGCTTCTCCTGTTCCAGTTTCACTGCTTTCCTTCCCCACTTCACCCTCCCACTCCTCATTACTTGGAAAGGTGAATAGACCACTCTTCCCCATTCGTGGCGGTGGCTCATTGTTTCACTATTGATTCGAATGCAATAACTCTTCTAGGAAGGCTTTTTTTGCTTTGCTTGTTTACTGTGAATATAAGAGCCACTCTCCAGAGCTCTTGTTTTATTCCTGTGCATTTGTTGATGTCTGCATGCCAACCAAGCACACACTTGTCTCTTCAGATCCCAGATTATTTTATTTGTTTTTCTGTGTGTGTCCCTTTCCCTCTCATCCTCTCAACCCCTTTTGTGTTTTCTAGGGGTTTCTTAGCAGAATTTCCTCTCCTGAATTTCATGGTTTAGTCATTGCCATGCAGCTCAGGCCATCAAGCTAAAATTTCAGTTCTGCTCTGTTCCCAGTGGGCTGTAACTGGTATTCTATTTGTCCAATTAATGCAAATCAGTTTATTTAGGCCTTTTGAAAACAAAACAAAAACAAAACAACAAAATCAGCATTCAAAGATGCTCAAGACAATATTTTACCATGAAACACATCAAGAATTCAATCAAAAGTTGCTCTCCAAGATTACTGAGGAAGCAGATAATCTGTTCTGTTTTGGTTTGAGTTTTTAACCAATTTTTGCCTATTTCTTGGTATTCTGCATATTTTTCCTGATGCTGCATGGGTTAGTTGGTTCAAAAGCTTCTGATAACGTGTTCCAATTGATTCCTCCATTTCAGATGATTTTGCTGAGGTGCAAATGTCTCTGAGATGTTTCAATTCTGCCAACATAGTGTTTTGAACCAAAATGATGTTTCAGTATTTACTTTTTCTCGGTGTGTTTTTCAGCTCCAGGTGTTTATAGCAGTGTTGAGGTTTTTAGGATAATATCAGTTTGCTTATCAGATGTGAAAGGGGGTCATTCCAACCTCAAATGCCCAGTTACAAAGTTCCAGATTAACACTAATCTGATCAATTTTAGGTTCCAGAAGTAATCTGCTGGGTTTGTAATGTATTCATAGTGGTTAAACTGAAGAACAGAATTTCTGTTCCCTCATTCCAAAACCCGTTAACTTACTAGGCAACATTTTTCTATAAATAAATGTTTCAAAAATACACATTGGTGAGAAATGTCTCTATTTTTGTCGTGTTTTGTGTCTGCTCCAGCCAAGTTGGACTTTGCTGCTGCCTGTCAGGATTTTTGTGTCGCACATATTTTTGTCTCTTGGGTTAGCATATTTTTCTGGTAAAAAATGTCCTTTGCATTCCTTGAGCAGAGGAGGAATTGTATATGCAGAGCTAGTTCATGGCAGTCAGGGCTGGATTTCTGGCTTTGAGGCCGCTCTGGAACAGGTCAGAGGAGTGGAAAAAACGCCTCAGTGATTGCACAAGATGGGCAAATGTTTTCTTGGAGCCTGGGTGTCTGTGCATGAACCACCTGGAGGTGCTAATGCAGGTGTCTCCTTTCTAACATAATTCCTGTATGGAGCCCTGTGCTTTGATCTTCACTGGAACTGATGATTAGGGGTAATGAAACATGACAAGATGGATTTATTTCCTGGAATGACCATTCTTCATCTCCTAAAGCAGAAAGGCTTCTTTTACACATGAAGAGTTTTGTTTGGTCCTCAGCCCTGCAATGGCAATTTATTTCTGCCTTGCACACATTATTGAAAACCTTTTTCTGATATAAATATTGTCTTTTTTCTCTGACCTAAGCAGATACCATGGAGCAAGAACAGTTGGAGGTATGGAATTCTCCACCTTCTTTGATGGCTAGCAAACCTAAACTGGTTTTTGGAAATCAGATCTGTGTTTATATGCAGAGGAGGTGGTTTGAGACTTTGCATTGAAATTCAGAGATGAAGGTGTGTAGAACCCAGCAGTCAAATATGGATTTCAGGTAGCCTTAGGGTTGGTTGGATGGTATTTCTTGGTCTTGTTTTGTGAAGAGAGGAAGGACCATCTGCTGCAGATACCTCAAAGATGAGGTTTTCTGCTCCTCCTACTTGGATGCAATATTCATTACGTGCCATTTGGCTTCTGAAAAGTCAAAATTACTCATTCGGTTCCCCTGACCTTTTTCAAATGCTGCTTTTAAACAAGTGGTGGATGTACCTATTCAAATGCTTACAAGAGCAGATTTACCTTTTGTGTAATAGTTCAAGACAAAACAAGAATTAATCTTTCATTTTAATGAAAAAATATGTAAAGTGTTGAAAGGCAAACACCTTAAATCAATACACCTAAAATTGTGTTTTTAGGGGTTTCTTAGCAGAATTTTCTCTCCTGAATTTCATGGTTTAGTCATTGCCATGCAGTTTGCCATTGCCATGTGTCTCCAGTCAAAAGGACCTGTATTTGAGCTTTCTGGCAGTTTGTTTTTTCAGCATTTTCAATTCTTTTCCTTGGTTATCAGTATATTCTGAGCTGAGAAAATGTAAGCCCTTAAATCTTGTTAAAGGCTTCCTCAAAGAAACGCAGCGCTGAGACTTGAGTTCATGGTGATGACAGATCATAATGAGTGCTAAATAAAGATGTAGGAAGTGGAATTATCATCATCCAGCCAAAAATCACATTCTAGGTGCAGCGTGGACAGATTTGTTCCTCGCTGGAGAAGGTGGCACACATTTCCTTCCCTGTGCAGTCTCATCTTCACTGTCTATAAAAGTAACTTGTAGCTCCCTCCTGTTCCATCAAGGTGTGAGTTCTGCACAGCATCCCTGATCCTGTGAGCAGTGATTGCTGTCACATCCTTTGTCCCCACGTGTGCACAGGTTGTCCCTCATGCCAGAACTGTCCTGTGCTGCTGCTCTGAACTGTGGTGTTGAAGGAGACTCTGCAGTCCCAAGGACAGTCTGGATGGTGGGGCTGCACCTGAGGTATCCAAGTTTTCTGTGCTTTTCTTGTGCAGAAATAGCAACAGAGAAAAGTGATGCAATTTCAGCTGCGGTTTGGAGAAGTACTGCACACTATTTTCAGCTGGGGTAGGATTTAACACTTTGGTTTACAGGCTTTACTTTTTGGAGTTGGCAAAAGAAGTTTTTATAGCCTGGAAATATTTTGTTATAGTAGTACAATTTTGGTAAATGTGGTTATTAAAGCATCAGAAAGTGCAGTGACAGAGTTATCTTCTAGATACAAACTTTACATGGTAAGTTAGAAAAAGAATAGGCAGAAGTCAAAAGTACTTAATTTTTTATTTGAACAAAATGAAGTGCAAAAAGTTGATACTAAAGGTCATTTTCCTTTTAAGTTATTTATTCCTTTCCTTTCCATTTTCCATTTAAGTTATTACTAAGTAAGAATATGTGCATTATAAGTCTTCAGCAAGACAGCTCTCCTCCTTCCCTGCAGCATAGGTCAAAAGTATCACTGTTATTTAATTGTTGTCCTTTTACACTGAATATAAAACCTTCAGCAGGGTACAAACCACAGGAAATCTACTCTATCAGCACCTGCTATTATGTGTCATTATCATGAATAATTTGTGGGAAATGGAAGAAGACTGATAGTCCATGTTTTATGTCTTTATCTTTCTCAATAAATGGTTACTGAAGTTCTTCATATTTATTGAAGCATTAGGAATTTTTGTTTGCAGAGATTTCAAGGCATTAAGGTCAGATTGAGCATAAGAATAGCATTTGTAATATTGCAAATAACAGAGAAATTGTATCTTTAGCTGTCATCTGACTGGAGTTCAGAGTACAGGAAAAATATGTCCTGAATCAGGATAGCAAGGCTTTTTTTATTTGTTTATATCTTAGAGGTGTTAAAGCAAAAAATAGCTTTATTGAATTCTCATTTTTGGATACTGCCCTGTGAACTGAGACACCTCTGTAAGCAGCTCTTCACCCTGTAGAAACAGACCAATATCAGCTCTTTTATTAATCTAAAAAGTCTAGATTAAGTTTTAGGTGGTAACATGAGTTTCCTTAAGATAAGTTTTGAATTATTTGAGTGCAAGGGGAGAAAAAACCAAACCATACACACAAAAGTCATGAGCTTGAAATAATAGTGTGACTCTGCAAATCCTTGCCTGCTCACCTTCCTTGACTTCTTAGTAATACAGAAGGTGGAGTGGGAGTCAGTGGTGTTTTCCTGCTGGGGGGAATTTCTCAATGAAATAATTCCCGTTTCAGCCAGATGACTGCAATGTTCAACAAGAGGAAATCACAGTCTGGGAACAGGCACTTTTATTCTGGGACAGAATATGGGATTTGCTTCTCTTGGGAGGGAGAGTGGGACCAGGCAGCATCCCCCAGAGGCTGTGTGCCAGCCCAGTCTGCCAGGGAGGGCTCATGGCATCATTTTCAGCAGCACAGCCTGCTTGTGCATGACTTTCTTTGTGTGTGAGTCGTTGTTTTGTGTTTGGTGGCAGGGCTGGGAGGGGGAAGGGAAGGGGAGGAAGTAGTTGTGCTCTTCGCTTCCCCTCCTGCTGATGTTTTTGTCTACAAAGAGAATTTTTTATTCCTGCTCAGTTCTAAGCACAAATGGATGTGTAGCTAGCCAGTAACAGCTCTTTATTGTTTCCTTTGAAGGCCAGACAATGTCCTTTTGAACAGTGGGCATTGGTGGTCATCTTCAGAATGTTGGTATTAACTACAAGGGTAGGGAATCTGAAATTCAGGAAAGGAGTAACATAGTGGGGAGGGAACTAACAGGTGTGGAATTTACTGATCCTAATGGACTTCTGTGATTCATTATAGCAAGAAGACTTAAATTTCATTTTCCTGAGATAGTTGGGGTGGAGGCATGTGCTGATGTCCCATTATAATCTGCAAAGAAAGAAGTTGATTCCTGTTTCACTGCTAAGCTGCTGATGTAATACCAATATAGTGCCTGGAGAAACACTTGTGACTGTAATTACTAAGCAGATAATTACCTAGCTGCTTATTTAAATAACATCCTTTTGGAACTAGATACACAGCTTGGACCTATAATAGCTGTTGTGAAAATGAGTGTCTCCTTCAGCTTCTGTCCGTCTACCTTTTTTTTTCTTCACAAATGTTTTGATAGCTGTGGTGGTATTATCCATACATTATCATACCCTAACTTGTGTTAATTATTGTGTGTATGTGTTGTGTTTGTCTCACAGTGTTGGTCTTTGAGCTTTGTAAGTTATTGGTATTTTCTGTAATGTAATTTATGATCATTTTCCAACAGCTTCCACTACAGTAGAAAACACTTCTAACTACCAATATTTCTATTGGTAGTTAATTGCCTTCACTTTTACATAAAGCATAAAAGTTTGTTACTGATGTCATTTTCCTGGCTTTAGCATCCAGCTACTGTCTTTCATCACAACTTAGTCTTTGGTTTGGAGTTATTCAGTAATGTCTACTTTCCCTTCGTTACTCTAATTACCTTTGGAATCATCACTTCTCCTTTTATTAATTGACCCTCCATGGTAACCTCTCTTTTTGATAATTTAAATAAGTAAGTTCTTTAAGTTTCTTGCTGCAAGGCATTTTCTGCTCTGGAGTAATTTTTACAACTGTTACTGACCTTTGATTTTTCAGCTGCTTTTAAGGAATGAGATGTAGGCATTACAATTCTGTGGAGTATTTCATTGTTGGTAGTCTTTATATATGAAGCAGAAACTGTTTTCTGTGTATTCCCCTTCCTCCTTCCCTAAAGTGAACATGGCTGTGAGTTCAGTCCCTTTTGCTGCAGTGTCCAGTTGGTTATGTCTCTTTTAGGGATTTGTCTGCTCTAACCCTCACACCTCTCATGCAAGGTCCTGCCTGATAAATTTCAGTCACAAAAGTGAAGCCTGGAAGACTTGGTCCATGTTGTTTAGAAGTCTGAGGTGTTATTCTGCAGAGCCAGTAGCTGGGGGTGAGATGAATGATAGCTCCACTGGATAACTTTGTCTCTTTGCCATAGGAAAGTCAGGAAAAAAAAATCTGTGCTTATCTCCATGATAAAGCCAATGTCTGAGAGAGCTGGAAGGCCTTGTGTGATTAGATTTTAAAGTACTGTTTTTATTCTAGAATTAATTTGAGAACGCTTTGCATTATGTAGATAACAGTGTTGTAAATGCTGTGGGATGTGCACCAAAGGATCGTAAAACTCATCCAATAAAAAGTACCAAAGCATTTTGCAGTGTTCAAAGCCTGGCCAGCCTCCTTTCTGCTGGAGAACATCGGATGCTTTTCCCTTTCAAGCTGTTGGCTTTAAATCCTCCAGGCACATCCTAATCAATGCCTGGCATATCAAAGCACTAGCGCTCTTAACTGCAGCGTGCTACTCATTGTGGGAGAGGGTGCTGTGTGTTTAAAGGTAATATATTAAAGGGAATATTTGGTGGAATAATGGAATAAACAAACCTGCAGTCAGCAAGCTCCTTTTCCTCTGTGGCAGGACAGGAGGGAGCCTGCAGCAGCCAGCCAAGATGAACATGGTGAAGCGGATCATGGGCCGGCCGCGGCAGGAGGAGTGCAGCCCGCAGGACAACGCGCTGGGCCTGATGCACCTGCGGCGCCTCTTCACCGAGCTCTGCCACCCCCCGCGCCACATGACCCAGAAGGAGCAGGAGGAGAAGCTCTACATGATGCTGCCCGTCTTCAACAGGGTGAGTCCTGCATTTTGGCCACAGAAATCCCCTGCAAGTTACAGGCTGGGGACAGCGTGGCTGGGCAGTGTTCAGGAAAGGGACCTGGGGGTGCTGGTCTGTAGCAGGAGCAAGATGACTGACAGAGCTATCCCAAACTGGGCCTCAGACTTGGGCCTACTGGGCCTCAAACGTCTAACCTATGTAGTACTAGTTAAGCTTATCTCGTAGTAGGAACTCAGTTAAGGTGTGGGTATTAGTAGAATAGAGCAATCACGCTGAAAGTACCGTAGCTGCCTTAACTTGAGGTAGTTTGCCTATTTCTTCATGAGCACTGCCAATAGGAATGCACCTGCTATTATAACCTGTTCTTTCTGTATTTAACCTGCCATCTCAAGGAATAAACGGGAGAACGTGTGATATAATCATGTTGGTTGGACCCTCGTTTCTCTCGTCTCTGATCCCTGCACGGTCCGAGCTTCTCTGGTTGACAGTGGGTTGGGTATGAGCCAGAAACGTGCCTTGGTGGCCAAGAAGGCCAATGGCATCCTGGCCTGCATTAGGAATTGTGTGACCAGCAGGAGCAGGGAGGTCATTCTTCCCCTGTACTCGGTGCTGGTGAGGCCACACCTCGAGTGCTGTGTCCAGCTCTGGCCCCTCAGTTTAGGAAGGCTGTGTCCAGTTCTGGGCCCCTCAGTTTAGGAAGGATGTGTCCAGTTCTGGGCCCTCAGTTTAGGAAGGATATTGAGATGCTTGTCCCCTTGTTCTGTCAGTGGGAAGAGACCAACCCCACCTGTGTACAACCTCCCTTCAGGAAGTTGTAGAGAGCAATAAGGTCACCTCTACGCCTCCTCTTCTCCAGGCTGAACAACCCCAGCTCCTTCAAACATTCCTCACAGGGCTTGTGTTCCAAGCCTCTCACCAGCCTCGTTGCCTCCTCTGGACACGCTCAAGCATCTCAAAATCCTTTCTAAATTGAGGGGCCAGAACTGGACACATGTTTTCTACCTTTTACCCTGCTGTTTCTCTGCCCTGTTCCACCTGAGAGCAATGAGGTGATGTGGTTCTTAGCTGCCAGTTGAGATTAAAATACAACAATGCTGTGTAGAAAAATTAATCCTAATCAAGACAGCCTTAGTAGGATTTTCAGTCTGCTCAATCGTGTGCTTCAGTGGATGGATCACTTGAATGCCATTCTGTTGCCCTAGGTCTTATTTCTACTGCTAACCTGTTGTGTGAGTTTGGGAGAAGTAAGCTCAGTTCATATGCCTCCTCTTTAATTTAGCTTCTTGGATTATGTGCCCTTTAGTTATGGACTTTCTTGATTTGTTTTTACAAATTAGCACAGTGGAATCTTAATCTTGCCTTGAGCCCGTGAAGGTTATTTTGGTGCAGTTATGCTTAGAAATCTCCCTCTGGTGGTTGCATGAGGCTGATGCTCATGATAATAGAATAGAAAATAGAAAATAGAAATCCCCCACTTGAGCTTCCTCAGCACTTTGATCTGCAAGTGGAGAAGAATTTTTTCTTAGCCTTTATGGTAACTCCTGGCAGAAGTGTTATATCTATGGAAATTGCAGTTGGTGATATTACTGGGTTTGAGTAAAACTAGTTTAGCAATGCATGTACAGCAAAGGAAAGACTTTGATTAGACTTCTGAGATAAAAGAAGAGTTAAGTTTTAATTTTTCTGTTGTTTCTGCCTTTTCTCTTTCCTATTTTCTTTCTTAATACACATCTTCCCTCTCCCTTTATGCCATTTGCTGGCTTTGTCCTAATTCTCAGCTCCTCCTCTGGACTCTGCTGAAGCCAGTTGAAATTATTTCATGTCTTTGCACTGCTTGTTCTAACAGCTCATGTGCTGAAGCATTCTGAAAACCAAATCAGTAGCCCCAAGTTTGCTTTTTACTTCATCAAAACCAGCTCTTGTTTTAAGTAATTTCAGGTACTGTTTATATTCTTGAGGAGATTGATGATTTCTGGGATTTCTATTGGTGTGAATGCATCTTGGCTACTCTTTTCCTCAGTTTTCCCCTTTTTTGTGATAGCTTTTCCTTCCCCAGGTTCCCCATGTCTCTTTTCCATTTTTTGCAGAATCTATCTAGTTTTGTTTATGGGCTCTTTTCTCTGAGTCCTAGAGACTCTTGTGTGCCCTTCTTTACTGAAGTGAACTTGGTGCTGAGGCACATTCTTACATGATGATGTTTTGTTTTTCAGTCCTGCTTCTGGTTGTTTTCTTCCTCTTTTTTCCCCCCTTTCAGTTTCCTTGTTTAGTTTTAACATCAATGTCCTCAAGCTCTGTGTGCTTTGAGCTTTTGCTCTTCTTGGAGCTGTCCTTTGTGCCACAAATACAGGCTGTTGCCAGATGCTGTCACTTCAGTTTTTAGTCTCTAAAATCTGGATTGTAGCTTGGCATATTGAGGAAAGCAGGTGTTGTTTCTGCTCTTTCACTTCCTTTCTTGCAGACCTTGATAATTATTATCAATCATTGATGAACTGGGATAGTGTAACCCAAACAAAACTGATTTTTCTTGATCAGTCAGGTCTCATCCTGTCTCTGTTACAGGGGGATTTTTTCCTTGTATTTCCTGTAAAAGCATTCTTGTTTTCCTGTATTCAAGAGGGTATCCAGGAGCCCTTTTGTGGCTTTCTTGCTTAGCCATGGGGTTAAGTTTTTTCCTTTCATCAGAGGTATCACAAGTTTTGTGTGAAATGAAGCTTCATTTCCTTTTAATTTCTTATTTTGAGGATTATTGATCAGTAAATTCAGCAGAGCTAAAGCATTCTTAAGTTTGGTTATAGACAGAGCACATCTCAAACCTGCTGTGGGTAAAACCATCTTGCCAGTTCTGATAATGAGTGGGTTTACAGACCATTTCTTTTTCTCCATTGTTCAGGGAGGCTTATGAAATGATGAATCACATAGTAATGAAAAGCTAAATTGGTGCATAATTAACAAAAGATTGGCCCTGTGGAAGAGTACTCAAAAGGCTCCTTTCAGAGTTCAGTGAGTTTGTGGAAGCCCTGCTCTACCAGTGGTGGTAGCACTTGTGCAGTGTGTGAGAAAAGGGGATGGAATGGTGAAGAGGCTGGTTTTGAATAAATGGTACATTGTTGCATTATCTTGAAAGAACCTTGCTTTTCCTTATTAAAAGCATTATGTACTGATGTGTAACATGCTGTTCCTGGTTTTTGCTATCACTTTTAGTCAAAGAGTATACAAATATCCAATGGACATGCTTATTCTACATAGTGCAAGCTTGGTCATGGGGCAACTAATTAAAATCCACTTGACCTCAGTTCACCTTTTACTGTAACTTGGATTTCTCTGCATTTCCTGGGAACTGTTGACAAATCTGAGCAAGCCCAGGACAGGTAACAGGGCCAATAGATTTTCCTCTTCACTTGGTGTGGGTGAAAGAGCTTTAAACACTTAGTGATGACAAGATGATAATGTGCACTCTGGTCTGGATAATCTTCCTTAAGTTAGGTGAGCAAACCTCAAGGCCCTCTTCCCTTCTTAGCCTTGTGGAAGTTTGGGACTCTTGGATTATTTGGGAGCTGATGCAGACAGCTGCAAAGGAGGTCTTGTGAAATATTTGCAACTTGGATTGTCTGTATTAGGCATGTTGTGTAGTCTGTAATTCAAATAAGAAATGTTTTTCTTGGTCTGCCTGTAATGTCTGGTCTCCCATTTGCTGGCTTTAATGGTAATGGTGGTTGAAGTTTTCAGGATGAGAAATACTTGTGCCTTTGGTAAAAACTATTTTTATTTTGAGGAAACTGAGTATTCCATTTCAATGTTGTATTTCTGGCTCCATTTCATCATGACTTTGCAATGTAACTAGACAGGAAAAATATTTTTGGCTGTTTTGTGATGTGCTGGAGCAATTGATACTAAGGGAGGTAGGAAGTCAAACTTTGACAAAGGTTATTTTTCCTTCTGCCTTTTAACTCTTCTTCAATGACTTAGGGGTTAAGGTTAGCTGGCACCACAATTGCCTTGCCTCCCTGTTGGCTGTAATCTTGGATTTCACTGGATGTCCTGGACTCGAGCATGACCTCAGCCAAGTGTGTCAGCAGCTGGGCTGTAATGGGATAACTGGGTCACCCACAGAAAGGAGCCAGGGGTGAGGCAGCTGCTGAGGCCAAATCAGCTGGGCTGCTGTGGAGCAAATCCTCCTTCTGGGAGGCCAGCACAGCCTGTTGAACTTCAATTATGCTAGAAAAAAATCAGAGTGTTCAGGTGTTGAGCAGGCTATTCTGTTTCTTCAGCACTAACACAAGTGATGATAACATAATTTGGATTGCATGCTTTGTTTGATAATATCATGGGTTTATTGTGACCATTTTAGTGCAAGTTTTACATTGGAAATGTGGATAAAGGCTCCTTTTTTGTGCAGTCTTGAATAAGAAGTAAATTACTGCAGCAGCTAGCTAATCCATTTTGAGATAATGTGTTCCACAGCTTAGTGCAATACCACAGAGTTAACACATTTCTCCCTGTTATATGTGATCTAATACATTATTTAATAGCAAAATCAATGCTTAATCATGAAGAATAAGTTATTAGAATTAAGTGACAATTTACAACAAAAAAAAGCCTGCTGTTGTGTTCAGGAGGATCTCAGAAGAGGAGAGTAAGTCCTTGGGATATCAGCAACATGGGAGGCTTCCTGCTATTGTCAGTTTATTGAGGAAGGACTTAACAGGGCAGTTCTTACTCTTTTTAAAAGACTTAACACATGTCATTCTATTTAGGTCCAGTAGAAAATAAAGGAGTTGATCTTAAAAACAGAAGTCCTGTTGGAGAGTGTTGTAGTTTAAATTTTTGGGAGGACCCCCAGAGAGTTTGGTCTGGTACCTGTTCTTTATCCCACTGAGTGCAATCTCAGACTTTTGGGGTTCTGCAGGGTTTTCATCTTGCAAGAAAATGTACAACTCTCTTTTCCCCTCCATTCATTAGATTTTACCTCTCTGAATGAGGTCTGAATTCCAACTCTGAACGTGTCTTAGAGCCTGCACTGTGCACACCAGTGCAGTGATGAATGCTGCAGCATGCAAAGAAAAGCTTGTAATCTGCATAGGAATACTTGTTCACAAAGAAACGTGGTTGATTGTAGGGATCCTTGTCAACTGAATGATTTTAATGCATCCTTTTTCTCTTGGTTTAGGTGTTTGGAAATGCTCCTCCAAGTACAATGACAGAGAAATTTTCTGACCTCCTGCAGTTTACTACCCAAGTGTCACGATTGATGGTGACGGAAATTCGACGGAGAGCATCGAATAAATCCACAGGTACTGCATGGGGCAGGGGTGGCCTTTTCCACATCTGTGCAACTTGATTTTCACATCAGTCAGAATCCTGTGAGCTGCCACTCACAGCAACTGTACAGGCTCAGAAACCGAATTTTTAGCAAGAAAAATGTGTTGCCTTTCGTTCCTTTGGACTGAGAGAGAGAGCAGGAGGAAGAGGTTAGATGTTTCCTCCCTGGCTTATGGAGAAAACTGAGTTCCACAAAATTCCAACAGATGAGAGAGAGAGGTGTGAGCTGAGTTTCATGACCTGCTAGGAGAAGGAGGCCAAGAGCATGCATGTGAACAGCTGCTGTGTCTTGCCTGAGGTGCCTGTTGCTGGTGTGTTGTGTCACTTGGATATGTTAACATTCCAAAACCGTGCATTTTAAATTAGCTGCTGGCCAGGAAGCTAATAAGATGTGAAAGTACAGCAATTCCCACATTAGCACCAGCACTGCCAGCCCTAGAAAAATGCCAGTAGCCTCCTCTTCTTCTCTGATTCTGAAATGTCAGGGTGAGATTTGGTTCTGTAGACTGAATGTATGAGAACCTGATCTTGTATTGGCAGTTGCACAGCTGAGGACAGTGCACCACCAGGGCATTTCCTTAGCTTTCCTCTTAGATTGCCTTTTCTGAAGAGGAGTGCTTCCAAGAAGGATCAAGTCTTTGCCTGCTAGATAATTTTAAGATCTGTGCTGTGTTCTCAGTTTGGATTTGGTGGTAAATGAGGACTGGAAAAGGCTGTGAAAATTATTGTGCAGGAAGTCAGGAGTCACAAACTGTGCCAATTACAATATATTTCCATTTTAAGTATAGTGACTAATAGTGAAACATTCCAGATGGCTAAACAGATAGCATAGACAAAACCTGTTCTCTATGGGTAAACAGGAGCTAAATGTCTTTTCCTTGAGTATTGGGGGGAAATAAATGTCCAACAGCCATGCTGGCAGAATGGAGGTGCTCACTTGACCTTTTTTCCCAGGGAACATCTGTTATGCCTGCTAGTAAGTTGGATTCTGCTGGAACAACCATTTTTGTGTGTTTATTACTTCAGCCATAGCTCTGCTTCTTCTCCAAGATAATCCAGTTTAATTTAAGTTCTTAAGTAATAATTTCAGTTCTTAAAACCTCACAAGTCAGAGGCAGATTTTTGTTAATGGTGGTGGTTTGGGGTTGATTTTTTTCCTTGCTTTTTCTTTTTTCTTTTTTTTTCCTACTCCATCTGATAATGGAACACAGGGCAATTATTTTCATCAGGCCTTTGAATATTTATGCTAATAGCTGTGTAAGTAATGCCTGCCATGGTGGAGGCATATCTCAGTTATTCTTGGCAGACTGCAGTGGTTTTCTCAGAACAGTGTTTTGTGATTCAGCAGTAGCTGTGCCAGCACCCTGTCTTAAGTGGTCTCTGAACATTCCCATTGTAGTTGTGTGTTCAGCTACAGTTTCAACTGCCTTATTTCTCTGGTAGGGGTAGTAAGAAAAGTGAAGCAGTTAAATCTGAGTTAAATTATCTTGCAGGTTTCAGTCTTTGCTGTACAACAGTGATGATTTTCAGGTGACAGCAGTAACTGTTTGTGAGGATTAGTGAATAGTTTCCCTTGCCATGGAGTAATCATGGTTGTACTCACATGTGCATGCTTGCACAGTTGTCACAATAGGTCTATTTACATATTATTTTATAAGTTTTTATCTTTGCCTTTTTGCTATTTTTATTAGTTACCATATCCTGCTGCTGAATTGGTTTTCTTCTGCAGCAGAAGTTGAAGGGCTAAGGACACCTGAGTGGGGCACATAGAAGATGTTATATTAAATGATGACTTGGGCACTTGAAAATCAGGGGAAAGGTACAAGGAATAAATTAAAACTAATGCTGATGATAGAAGTTAATCTTAAATGATAGCACTATCAAATTTGCTCAGAGCAGATGACAAGAGAACGTCTTCCAGCACTTAAAATGCTGTCTGTGTTTTAGGTAGTGCTTAATTAAGAGTGACAGTTTTGAAACTGCTATTTATAGTGTTCTGCTTTGCCAGGGTGCCAGCAGCATGAGAACTTTTTCAGAAGCATGAATTAACCCCTGAATGTCACATTCAAAGGTGACTGAACAAGCCCTGGTTCCACAGGTGGCTTTGGAGGCTGTGCCCAGTTTAGTGAGAGTCCTGCAGGCACAGATTGCCCAGCTCTAAATGTGGTGGGGTAGAGAAAGAGAACAGGCCTGTGAAATTCCTACTTCTCCTTGTTTGTGTGAATTTTGTAAAATGCTTTACCTTTCACCTCAGTATCTCAAGTTTTATCTCACTCTCATGGAAGGAGGTGGTAGCAGCCTGTCCTTACTTTAACCCCAGAATTGGAAAAGTTTGTACAAAACTCTGTTATAGCAAAAAATCTGCCAGACAAAAATGTGACAGAGGAGCCACTGCACAAATGATCCAAATCTGCAGGGTTTACACTGTGATGCTTCAGAAATTGATCTTCTCAATGTAGTTGATCCTAAAAGTTTGATAAGTGCTTTGCCATATGAAATGTGCTGCCTTTCAAATAAACTCCTTCCCAGGTATGTGCTGGGGAATCTTTACAGTAGATGAAGCAAACAAGCCATTATTAAAATTGGATTTTTCTTCAGTTGCAGATTTATTCATCCATTAGTAATTCCTTTGTAATTTCTTTTTTATGTGATATTATTCACCTTCCTGTTTTGTCCTTGTTGACACTAAAAGCACAGGAGATGATTGATACACAGTTATTACTGAAAACTGTTTTTAGATGTCTCTTAAAGGTAATGAGCAGGCATCACAACTGGCATTATAGACTTCTCCCATAAGTGTGTATTCAGGCAGCAGTGAAATAGGGTTGCATTTTCTCTTGATTTATTTATTGGGGCTGATAACTTCTTTACTAGGCTGAGTATTTGTCTTTGGCTCTGACTGATATGCAATAGCATCCAGAAGTGGTTCTCAATCATAAGAATTGTCCATAAACTGTTACTGTTTTCATTCTCAAAAATTGCAGGATGGGGATGTGGTAATTGCAGATCATAGCCTTAATGTTACTTTTTTTCCTGTTTTTTTTTTAATTACTTTTGTCTTTCAGCACTCCTTCCCTACAATCCCCATTATCCTCCATACTGTTGTTTGAGTGCAGCACTTTTTTTCAGAAATTTCAGCTATTTCCATGGAGGCCACTATTTGATAAAGCAAAACTACCCAAACAAAAGTTGCTGCAGGTTACTGAAATCTGTCTGCTGGTCAAAGGATGATGTGTGACCAAAAAATTTGCTTTTTGCAGCCTTGCCAGTGTCAAAGCCAAGTGTGTGTGTAAAACTGGAATGTGTGTGTGGAAGGCATAGCCCCAAGCTTAGTCCTTTTTTCAGGTAGTGCTGTAAAGGTGAATTTATGCTCAGTTCTTGGAGCTGCTGGGAAGATTTATTCCCTTCTGCAGACTGAATTCTTACTGCCTTTTTTCTTTTTACTGCCTCCTACAGAGGCTGCAAGTCGTGCCATAGTCCAGTTCCTGGAGGTCAATCAAAGTGAAGAAGCAAGTAGAGGTTGGATGCTGCTCACCACAATCAATTTATTAGCTTCATCAGGACAGGTTAGTCTGAAACAGCAAAGCCAAAATAAATTATGGGGTGGAAGAGACAGAAGCAATAATAAAACGAGCTGCATGAACACTCACTAAAAGATGTAACTATATTCTGCTTTTCTGTGTTAAGATCCTCTTTCTCTTATTCTGCCACAGGACTTTTGCTTTAGCTCCTTGTGGTTTCAGTTGCCTGAAAAAAAAAAGTAGTTTTGAGACTTTAATTTATAATGTTCTTTTGAATAATGCATGCAACTTTTACTGCTGCCCAAAGGCTTCTCTTGCATCCTGCTGCTTAGTGCCCCATGAGATGCACAGCACACACAGCACCTAAACAGTTCAGCCCTTGAACTCTGCACACCTCACTGGAGGAGGCCACAGCAGCTGCAGAAAACAAGGCCAGCAGCAGTGAATCATCCCTGCCTCTGCTCCTGGTGCTGCCCTCCACCAGGGAGCTGTCTCTGTCCACTGGGCAGCTGGGGTTTGTTATTTCTGCTCTAATCTGCCTTTGGAATTCAGCACATCAGCTCTGGTTTAGTGTGCCACCAGCCTCCACGCCAGTTTGTCTTTTTTTCTTACTGATGCTTTCATATTTTCTGCTGCCTTGCTTCTTCTTATGGCTCCTTACACCTTCTGCCCAAGTGAGAGCATAAATTGAATAGTCCTCCTCCCACTCCCATTTCTGCTGCTACAAAGAATTGATAGCTGATGAGGACTTGGCTGAAGGTCTTGTAATTAACTCATTAACTTGTGTTGGCAGAGACTGACAGGATTTGTTTCTGTCCTGGGCAATGACTGCTCTGAACTGTGGCTATGAGGTGCTGTTGTCATGTAGATAAATCATCTTATTTTTAAAATTGGATAGGCCCTCAAGAATAGATGGTGGCTGTGTCAACACAAAGGTGTGAGAAAGAAACACCAGCATTTCAATCAACTGCATTATTATTGATATTATGAATATGTAATATACTGAACTGGGTTTTTTCGCTGTGTTTTCTTCTTCCTCAGAAAACTGTGGACTGCATGACGACAATGTCAGTGCCTTCCACACTTGTTAAATGTCTATATCTGTTTTTTGACCTTCCACACGTGCCTGAGGTAGTTGGAGGAGCACAGAATGAGCTACCTCTCGCAGAGCGCCGAGCGCTGCTCCAGAAAGTCTTTGTACAGGTAAGAAAGGTAAAAAATAGCTCAGGGAATTGGCAAGAGAATGTAAATACTTCCTGTGAGCAAAGCCTAGAAACTTCTCACTTCAGCCAGGTTTAGCTTTTCCTTGATTCTTAGAAAACTGACAGCTCAGAGAGAAGTGGATTTTCCTGCAAGGCCAGTTGAGGTTACATTTCCACTCCTCTAGTTCTTGTCTTTGCAAATACCTCCTGCACAGAAATGCATGCAGGCCCTTCTGCACAGATACTTAAAAGGAGCAACATGTGGATTACTCTTCTATTTTCATCTAACTCATCCTAGTACTTATCTATGTCTATTACTGATTGAAATAGACATAGTAAAAAATATTAATATTGATAATAAAGTGGTGCTCTCAAAAAACTGACTGGAATGGGTGAGATTCCAGACCTCCCCCTCCAGCTGCAGCCTCCCAGTTTTCTGAGAGGGAGCCTGAGTTTTTCCTGCTCAAGATGCAAAAGATCAGGCATCCTCAAAACATGCAGAAAAGGGAATGTGATGTAGTAGCTTCACTTGTATGGCTGCATTTTGTCTTGGTTTTGGTAATTAGGAAATTCAGATGCAGGTGCCAGTTATTCAGGTAGGTCTGCAGTTTTGCTGTAGCCTTTCCTGACAAACTTAATTTGACTGAGATGTTGTGGCTGCTGCTCTGCCAACAACCCATCAATAGCCTTCCTGCATTAGGAAGGGATGCAGCAGTTTGCATCACAGAGCTTCTCCTCAGTGCAGAATTTAGCCCTGCAAATTAGGCAACTGGCAGTTTCTCCAAGAATGGAAAATCCTGGTATCCATGCAAATGTGCTGTGTCAGCCTGAGAGATTTAAACTCTGCTTAAACTGAATTGGGACTTGAAATAACCATGTGTGGAATATCCTTGTCTTGTGTTCAAAGAAATTAAACAGAAACACACAAAGGAAAACAGCACATTACCTTTTTTATTGTGTTCCCTTCATGGAAGAGTGTTTCACTTTTTATAAGTCTAGGCAAATATTAGCACTGATGAAGGTATTAATGGCAGCTGTTTGATGGCTTGCTGTTTCAGATCCTGGTGAAGCTGTGCAGTTTTGTGTCCCCAGCAGAAGAGCTGGCTCAGAAGGATGATCTCCAGCTCCTGTTCAGTGCAATAACCTCGTGGTGCCCTCCCTATAACCTGCCTTGGAGGAAGAGTGCAGGAGAAGTGCTGATGACCATATCTCGTCATGGCCTTAGTGTCAATGTAGTGAAATACATCCACGGTGTGTCTCTTTCTTTTCTAGTATTTATTGGGATTTTTGCTGCTCTTCTTTTGTAGTTTTCTTATTTGGGAAACTTGAAAATAATTGGGAAGCTTCTAGGCTTTTAGTTTGGACATGTGCTTATTTATGTACGGGTAACATTTCTAACCAGAGTAGGAGTAAGATGAACAGGGTGGAAAGATTTATATGTAGGGTTTTAATGACACTTCAGGTCAGTATAAGTGACCTGAATAAGTGTTATATTCAGCTTTGTATAACTTTGTTTTTAAAAGAAAAACATATGGTTTAGAATTTCTTACAGTTGTCATATTTGGCTTTTTATTGTGTTCAGCTATCTGGTCAGGATTTTTAGGTAAAAATTAGTATTTTTAGGTAAAATATTAGTATTTATCTACACAGTTTCCTCCTTACAAGAATAAAGGTTGTAAAAGAGAGGAAAGGGTTGGCAAAAAGATTTTAGGTTCTGATCCAAAGCCACTTGAGAATCCTTCTCATCCTCAAGTGATATTAAGTGTTCTGTGACAAGAGATGCTGGAATAAGTAACTATTGCTGTGTTTGTGTGTTAGTTATGCTTCTTGCTATCATTAACACCTGTAAAATCCTAAATCTCTCCACTACAATTCTTTTCAGAAAAGGAATGTTTGTCCACGTGTGTCCAGAACATGCAGCAGTCTGATGACCTTTCTCCCCTAGAAATAGTTGAGATGTTTGCTGGACTTTCTTGTTTTCTCAAGGATTCCAGTGACGTGTCCCAAACGTTGTTGGATGATTTTAGGATATGGCAAGGATACAATTTCCTCTGTGACCTTCTCCTCAGGTAGGCAGAAGTGCTTGAAGAAATGCAGACAGATCACTGAGGTTTTTCAAAAATGTTTCCTTTAATAAAAAGTAGATGAATAGGTTTAAACAAATAAGTGACCATAGATCATTATGGAATGAGAATATTAGGACCAAAGCACTGAATTCTGTGCTTCTATTTATGAAACTACATTCTTTAACTTTTTGTTCTGTAGTATTGGTTTATTACTAAATGTTTCTTGCTTTGTAAAGAAGGCAGTTGCTTAAAAACAACTGGTACTAAATATTCAGAGAGAATCCAGAACATAAAATTTTGGCTGCCACTAGTGATTTTTGAGTTTGGTTGGAGTTTGTTTTGCTTTGTCTAAGAAAATGGTTTAGTGGTGGGCCTGGCAGTGTTGGGTTAACAGCTGGAATCAATGATCTTGAAGGTCTTTTCCAACCTAAATAATTCTATAATTATAATATTGTCTTTTCATGATTTCGTAATGAAAAATCACGTATGTAAATGTGGTGCGTGCTGTGAGGCAATAATTTTATTTTTTTAATTAAAAGTACTTCTAAGCTGCTAATGGTTTAAAAAACATGGTAATGAAAATGCCTGCCCAAAAACCCTTGGGTATATGATCTATCCATGATCCCTTTTTTCTTTCCTTGAAAGAAACTTCTTTAATTTTCTGAACGAGAAAGATCTTACTAAAGTGATTCGAGATAAACTGGTGCTGCTAACTTGATCCTGTTGTGCTTTCTTTAGATTAGAACAGGCAAAAGAAGCTGAATCCAAGGATGCTTTGAAGGACTTGGTTAATTTGATAACTTCCTTAACGACCTACGGTGTGAATGAGTTAAAGCCAGCTGGGGTGACCACTGGAGTCCCTTTCCTGCTGCCTGGATTTGCAGTCCCACAGCCTGCAGGCAAAGGTCAGTCTGCTTTCCTTTTCTCTCTGTTTGCTTTTTTGTTGGTCTAAATGCAAATTACAAGATGCAGAGCAGCTTGCACAAACCCTTTGTGACCAAGCCTAGGGTCTCAGTTATTTTGGCCTCAAAGATTTTATTTGGGGGTTGGGACCCAAAGAGGAAAGCTTTGGGGCTTTTGTCCTTGAGGACAGTTCCAGCCTCCTCACTGCAAAGCTGACAGTTTTCTACATGGAGATTTGAGGAGATTATCTTACTGGAGAGATGCACAGATTTGATTCATGGTATTTTAAGCTGCTCTTACTGAACTGATATGAAAGGCTGATGTGCTAATCCTTCCCCCACCCCAGTTTGCTTTCTGTTAGCTCTTGTCAGGCAAAAACTGAAATCTGTTATTTCATCTCCAGTGTGATCAGTGATAAAATCTGTGGTGTGCTTGAAACCACAGTCAGTTGTGATTTGGGGATAAGGTTGAGGAAGTCTTGGGGGAGAAAAGGTTGTATAAAAACAAACTTCTGTTTCATATCATGGGCATAAACTTACAATTCAGGTTAGTCTTGTATGTAATTAAGGAGTTTGGAATTTAATAGTGAATGTGGAGCTAGTTTGTTAAACTTCTTATGAGCCTACACTACTGCTAAAGATAAGTTTGTTATAAGGTTGTATTTATAGATTTATAGACTAATGAATATACATCCCAGGTTCCTTGGACAATGACTTCCTTTCTTTGGTATGGAGAGAGTTCATTGTTCTTAGGAATTGTTTTTCTTTTGCACTAAATAGTGCATTTTAACACTCAATCAGTGTACTTATCTATTTTAAAGAAATTATCTTTGATCAGCATCTTTAGCTGCTTACATAAACTCTTACTGTCAGAGGTGAAGATGCCATCTTAAAGAACAGTAGGTTTGGAATTTGCAGTGTAAGTGGTTGTGCAGAGGCTTTTTTGAAGTTAGTTTTAATTATTTTTTAATTAAAAGTGACCTCATACACTGGTAACTTATTCCCACTTATTGAAATGCATGGATCATTATTAATAAGTGTATTCATTGTTTATGATGATTAAGAACTTTCTCTTTCCTTTTTCCTCCCATCCCACTTTGTTTCCTGATTTAGGTCATAGTGTGAGGAACATTCAAGCATTTTCTGTCCTCCAGAATGCATTTTTGAGAGCAAAAACCAACTATCTAGCACAAATCATCCTCGATGCCATCACCAATATTTACATGGCCGACAATGCCAACTACTTCATTCTGGAATCGCAGCACACATTGTCTCAGTTTGCAGAGAAAATTCCTAAACTTCCAGAAGTGCAGACCAAATACTTTGAGATGCTGGAATTGGTTGTCTTCAGCTTGAATTACATACCCTGTAAAGAGCTGATCAGTGTGAGCATCCTTTTAAAATCCAGCACTTCTTTTCAGTGTAGCATCATTGCCATGAAGACACTGCTGAAGTTCACCCGTCACGATTGCATCTTCAAGGATGTCTTCAGGGAAGTGGGGCTTCTGGAGGTGATGGTAAACCTTCTTCATAAATATGCAGCCCTTTTGAAAGATCCCACTCAGGCACTGAATGATCAAGGTAGTGTGTCCTTTTTCCATTTTGTCTTATTTGGCTGGAAATAGTGGAGTGTAACATTTAGGAGAAACGAGAGAGTGTGAGCATGTGCCCCAAGGGCTGAGTTCTGTTGAGGAATTCTTTGCCATCTTAAAAGCTCATTGGAATTGCTTCTCTCAATTTCTTGAAAGTAGCTCGAAGCTAACTTTAATGAATGATGCTGTATGAATGCAAAGTAGTAAGAGCTCATATTTTCCTTTTTAAATGGTTTTTTTGATGTACTGGTTCAATATTTGTTACTTAACATGAAAAAAGTAAAGGAGCACTACATAGCATCAATGTTCTTCCTAACAAAAGGTACTTTGTACCTTGGTGTTTAGCCCCAGCTTTGAAAAAATACTGTAGAGTGCATATCTGAGCTCTTAATAGGAGACTTTTTTATAAGTTGGATCTACATTTTTCTGAGCATTGAAAAAAATAAATTCAGATCAGTTATTTCCAGACTGGAGCATCCCAGAGAAGCTGCACAGAGCAGGCTCTGCCACGTGCCAGAGGAGCAGACATGCACACACAGAGAATTTTTTATATTCTTCATTCAGACTGCCATCAAGCTTCTGTGCAACACTGAAAACTGAACAAGAACAGAAGCAGTTAATCTTAAACTGGTGTAGTTTTGTGGCTTGAAGAAACAATAGCTGCAATGTCAGGCACTCACAGTGGAGCTCACAGTGCTCTAAAACTTCTGTTTAAATTCTTGTCTTCATAAAATTAACTTTTCATATGATTCATAGTTAATCTTTCCCAGGATTGCATGTGCAGACTAAATCTCAACTTGCTTTGGAAAATGGTGAGGCTGCATTCTTTCTGGGGAAGCAAAGAAAATAGAAGTGTTTCTGGAAATTATCAAGAAGCCTATTTGAAAAGAGTGATATTTTCTGTAACTTCAGCTTCTGATTTTTTTTGTAGTGGATTCAAGAAACAGTTCATTTGAGGACCAAAAGCAGCTGGCTTTATTGGTTATGGAGACCCTGACAGTACTACTACAAGGATCAAACACAAATGCAGGTGAGTAAAGAGATTATTGTCAAGATATGTATAAAAAGTAACCCAGAAAATCATGTCTTAACTTTCTATCTTCAGTATTCAAATACACTGAAATAAACTTTTTCTCTGGTTAAGTTTTCCCAGCAAAGAGAATAGACAGCATAAACTAGAGTGCATAAAATAAAGGAGAACAAAGTAGTGTTTAACTTGAATTTCTTTGGTATTATGTACTTGAAGGCAAACACCAGACCCTATCACTCTTCAGCAGTTCTATAATAATTCGTAGTAGTGCTTGTAACACTGCTTGGATATTTAAAAATTTAAGCACATGATTACAAATGTAGTTCAGTGTTCACAGTGTCATGTCTACTTAATGTAATGCCTGTATCTTTAGTTAAAGATGTATTTTCATTTTTGAAGAGCTATTCCCAGTCAGCATGTACAAACAGGGCTCTGTTACAAGTGTCCATTTCTAAATCAGGCAGTTTTGTATTGTGCTTCATTAATCAAGATTTAGTGATTTTTTTGGAATTGTGATAGTGTCCACCTGCCTTGTGAGAAATCCTTGGATGCTGTTCCTGACCTCAGGACCTCCCTGCTGCTTCTCAGGACTGATTTCATCTCTGAATATGCACTGGAGAAACAACAGCAGGAGTGTAAAGACATCAGCACGTGGGGATGATGCCACAGATGTTGTTTTGGGGGAATCTTGGAGAGTTCAAAGGTCTCATTTGATCAGCAGCTCTCCCAGTTGAGGAGTAGGACAGAGCATGCAGGAGGAGCTGAGAAACTATTCTTCAAAAAGTGTGGCTGCTGTCTGTACTGGGTGTGAGCACAGTGTCACTGTGTCCAGAGGCCAGCAGAGGTTATAGGTCATTACAGCAGCACAAATAGGCACAGCCTTGATTCATTCCACACTCAGTGCTTGGTTTCTGATCTTAAACCAGTGTGTCTGATAAAATTTCCTAAAATTTTCTGATTATTGCATAACTGCTAACTACATTTCAAAAGAAAATTTGGGTGTCCAGGTAGTTGAGAGCCTACACTGAGAACGTTAGAAATAAAAAATGTTACCCCAGTCTCTGTGAAAACCTGACCACACGGGAGATAGGTTTTACCTGTGGAGGGAGGCAACAAACTCACCTGTCTCAGGGTCTGAGATCTCTCCTTCTGCACTGAATCCATCCCTAATCCAAAGAACATCATGGTTAGGACATGGAGGGTTTGGTACATCTTTATTTCATCCTGAGACCCTTTTGGCCTCCTGCATGAACAGAGTAACTGCTGTTGGAGTAACAGAATTATTGAGGAAATTCTTAGAGCTCACCTCCATCCTTGTACACGACACGTTTTCGTATTAGTGAAAAATTTTGTCAGAAGACATTGAAGTTCTAATTTAAATTTGTGTTAGTGGAGGAAAAAATCATAGCAAATCATCCCCCATCCACAGAGTTAAAACTCTTCCCTTCCTCCCCTTCCTCGTGCAGGCATTTTCAGGGAGTTTGGCGGTGCCAGGTGCGTGCACAACATCGTGCGGTACCCGCAGTGCCGGCAGCACGCCCTGCTCATCATCCAGCAGCTGGTGCTGTCCCCTAGCGGCGAGGACGACATGGGCACGCTGCTGGGGCTGATGCACTCGGCGCCCCCGATGGAGCTGCAGCTCAAAACTGACATCCTCAGGGTATGTGTGACATCCTCAGGGTACGTGTGACATCCTCAGGGTGTATAAAACTGACATAACTGACATCCTCAGGGTACGTGTGACATCCTCAGGGTACGTGTGACATCCTCAGGGTACGTGTGACATCCTCAGGGTATGTGTGGCACCAGGGGCTGGCTAAAACTGACATAACTGACATCCTCAGGGTACATGTGGTACAGGGGTTCATAAAACTGACATCCTCAGGGTACGTGTGACATCCTCAGGGTATGTGTGACATCCTCAGGGTACATGTGGCACCAGGAGTGTATAAAACTGACATCCTCAGGGTACGTGTGACATGCTCAGGGTGTGTAAAACTGACATAACTGACATCCTCAGGGTACGTGTGGCACCAGGTGCTGGTTAAAACACATCCTCAGGGTATATGTGGCACGAGTTTATAAAACTGACATCCTCAGGGTACATGTGGCACCAGGGGGTTATAAAACTGACAAAACCAACATCCTCAGGGTACGTGTGGCACCAGGGGTTGGCTTCGTTCTCTGAGCATTCATGTTAAAGCAGAAGTTCTCACTTCTCACTCTCCACTCACATAAATAAGAGATTGTTTTTGTAAATACCATTGTTGTTTTTGCATTCTCCTTGAGGAGAGGAAGGTGTTGGTTGCAGTCCTTTGGAGCAGTGTGGTTGAGAGGTGGGAATTCCACCCTTCAACCCACAGTCACTTTTCTAAAAGTGTGTTTAAGGAATAAATAAATTAATAATTAATAAACAAATTAAGGCTTTCTGCCCCTGCTGGTCTTTCTCTGGAGTTTCCAAGTGTCCCTGTGGTCATTTCAACAAGGCAAACAGTGACACAGGTGAGGGGTTCTCCTTCAGCACTCTCACTCCTAAGGTGTGGGTACAAGAGAGGGGACATTCAGAGGGGCATTGGATTGGACTGTGCTGTGTGTAGAATGACTCTAAAAAATT
Source organism: Cisticola juncidis (assembly GCA_013400215.1). Taxonomy (NCBI): domain Eukaryota; kingdom Metazoa; phylum Chordata; class Aves; order Passeriformes; family Cisticolidae; genus Cisticola; species Cisticola juncidis. Next base: position 19,233 of record VXBR01007114.1, on the reverse strand, counting down.
CCTTCTAAAATTCCTTCTAAAATTCCTTCTAAATCGACAAAATACTGTGATTTATTTTAGGGTAGAAAAGCTGAGGCAAATAGTAGAAGGCAAATGAATCTTAGTGGAGAGAACTCAGACATTTGGGTTCATCTCTGTTAGTATTTCTCTGGCAGGTGAACAGCTTCATATTATTCCAAAAGACAGAAAGGAAAGCTGGTAGTAAAATTATTGATTTACCGTGTAATGTCTGTGAAAGTCTTCAGTAATTTTTGAGCATGTATTACTCACTTTAGGGGAGAGAAAAGACACTGCAGTTCCCCAGAGGATGTAACAGAAAATGAGGATTTCTGTCTTTGCCTTGCCCAGTTATGGTTGCCTTGCACTGGAGGTGCTCTCAGGAGTTTGGTTTTGGAGCTGACAGCCCAGAGCAGGCTGGGGATTTGTCTCTCACTGTTTGTTCAAGTGTGTCAGGAGAGGAGACGCTGCCTGCAGAGCAGTGACAGCCCTGCTGTTTCACTGCCCATCTTCTGAGGGCTTAAAAAAGCAGCCTGACTCTGAAAAAGTAACTTTTCCTCATGGAAAATTGTCCCCAGCCTATTTTTCTGTATCAATAATGTTTTTCTATTGTTTATGATGTTTTCTGTATGTAGATTTTTTTCTATATTCACATGTGGGTCAAACTTTCCCATGACAGGTGTTCTTTTTTGTTTGTTTTTGGCTGTGTGGAGGGACTTCTCCACCCCATGATTTCACAGATGATGAGTATTATTCTCTACTACCTAAGCTGATGTATTTTCTGCTGTTTATACCATGGATTTGCATTTATTTGTTCAGCAAGTAAGGCTTTATCCACTTTTGTTCCTTTCTACAGCTTATTTTTGAATAGAAACTTTAAAAATATAGTCTCAGTCTCAATTCAGAGATTTATAGAGGAAAGCTAAAAATAAGTGGGGTTATTTGGCTAATTTTTACTGCCTGAATTTGCTGAGTTGTTATTGAGTGCCATTGTGGCTACATAGCTGCCAGGTGCTCCTGCATTTTTGATTTCTAGGAGACTGTTAGGATGCTCCAAGGCTGGGATTTCTGATTGCTGCAAGAAGTCATTTGCCTGCTCTTGTTAGAAATTTTTTGTGAAGTGTGATGGCAGAGAAGATTCCTTTCTAACACAGATATTCTCCCTCTTGTCACTAACAGAATTACATGGCAATTTTGGGTTCCATTCTGGGCTTGCTCAGGTCTTTTCTGTTGGAAGATTATTTCTTATTTTAAATAAGGGGCAATGTTCTACTTTTCCCCCTACTGTTTCTTTCTTTGGTACACTTTGGATTATGAGAATTTTTGTACAAAGTTGATCTTCAGAGACTTCAGGCATTACCAAATTTTGACAAATGACCCGAGAATTTTGCTAGCACAATGTTTTGCGAACAAAAACATCCCTACCTTTTCCCAAGCTGTTTGTGATGCTGCTGCCTGTTGTCGCTGCTGTTTTATTGTTTTTATTTTTGGTTTGTTTTGCCCAAGCAGGCCCTGCTCTCGGTGCTGAGGGAGAGCCACCGCACCAGAACCGTGTTCAGGAAAGTGGGCGGCTTTGTGTACGTCACGTCTTTGCTGGTCGCCATGGAAAGATCTCTGTGCTCACCTCCCAAGAATGGCTGGGAAAAAGTCAACCAGAACCAAGTGTTTGAGCTGCTGCACACGGTGTTCTGCACCCTGACTGCAGCCATGCGCTACGAGCCCGCCAACTCGCACTTCTTCAAGACTGAGATCCAGTACGAAAAGCTGGCAGATGCTGTTCGGCTGCTTGGCTGCTTCTCAGACTTGAGGAAAATAAGTCCCTTGAATGTCTTCCCTTCCAATACACAACTGTTTCAAAGACTTTTGGATGATGATCTAATATCCCTGGATTCTGTGTCACCTACTCTAAGACACTGCAGCAAACTTTTTATTTACCTCTACAAGGTAGCGACAGATTCTTTTGACAGGTATGAACTTTGCTTTTTTTTAATTTCCTTTTCTTTCATCTTCTCTGCCTGCCCCATGCCAACATTCCCCAAAATAATTCTCTTCAGATATCTTCGTGGCAAGCTTTTGTATTTCCATTTTAATCTACTTCTTTCTTCCTTCACTCCACTGAGAGGAGGAGAAGGTGTCAACATCTGGCCAAATAAATGCCTTAGCTTGCTGATGTTCTCCAGGAGGTGCAGCACTCTCTCTGATGTTGGATATTTTTATTTTAGCAGCAGTTAAGACAGAGATAGCAGCTCATGGTTATGTTTGATGTGTTAAAGCAACCTGTTGGTTGTTAGGCTGACAGGTTGCATTATCATCATTAGAACAACTAGATTTTACACTGTTGTTAAGTGAAATGAAAATTTGATTGTTGAATGTCATGACTTCACGTTTCATTTGATATGGAGCTTTAAAGGAAATGTTGAAATGATACCATGATTCACTTACAAACATAAGACCATTTAGGTTGGAAAATACTCTTTAAGATCAGGTCTAACTGTAAATTTGGCATTACCAAGTCAACCACTAAACCCAGCACCCCCAGAGACTGTGACTCAGCTACATCCAAGGGCAGCCTGTTCCAATGCTTGATAACCCTTTTGGTAAAATACTTTTTTTCCTAAATATCAAATCTCAATTTCCCCTGGTTCAACTTGGGGCCATTTCCTCTTCCCTTTTGCTAGTTTTTTGGGAGAAGAGATCAGCACTCTGCTGCTATAACCATCTCTCAAGTAGATTTAGAGACTAAGGAGACCTTTCCTGTGCCTCCTTTTCTCCTTGCTAGCACATAATGACATCTTGTTTTACTACAATCTGCTTGTTTAACTTTAAAGTTCTAGGTAGTCTGTACATTATTGGTTTTTATAATTTAACTGGGAGACACTCCCAGAGTTGAACAACTAGCATTTAAAATATAATGAGACTCAAAATGAACACAAGTGGGTCTTAAAGTTGGTTCAAAATGCCAACAAAACTTTGTGAAGTATGTATTGAAGATTGGCTTGTCCTGAAGTAGTTTTTGCCCACAGTTTAAGGTACAAAACATGAAACACAGACCTAAGCTTCACATCTGGGACCTTGAAGCTGTTTATACCCCAACCTTTGAATGCCTGTTCTAATAAGATGGGCCATCTTGCCCCAAAAGCAGCAGATCCTAATGCTTTTCCCTTCTTTAAAGAAAATTTTAAAAACTAACAAACCAATAAAAACCACCCTAACACACACACTCAACTCTCACATGCTCACCAAAAAGCCAGCTTCAGAAATCAGTGTATTTGATCTGATTTTAAAGCATTATTAAAGCATTCAGGTAGCAGGAGGACAATTTGATTAAGAATGTGTTACTTGTACTGTAGAAGTTAACACTGGCTAACAGTAGAGAATGAGGAAACAATGGGGTAAGTAAATCCCATGGTGATGTTGTATGAGAGACCATACTAAGTTTTTGGGGTTTTTTGGCTGTTATTTTTGGTGATTTTTCCTTTAAATTGTCTGTTCATCATTCATTATTGAATATACATTGACTTTAATTTTTTGAATTTACATTGACTTTAATTTTTTGAATTTACATTGACTTTATTTCTTACCCCTGTTGGTTATCTCTAATTTACTGAAGCTTTACTTTCTCCTCTGGGTTTCTGCTGTTGAACACTGAGGGATGCTCTGCTCTGCTGGTATCAGTAAATCTCAGCAGGGCAGTGAAGCAGAGCAGAGTCCTGTGCACCCTTTCTGTGTGTCTGTCTGTGTGTCATTCTGTCTGTCCTTTGTCATCCGTGTTGTTTCTGAAGGATGGAGCCCAGTAACGATTTTTGGGGTGCTTTTGTAAAACTAACAATCTTATGGCCTTTTCTTCTCTAACCTCTCTGTCCTACCCCTGTCTTTTGTCTGTAGTCGTGCAGAACAGATCCCTCCTTGCCTGACAAATGAGACTTCTCTCCCCTCTCCTTGGGGGACGCCAGCTTTGTCCAGGAAAAGGTACCGACCCGACAAGAGAAGCTGATCTCGGTTCTGATTTCTCTCTCTCTCTGTTGTGTTTCTTGGTTTTGGAGGGAGGGATGTTTCTCTTGAGTTGCTGTTCTGAGGAGTGCATTTTCACTTGTGTGTTTGCTGGATAAAAACATCTAAAGGCATGTTTCATAGTGAATAGGCACAGTGAATATATATATATATATAGTGAATAGGCATATATAGGCATAGTGAAAAAAAAATATATATAGTGAATAGGCATATATAGGCATAGTGAAAAAAAAATATATATAGTGAATAGGCATATATAGGCATAGTGAATGTATTTATATGTAGTGAATAGGCATATATAGGCACAGTGAATATATTTATATGTAGTGATTAGGCATATATAGGCATAGTGAATATATATATATATATAGTGATTAGGCATATTGATTAATTAGGCATATATAGGCATAGTGAATATGTATATAAAATGAATAGGCATATATAGGCATTGTGAATATATATAATGAATAGACATATATATTTTTTAATATATATATATATAGTGAATAGGCATATCTAGGCACAGTGAATAGGCAGTGATGAGATTAGAGACATCTCCAGATTCCCACAGCACTTAAATTTAGGTTTATGTTGAAAAACCCAATAAAGCCCATTATAAGAAATGATTTAAGGGAGATATATGTGACAGTCTCGGGAGCAGTTCAAAGACATTCAGACTGTGCTAGCAGATCAATGAATACAGCAGGATTTCTTTTTCTCCTCACGAATTACTCAAGAAAGCTTCCTTTTGGTGCAAGGTGAATGGTTTGTAAAGGTGCTCATTTGTTAGTAATTGCAGGGAATAAAATATAAAGAGTGAACCTGTCAGTGCTTGACTACCAAATGATGTAGAGACATGCTGAACTAAAAAGTTTGGAAAGAAAGCACAAATGGCTCAATTCAGAAATGCAAGCACCCACTTTCACTCCCAAGCTCTACTACAGTCTTTCATTATGCATCTTAATGTGTCTGGAAGATTTTAAATTTTTTTTTAAAATAAAGGTTACTGTGTGAACAGTGTTAAATACAGACTTGTGCAAATGCCAAAAAAATTTTCCTAGAGTCCCCAGGGAAAGGAGCAGCCCTTCACTATCTAGAGATGCAGGTTAGACAGATTTGCTTTTGAAAGGCTCAGGGTTATCTGAGGTGCAGGTGCCACGTGTAGAAAATACCATCAATCTTGAGTGGAACGCTGCTTAAGATACGCCATCAAGCTTCATGGGTGGAATGTAAAATATTTTGCAAAGGAAAACAACCAAAGATGCTTTTGGAAACTGATTTGAAAGGAATGTTTCTCCTAAAGCAGGTCAGTAAAGAGAACCTTTTTTCTTTACTGAATGATCTTACCAAAGTCATACCTGGATATTCTACAGGGAGTGGCTTGGACAGAAGCTCCTTCCCAGTAACCCAGAACCTCTTGGATTGTCCTTTCCTTTCTTTTCTAACACTGAGGCATTTAAGAACAAATATTACAGTTTACAGAGGAAAAACCTCAGCTGCCAAAGTCTCTTCCCTGTCCTTTACTCTGAAAAAACATGTAAGAAAACAGAGTCAGCCCTGCATTAACCCCTGGTGTTGCAAATTGCCCATCCTTTTGCTTGTTTGCTTTAAAAAGTTTGGGTAGTGGTCACTCCTGGGGAGCAATATGCAGAGGGTTTATCTACAGTAAATCTAACTTATTTCTTTCCTGATCAAAATCCTGTTGTAATTTTCATCAAGAACTGTAGCTAATTATATAACTAAAGTTATATTATTAATTATTATTTCTTCAATTATGTTTTTAATTAAATTAGACAGATTAGACATACAGATGCATGTCATCTTGTGTACACTGCCTTTTTCCATTTCTTTTCTTCTTCCATTTCTTTTTGCCCTGCTCCCAGGTGTAGCTGGCAGGGCTGCTCAGGTTCACTGAATTACTCAAACACTTTTATGCAAAGGCTTGGAGCACAACACAAGCACTGCCTTTCAAACAGGAGCTGATTCCAGGGTGTGATGCATAGAGTGCCAGATGGGTGGCTGACGCAGCCTGGAAATTAAAATATAAATATAGCTAGATATGAATAGATATGTAAGGCTTCCCTCGGTTTTTTTTTGGTTTTTTTTTTTTTATAGTACTGAAAATGCGAGCAGTTGCTTGAAAATCCGAGGTAAAGATTGGGTCATTTAAAAAGTCATTATCCCTGTGGGGTGCTTTGAGCAATTCAGGTAAGCTCCAGCACAGTAATTCAGGTACTTAATGGGGTTAAGTGCCTTTGAAATGGATTTTCACAAATTAAAACGGCCTTTGGGTTGCAACAAGCTGTGTAAGACTCAGAGTAAAAGTGGACAGAAAGAATGATCATGCTTGCCTGGGTGACTTTCAGATCCTTTCTGAAAAGCATGTTTTGAGTAAAAAAATAGAACCAGGCTTTCCAAAAAGTCTGTTTGAGCAGCTGTGTGCTTTCTCACAGCATCATGTTTGTCATTCCTAGTGAATTCCGTGCCAGGAGCTGTGATCTTTCTGCTTTCAAAAATAAGCAGCTAAGGGTTTGCAGTCCAATATTATTTTTTTCTCCTCCTAAATGTCAGATACGGTCAGATTCTGTCGAAGCTGACTCTTCCCAGAGAAATGTTTGCTCTTCTCTTTTTGTTTCTGTCTCCTTTGTTTGCATCCCTGGGATCTCCCTTGTTGTTGTGGCCTGCTTTTCTGCCTTTTGAATTGTCAGACTGAGAGGGAGCTCTGTTGTTTGGCTAAAAGAGCAAGCACTGTGCACACAAATAATTCTCATAAACAGAAATAGCACAGTTCTGGTTTCTCACACAGCCTAGAACAGTTTTGGGTGCAGGATATGCTAATATTCTCTCTCAGACACGTCTGTCACCTCTCAAAGCTGAATTTCCCTGGGGAGTGCTGCCCTCCAAGTGTTCTCCCCTGTGGGAGCAGAGTGGGTGGGAACCCTGCAGCACCTTGGGGTGGCAGCACCTTGGGGTGGCAGCACCTTGGGGTGGCAGCACTTTGGGGTGGCAGCACCTGGCTGCCCTCCCTCCTACCTGGACTGTATTGTCCTTCCACACCTGTGTAATTTAAATTAAAAACTACAGCTTTTTCAACTCTCTATTTATGCCAAAATTTACAAGAATCAAACATTCTCTCTCTTCTTTTTTTCTTCTTTTTCTTCTTTTTTTCTTCTTTTTTTCTTCTTTTTTTCTTCTTTTTTTTCTTCTTTTTTTTCTTCTTTTTTTCTTCTTTTTTTCTTTTTTTGTTTTTTTCTTTGTTTTTTTCTTCTTTTTTTTTTTTTTAAAGGATATTTTGGTCCCGACAGGGTAAAGTAGAGAATGGAATGCAGCTTTGACTTTGCACTATTTTTAGCCATTGTTTTTAAAAAGTCTGGATGGTGGGAACAATATGCAGAGGGTTTATCTACAGTAAATCTAATTTATTTCTTTCCTGATCAAAATGCTGTTGTAATTTTTATCAAGAACTGTAGCTCATTATATAACTAAAGTTATATTAATAATTAATATTTCTTCAATTATGTTTTTAATTAAATTAGCTATGTTAGACATACAGATGAATGTCATCTTGTGTACACTGCTTTTTTCCATTATCCACTTCTTTTCTTCTTCCTTAAAGGAGTCATATACAAATGTAGAAGTATGGCTAAATTAATTTATTGCAAATTCTACCCTGACCCATAGAACTACAACATTTAGTTAATATTTTGGAAGGATTTTGTAAGACCTGTTTTCTTTTTTTATGTAGAGATATCTTTGCAAACTGTTTTTTCCCTGTTGAATTCATACAAGTACTCCTTATATAGAAAAACTTAAAATAGAAGGTATTTTAAAATTATGTGAAAAACTTTCAATAATATATGCTTCAAGAAGATAATTTTTCCTTAGACTAACAGGAAGCCTGGTCTGGACTGTCTTGCCTTTTTAGTTGTGTGGAATGTTGCAGTCGAGGTGGTTTGAGACCAGGAGCATATTTGTGTTTGACTCACACTGAGCAATGTTTTTGTTCTGCTCTCCATGTGCTACCCTGTTATAACCTCACAATTTACCTGACAAGGTGATAGAGCAGAGCAGTGTGCTTAAAAATAAACTTTGCACTTCAATGTGGGCAGGAATGGAAGGAATGGAATTTCACTAGAATGAAGAGAATTCTGAAATATAAATGGATATTTAGTTTTTTTAATTGCATTGAGATGCTCAAGGTGACATTGGGAAAAGGCTGCAGTTTTCTCCCCCAGATGAAGATCAGAGCTTTTAAGGATGCATGAGAAATAATTGCTGTATTTCAATCTCTGCAGTAAGTCAGGGCACAGGCTGGAGAAAACATCTCTCTGTGCTGGTATTACCAGTTGTTACACTATTCTTAATTCCATTTATTTTTAAAAGCAACAATAAAGCCTTCCTTACCTGCTAGAGGTTTCCATAAGTGGTGGAGCTGACAGAGAAGTTTAGAAAATAAATGGCTTGAGGGTTTGTAAAAAATTCATTTAGGGAGATCTTTTTCTTTATGGTTGGTTTCAGTAGAATTGCTGTGTTATTTTCTGTTTCCTGTAAGCATTAGCTGAATGAGTAAAGCACCAGTAATCTAATTTTTCTTAAAAACTCTATTCAGAACAATACTCTTGGGTTGTTCAGGTGCCAAGTTTTTGCTGATCTGCCATAAAGCTTTTCAGTGGGAACCTTTTTATTGGAACATTATTTATTGAACCTGTTTTTCAGCCAGCACAAGAAGATTGTGCTGTGCTTCTTGTCCTGTCTTAGGCTGAATAATCCAGTATCTCAGCCTTCCCCACAGATGTGGTTCTTGCTGGGGGTTTTGGCTTTGTGGCTGTGTTTAGGGCAGGATTGTGTTTGCAGCCTTCCTCATCTCCCATCTATGTCCTTTTTTTCCCCTGGAGAAAGAAATTGCCTTTTGGAGGTGTCTAAAAAGGGTGAGGCACAGCCAGGCTCTAAGTCTTGTGTTAGGGTCAGGGTTTGGGTAAATTTCTGTCACTGAGAACAGAAGAGAGGAAATACCTCTTTCAACTGATTTGATAGGAAGAAACCCTTTTTGTTTTGCTATATCAGTTGTAAAACAAAAGGCAATATGTGATCATCAAAAATAATTCTTACAGAGTTTGTTCTATTCCTTCTTACAAATAAGTGTATGTGATAAATACTGTGGGCTATGGGTGATTTGGGTTGGGGTTTTTCTGAGTTTGTGGGTTTTTTCTTGTGGGGGTTTCTCGTGTGTTTTGGTTTTCTATTTTTTGTGGTGAACATGAGTCTTTTGATCTCAATTTTGCTTCTAAAGCAGCATCTTGCAAGCATATGTTCAGTAAGCTGCTCATGCTGTTTGTGTGTTGAAACCCTTGCTGAAAGCAGAGTGGCATCAAGCTGCTGCCTCCAAGAGTTAAATGAAGAACATGTCTGCATTTCTCAGGACAAATGGCTGCTTCTAAGTCAGTGTGTCAAATCCTCTTTTCCCTAGATCAGACTAAGGCATCCTAATGTAAAATCAAATTGCCATAGCAGTCATGGAAGAATTAAGAACATACAGATTGCTGGCACAAATAAACAGAGATACCACTCTTGTATTCCCTAGGCTGATTAGAGATTGCTGAGAGTTTTGTGATAGCACATTTCATAAATAATTGTTGATGAAAAGCAAATGGGGAGACGCCTATCCAGAGAACAGGAGCAGTAGTAGGTCACTCACTGTGTGCTGCCAATAAAAATAAGAATAAAAAGAGGGAGGCAACAAAAACAAACTCTTAAATTCTTCAAATCATGTAGCTCCTGGGGAAGACACTTCCAAGTTCAAGAATGGTTGAGAAACTGAAAGCTCTGCAGGCTTTAGGGAAACGTGCCCAACAGGTTTGAGAGGAGGAACACTTATTCTAACTGAGGGAAGAGAAAGGAAAAGGGAGTAGCATCTATAGGCCAGCAGGATTTCACAGCAGTTTGAAAAATGCAGAGCTGGTAACAGCTGGGTGTTGTAACCTGGGATGTTTTCTGTCCTGCAGGCACGCATATCATTCTGTTTCAACACCTCCTGTTTGCCCTCAGAAAAACATAGCTGATGTGAAACTCCCAGCAGGACCCACGTCCCTGCACAGCTCTGATGCAGTCATCATTCACCCTGGTGCTATGCTTGCAATGCTGGATCTCCTGGCCTCTGTTGGATCAGCCACACACCCAGAGGTAGGGAAAATGTGCAGTCTGAAGCTTGGAGAGTGGCTGGGGAAAAGGATGGATGTGAGAAATAGGAGAGCTCATGATGTCCTCTCATTTTGTGCTGAAAAATGAATATATTTCACAAGTTGAGTTGAGTAATTGGTGATATAGAGGTCTGACAGGAATTGCTTTATTTCACAGGCTTTCTTTTGTTTATCTTTTTCAAACTCTTGGTAGCAATGTAATTTAAAGAAAGGTCTGAAGTGGCCATCAGATAAATTTCCAAGCACTGTGATTAATTCCTGTTTTCTGTGATGTGTCAGGTATTAATGCATACTATGAGGACACTGAAATCACAGCTCAGGCTGTGCACACTGTTTGAAATAGCTGCAATATGTTCTAGTTCCAAAGTTGTACTGACTGTTTTGTTCAATTCCCAACCCAAAATGTCTGCTGGCGCTTTGTATGTGAAGGATTTGTTGGATATTTTTGGAGGTTGCTTGCATATTTTTTGTTTGAGATGTCTTCTCTGAAGGATACTTCTTAGTAAAAAACCAAAAGAGTTCTGAAAGCTTACAAGAATTACTAGATTCCTCTTGGTCTCTACTGGTGTGATGAGTGTGGTAACTTTCTGTCTTCATGACATAAATTTGAGAATTACATTGTGTAGGTTTTCAGTTTTGCAGAGGTTTAGGTGATGGTGGGGAGCAGAATGAAGCCTGTATAATCCAAGAGGAAATAGTAACCTGATACTCCACTTAAATACTCATAAATCTGTGGGGCTGGTGGATCTGCCCAAGGATACTGAGGGAGCTGGAGAAGTGCTCCTGCAGATCAGGCATTTGGGATGTGATTTGGTGGTGGACTAGGCCATGCTGGGTTAAAAGTGCAACTCGGTGATCTGAAAGGTCTTCTCCAACCTAAATGATTGTTTCTATGTTAACTTACTAGGAATGGCTTAATAGTCACAAAAATAAAAGTTTCTAGTTCTCTCTAAGCTGGCTGTCTTTGCTGGTGAAAGGCAGAGCTTAGTTTAAGCATTCTTACCTGAATTATTTTTCTTGACCATAATTCTGGTAATCCTTTATCTAACTAATTACACTTTATTGTACAGGGTGTTTCTTTACACAGACATGTGCACACACACACCCTGAAAACATAACAGTGCATGCACATAGACTGAAATACAGTTAATTTTCGGTATTTATTGCTAATGGTAGTTTCTTTTCTATTATTACATATAAAGCATACAAATGCATGCACATATATTAAAATACAGTTAATTTCTGTATTTATTGCTAATGGTAGTTTCTTTTCTATTATTACATATAAAGCATACAAATGCATGCACATATATTAAAATACAGTTAATTTCTGTATTTATTGCTAATGGTAGTTTCTTTTCTATTATTACATATAAAGCCTTTCTTCTGTTTCCCTCCCCAGTCTGCACTTTCTCAAGCCCTGCTCTCTTTTCCAGCACGCCCTGGACCTGCAGCTGGCCGTGGCCAACATCCTGCAGTCGCTGGTGCACACGGAGAGGAACCAGCAGGTGATGTGTGAGGCCGGGCTGCATGCACGGCTGCTGCAGAGGTGCAGCGCCGCCCTGGCCGACGAGGACCACTCGCTGCACCCACCCCTGCAGAGGATGTTTGAGAGGCTGGCCTCGCAGGCCCTGCAGCCCATGGTGCTGAGGTGAGGATAATCCTGAGGTTCAGCTGCTCTGAGCAGCCTGCACTGGCCCTGGCTCGCTGGAAATGGGTGCCAGTGGGACAGAGCCCGATGTGGTGGTGATAGCACAGCATCCCTTTTTATTTCTCATCAAAGAGATTCTTACCAAGGCCTGTAGTGACAGGAGCAGTGCCACAGGGTTCAAACTGCAAGAGGCTGGATTTAAATTAGGCCTGAGGCAGAAATTTTTTACAGTGGAGGAGGTGAGACGCTGGAAGAGGTTGTCCAGAGGAGCTGTGGATGCCCCATCATTGGAATTGTTCAAAGTCAGGTTAGACACGGCTCTGAACCAGCTAGTGAAAGTGAAAGCTGTACCAGTCCCATCATTGGAATTGTTCAAGGTGAGGTTAGACACAGCTTTGAACCACCTAGTGTAAGTGGAAGCTGTTCCAGCTCCATCACTGGAATTATTCAAGGTCAGGTTAGACACGGCTTGAAACCACCAAGTGTAAGTGAAAGCTGTACCAGTCCCATCACTGGAATTGTTCAAGCGCTGGTTAGACACAGCTTTGAATCACCTAGAGTAAGTGAAAGCAGTACCAGTCCCATCATTGGAATTGTTCAAGGTGAGGTTAGACACAGCTTTGAACCACCTAATGCAGGTGAAATCTGTACCAGCCCCATCTTTGGAATTGTTCAAGGTGAAGTTAGACACAGCTTTGAACCACCTAGTGTAAGTGGAAGCTGTTCCAGCTCCATCACTGGAATTATTCAAGGTCAGGTTAGACACGGCTTGAAACCACCAAGTGTAAGTGAAAGCTGTACCAGCCCACAGCACAGGGTCAGACCAAATGACCTTTAAAGGTCCCTTCCAACCCAACCCATCCTTGATTTGAGCTGTAGGAGGGAATTTAATTGTATTATCTCCTCTGGATCACTGCCTGCCTGACCTGCAGCCAGGACAGCTGCTCAGTTCCCTTCAGTGCTGTGTAGCTGTGTCAGAAGGGATCCTGCAAGGAGCCCTTGTGCTGGTTGTCACCTTACAGAGAATTAAACTTCCCTAAGCATAGACCCTGACAGCCTGGGGAGCTCTCTAGAGATACCATAATTATGTAGAAGTAGAGGTGTTACAGCTGGGAAATGATTCCCCCAACAAAATAGGACACACTGGTAAAACAAAGTTCAGACTGTGATCTGCCTCTCCAGAGGAGCTCACCTTGCTGAACACACATCATCAAATATCCTGATGTTCTGCTGAAGCAGCCTCCTCCAAGAGCTTAAATGAAGAGAAGGGAATTATCAAAATTGCTTTATTTTATGATAAATTGCTCTATCAGATTTCCTTAATTGTTTAAAATAGTGTCAACTTTTGAGAGCACATGTTCTAGAATTAAACCATTTTGGATCAAATATGGATCATAATTATGCATTGTTTTATTTTCTTAGTTAAAAGTTATGTTTATTGCAAGCAATTACTGTCTTTTTTAACAGTGCTATTAGATTTGGTACCACTATAGGCAAATAAACAGAGAAAATTGCTTCCAAATTTTTTTATTCTCTTTCTTAGGGAATTTTTACGTTTGGGAAATCCTTTGAATTGTGGAGCCTGGGATAAAAAGCTCTTGAAGCAATACCGAGTGCACAAACCCAGCTCACTGAGCTTTGAACCAGAAATGAGAAGTAAGTGCTGAAGGGCTAAAAATGTGTGTAAAGAATGTTTCACTTATGTCTCCCAATTGCATACCTATTTAAAATTTTTAGATAAGCATCCGTAAAAACCTAACTTTACCCCAGCTTTTTATGAATGTGAAATCACCAGACCAGTTGTACTGGAAAAGTTGTAAAACCAGAGGGAATGTGGTACTTATATTGAATATATATCCAGCAAGGTAATTACAGATTTTTATTTTAGGAACAGTAACTGTTAGATGTGGTAGTAGTTTGTTTTTAAGTCTTGAGTAGGTCTTGCATTTGTAGTTATTTAACATTATTTTTTCTCGGCTACTTTCATGTGCCTGTCACAAATCATTATATCTGCATAGTGTCTCTCATGGGTTCAGTAAGGTGTCAGATAAAATAACTGCTCAATCTTCTATTATTATCCATGAGCTGTAGAGCTTGGGAATGGCTATTTATGTAGTATAGGAGAATCTCAATAAATTATAATACAAAGAAATTGTTGAAAAGTTTCCAAAGCATGAGATGTTTATTTCTGTGTGTCAGCTTGGTCATTGTGTGGCTGGCTGTAAAAATCATTAAAATAAGTGTCATTAAAAATACCTTAGCTGGAATTTTTGAATTATTTAAAAGAAACTAGAAGGTATCTTAGATGATACTGATTAAGCATTAAATCATGAACTAAACAAATTAAATGAATTCATGTTATATTATCATGTTCAGTAAATTTTAAAAGAAGCAAGAAGAAGAGATTCAATTTATCTCTTGGCCAGTGCTGTATTTATTTTTATATATATATTTGCATTAAGGTGGTATCACTGGGAAAAATAAACAATGAAAATTATGAAAATGTGAGACTAGAAAGTTTTTAGCTTAGGAAAGAGAGCACAAAGCCACCTTCTGAATACCTCAAGTTATGTTAAACTGCCTAAGCTAAGTTTACTGAGCTATTCTGCTTACTAAGAGCTCTGAGACTTCCAGCTCAGGGTTAAAAACAAAAAGCCACAAAGCAGAATTTCCCCTGCCTGTTAAGTCAGGTAGCAGGAATGATCTGAAGAGGAGCTCTGCAGAGAGGATGCTGTGCTGACATTGGGTAATGGGAGGGCCTCTTGGCTTTTCCACAAATTTCCTTGGCATGTTGAGCTCCCCTTTCTGCCTTGGTTGAGCATTTTTGAGCATTTTTGTGATCAAAGCAAAGCTGCCCAGCTCATTCTCTTCTGAGAGGCTGAACTGGCCAACAGTGAGTGACAATCCAGCCATTCCCCTGGCCCTGAAAGGCCCAAACAAACATCCTGAAAAAGCCGCGTTGTCCCTTGGCTCTCCCGCAGACAGCATGGTCACCTCCACCGAGGGCCTGGGTCCCGACAGCGTGTTCGGCGTGCACGAGGACAGCCACTACAGGATCAGCAAGAGCCTGCTGAAGCCAGCAGAGGGGAGCACGGTGCCCCTGACCAGGGTGAAGTGCTTGGTGTCCATGACCACCCCCCATGACATCAGGCTGCATGGATCAGCGGTGACACCGGCGTTCATCGAGTTCGACACGTCCCTGGAGGGCTTCGGGTGAGCTCCTGGGGACCTGCTCGCCTCCTTTTCATCCTAAGGAGGGCTTGTCATTTCTAATAGACTGCTTGCAAATAAGGGACAAATCAACTCCTTAAACAGGAGAAAGGAATGCTTCAAGTCACATAAATCTCCACTTTCTCAGTCATTAATATCGTGATAAAAAGTCCTTGCTTGCCATGTGTGAAAGTGGAAAAAAGCGAGTGTGTGTTGTTGATAGGACCCTCTCAGTTCTGGGTTTCACATCCATTTTAAAACAAAGGAATGCCAGCATAATAATAATAATATCTAAATGGGACAAATGATAAAAGTCACACTGAATTCTGCCAGAAACAGGCCTAGACAAGACCACAAGCAGATCCAAATCTCAGTTTGGTGCAGAGTACGAGGCTTTTTTCCACTTTGTACTACTGGCAAGCAATCACATGGAATCACTGCAAAACAATCATACCACTGCAAAACAATCATACCACTGCAAAACAATCATACCACTGCAAAACAATCATACCACTGCAAAACAATCATACCACTGCAAAACAATCATACCACTGCAAAACAATTGTACCACTGCAAAACAATCGTACACAACATTACAGAGATGTAAAGCAGATTACAAACTAACTTGGACATTAATGTAGGTACAGTCCAACAGGATGGAATATTTGAAGGGTTGCTGGGGTTTGTGTATGACAGGTGTACTGAGACCCACTTAAAATTGCTGAAGAGCATGACAATGTCAAAGTGGGCAAATCAGAAATACAAATGAAGCAGACAAGGCAGCTATGATGAGTTCAAATAACAGAAAAAAATCCCAGTGTTGCTAACTGGAGGCATAGCCTGGATATCATGCTTAGCTCATTTTTTTCTTTTAGCACCACTTGTTTTTCTCTCTCTAATTAAACACCTGCTGAGTGAGGCACTTTATGAGGATCATGTAAAACGATTTAACTGTTCAGAAGATGAAAACATGACACCATTCTCAATATCTGTTAAAGGAAAATGTTTGTGTTTTTTGGTTATAAAAATGGAATAGAAAAACCTGAGTACTTGGGAGCTCTGCTGCTCTCTGCATTCTCTTTTCAGCTCTGCAAAGCAAGGATGCAACTCTCATTTTCCATTTAACCTTAATATCCAATACAGTCAGGGACAGGCTTTTTTTTATTAAACAAGTGTTACTCTAAGCTGTGCTCTACATCCTTCATAAAAGAAAAGAAAATTGTCTGGACCTAAGAACTTGAAATAGGCTGGCAAAATGAATTTTCATTGTGTTTGCTTCAGGAGATTTGTGGGTGCTGGTAACATGTCCAGAAGTAACTCACATAAGGCAGCTGTGAATTCTTGTAATTTCAGCAAGTCAACTAAGACGGCTTCTATAATAAATTTTAAAAAAATTTTAAGGACTTTTCTCCTTATATTGATTTCCATTGTGCCCACAGCATCAGTGGCTCTTGTAAGGACCAAACAAAGCTAAGTTGGTGGAATATGATGTTAGTGTGAGAAGATATTTTCTTCAAAACAGCACAACATTGTCTGCAGTTGCCAGATCCTTTGACAGTTTAGCTGATCCAGTCACTTGAGAAGTTTCAGAACAACTCAAAGGCTGCTGTGAGATGCAGGTGCCCACAAGGGAACATCCTAGGCTGTGGAGCCACATGGGCATGGCTCTGTACCTTCACACCAAAGGCAGGCACTGCCAAAGCTCTTTGTGCTGGAGATAATTTAGACTCACAATGAGCAATCTTGAGGATTAATTCCTATTTTTCATCACTACATAAAGTCACAAAGCATGTGTGCTGATGGTATATTCTCCTAAGCCGTGTTTTGTTTGTATTGAACTCCACTTCCACTGACTCCCCTGAACTCCAGTTGTTCCTGGTTGTGTTTACAGCTGCCTGTTCCTGCCAAGCCTGGCTCCCCACAACGCTCCCACAAACAACGCTGTGACCACAGGCCTGGTGGATGGCGCCGTTGTCAGCGGGATTGGGACTGGTGAGTGCTCAGCAGCTCTAACAAACTCTGCTTTTACCTGATCTTTAGTTCTCTGAGACTTCTGGTGAGCTCTGAACTATTGTGTGGTGTTGGACACTGGGCATTCACAGTCAAGAGCTTCTTGTGACTTTTTTTGTGAGTGTGTTTCCCCCAAGACAATGAAAAGCAGTATAAAATACAAAAGTGTGATTGCTTTAAAATGCAAGGCTTAAAGTAGAAGGTTAAATTGTAATCAGCCAAGGTGTGTAAATAATACCCCAAGTGCATTAAGGAAAAAGTTGAGGTAGTAATGCCTAGAGCATAGGAAATGTGGAATGAATTGTAATGCTGTACTTGTGACTTTGCTCTGCTGAATCCTTGACTGCATTTATTGCAGGTGTAGTTGCACACACCATCACAAAAGCCCCATCTAAATTGTTTGCTTTTGCTAATCACTTTTATAGTAGGTTATTCACCCTACAGGAACCTGTAGGTGAATCCTGTGGGATTAATTGAACATGGTCACTTAGTTAAAAAAGTTGTTAAGTCTAAAACCTAAGGTGAAGACTTAGTGCAGTAAGACAGAATTAGTGGGAGCATCCTGGGATATTAAATGGAGTCAGATATATATGGTAGAGAGATACTCCCTCAACAGAGGCTTCTTCAGCATCTGAGAAAACACAGCTGGACTGGACTGGTATGAGCTGGACTGGACTGGTATGAGCTGGACTGGACTGGTACGAGCTGGACTGGACTGGTATGAGCTGGACTGGACTGGTGTGAGCTGGACTGGACTGGTGTGAGCTGGACTGGACTGGTGTGAGCTGAACTGGACTGGTTTTAGCTGAACTGTACTGGTTTTAGCTGAACTGATACGAAAAAAGGACCAGAACCAAGCAGATATCCTAAGTACTGCCTCCTGCAGCCATGTAACAGGCTTCCTTTCATTTCTAGGTGAGAGGTTTTTCCCTCCACCCTCTGGTTTGAGCTACTCCACGTGGTTTTGCATTGAGCATTTCAGCAGCCCTCCCCACCACCACCCCGTGCGGCTGCTGACCGTGGTGCGCCGCGCCACCTCCTCGGAGCAGCACTACGTGTGCCTGGCCATCGTCCTCTCGGCCAAGGACCGCTCCCTCATCGTCTCCACCAAGGAGGAGCTGCTCCAGAACTATGGTAAGGGCTGGGCCACCTCGTCAGCCAGTGCTGACAGCATCACAGGGATGCAACAGCAAGTCTATTTTATTTGTTTGATTTGTTTGATTGACAAATGATTGTCCTGGTCCTGCTTCTGATCTGCACTTCTGAGTAGGCAGCACAAATAAAGAATTTATACAACTGTTGTTATAAAAAACACTCCCACAAAAAGCTAAGCAGACTGTTACCATAAAAATGTAAGCAGACAGTCACATCATTAACTGCAGCAGTCTCTCTTAGTAGAAATATTAGTAGAAATTAGTAGAAATATTTATACTGGTTTAAACTCAGTATCCAGAAGAACTGCGTGTGCTGGGACTTTTCGTTGTGGCTTCACCAGTTCCTGATGGGTTTTGACAATGGAAAAATGCAAATGTAAACATTAATTTATGGAGCTTTTATATTTTCCAAAGAAGACTCAATGTCTGCATATAAAAGAAATTTTTTTGCTGAAACCCCAAGTATTATGTATTCAGGGGAGGGATTACATCATTGGTTCTGAAAAGTTTTGATTTATCTTGTGTCATTCATTTTGGACATCATCTCTTGAGGTCTTGAGGTGCAAATTTTAACTGTCTTTGCTTTGAAGAAGTTTAGAAATAGTAAACTAATAGATTGAAGGCTTTTTCAGTGTGGATAGTCCCAGTACTGTAGGATTTTTTGAAGGCAGTCAATCATTCACTCCATGTTTTAATGCTGTGCTGAGTTTTCAGAAGCAGTTTGTATCTTCATTCGGTACCTGTGACCAAAGGAGGAATTACAGGAGCTGTAGTGAAGATCTAAGTGAAGCTGGTGATACCAGTAAATTTGCTAGACAGAGCTATCAGTGCACTCAGGGGTTTAGGATGAGCTGTCCCTGTCTCCAGCCTTGTCCTCTGTTGGAGCCTCCAAAAGGGCTTGGTTTTGACAGGCTGAGTCTGTGGAGGAGCTGAGGGCAGCCTTCTCCACATTTCAGGCTTAGTTCTTCATCAGAACAGCCCAAATGATTGTCCTGGTCCTGCT
>VXBR01007110.1:900323-962356 GCA_013400215.1 Cisticola juncidis | reverse complement strand
TAAAACATAAAAGTAAATTAAAATTGAAAAATATAAAATTCAAAGAAACATTAAAATCTTTTTAAAAATACAAAACAAAACAAAAAAACCCCATGAAAAAATAAAACACAATAAAATAAAATAGCATGAAAAAATACAGCAACAAGAAAGGAATTAAATAAATGCAACTCTCCCCTTCTTCCACTGTCTACCATAGCTCCAGGAGTATTCTTGATGATGCAGGGATCGGGAAAACAAATCCAGTGCCTCCCACAAATTAAGATTTTCTAGACAGCCCCCAGTTTTCCTTGGAAACAAATTGTATTCTCACAGCAAGCTCACTTGGGATGAAGATCCAAATGTGCCAAGGCAGCAAAGAAGCATCCCCTTGTGCCCAAGGAACAGCAATTAGGCCAAGGTTTAAGTTTAACCAGGTTTCATGGAATTAAAAATGCAGTAAATTCAACTTTACAAAGAGATTCATTATGGCAATTAAACACTTAGCAAGTTTTCCTGGTAATTTACAGAATTCTGTAAATTCTGTTTATTTGTCTGTATATATAAATATGTAAATATGAATATGTAAACAATTTAACTGTTACCTCTGTCATTGCCGCATACCTCAGCCCCTTCCTTACTGCTGTCATTCAGAAAACATACTGTATGTCTTTCAAAGGGAACAGCCATTCCTGCATTCCCCCTGGGAAAAAGTACCTGGCTGAGCACAAGGAGTGCTTGCAGGAGATACTACAACAGGTAGATTTTGTCTGGGATGGATGGATCCTTTCCTGTGGCATAAGCTGTACACATGTGTGCCCTGGGATGTATTATGCTGCATCTGAACACAGAAGCTTCCATGGTGACTGGAGTTTCAGAAAACCTTTAGAAGCAGGAGTGGAGTGAAGCTTTCAGTCACCTGAAGGAAAGTGGCCCCATGGAAGAAAACACCATCCTGTCACCCCGTTTGTCACAGAAAGCAGCTCTAGGCTTCAGCAGTGATGCGTCCCTCCCCGCCAGGGCCTGCAGGCTCGGTAAAACCCAGCCAGCGCTGGGAATCGGCAACAAGGACCGCTGGAAGCCCAGCTGGGTGGTCTGTGGAGATATGAACTACGACCAGGGAGCTGACGACGCTCCCACCTCTAGAGAGCCTCGGTACCCAACAAGACGCGACTCCGTGCCTGGCCGCCTCCCGGCCAGGACCACCGGGAAAGGAGGTGGGTGCATCCCCTCTGCCCCTCTGCCCAGCGGGGCCCTCCCTCCGGGGGCGGCAGCCGGGGCTGTGCGGGAGCGGCTCTCCCGGCCCGCAGTCCCGGCGGGAGGATGGCACCAGGAACGCGGCACCGGGCTGCCGCTTCGTGCAGGACCTGGCCGGAGACATCCGAGTGGGAAATCTCCAGCGATCTTCCCGTGGCTGCCAAATCTGGCACCCAAACATGTGGGCTGCCAGCCAAGCCCCGAGGGTGGGGATGGCAAGCAAAGGCCGCAGCCAGAAGTGCCCCCGCTGCTGGAACTGGGGAAGCTGTCGTTGGCCGGGGATCTGTCATTGCCCAGACAGCTGGCTGGGGGCCACAAGCCATGGTGCCTCAGGCAGGGATCCGGCAGCTTTGGGCACCTTCCAGGGAGAGAATGAGTTGGTGTGGTAGAGTGAGGCCGGGGCAGCGTGTGCTCTTAACCAGTTAAGGATGCTACCCGCTAAGGACTGTTCCAGGGCTTGCACATTTCCCATGTGTGACCTGCCCTTTCCCTGGGGAAAGATTACAGTTGCCAGGACAATGGAGGACCAGTGATGTTGAGATCTTCTTTCTAAGGACTTCCTTCAATGGATAGACACAGTTTTTTTCCCACTATACTTCAGTCAACTGTGTTTGAGTCACTCAGCAGTGTAAAGGGAACCAGTATCCCAGACTGTTTCTGCAGGGATGTTGTTTGGTGTGGTGCATCATTGAGAGAGCTGCCTTTGACGCCTTTCTCCTCACAGCCCTTGGTGGAATAGATAACAAGAAGGCCTGCAGAAGGAAAGGTGAATAGGGTATTCTCACTTCAGTGGTGGTCTCCTGAAAGCCAAAACCACTGGAGCTTAGATTGAGTTTGAGGTAACAACCTCTTCTACTGAGTGGAGATTCAGAGAACCAGAACTAGTTCTTGGAGAGTTCCAGCTGCTTTTAGCAGCAAGTGCAGACTCCAGATGGCTTCACACAGTTTTACTTACAAGTGTGGTCAGTGTTTAGAAAAGAAACAGCACTTCAGCCAAAGTTCCTATAGATCAGACATTCTGATTTTTTGCGAGAAACAAGAAGAGGCTCTTAATATGAGTATTTATCCTGTGTGTTCCATAACAACATTTCAGAAGTAGATGTCAACCATGTGCAAACCCCATTACAAGGAGCATGCTGGACCAGCAGTTCCCTTGCAGGATAAGGCCTTCTTGCACTTGTAGAGCACCCCTTGTATATCAGTGTGTGTATATTCACATGCATATTTCCAAAGAAGGTTCTTCTCTTAATGCTTTTGAGTAGGAGCACCTACATTTAATGAAGAAAAGCCTTCATTCTCCCATGACATCCCTTGAATGACACAACAAACACCGTTAATGGTGAGCAAACAGTTTTTACAGGAGAGAATGGCATCTTTTCAAGTAAATGGCATTTACTTCCAAGAGGATACCGTATTTTTCTTTGAATCCTGAGCGATAGCATTTCCCATGGCTCTATTTCCCTATACACTTTGAAGAGATGGCTTTTCCCATGTGTTTACCACACTGTTGAGCTGTATCAGTTGGTTGGTGACCAAGACACATTTGCGTTGTTCAGAGCCACCAGCAGGCTCGTGGCAGCCTTATGCAACTCTTCCTCCTTCACTGTCTTCCCAACGGACATCAACAACCTCATTGTCTGCAGTGAAGTCTGCACCTGGCTGTCCAGTATCCTCAGGAGGAGATCCTCAATGTCACTGTTGGGCAGCTGTCCTTGCTGCTGCCCACTGGCTGACACCTCTAAGGCTTGCGGGCCGGAAGGATTTGGTTGTGTGCTCACAGGTAAGGAGGTGGGGATCACAGTTGCCTCTGTGCCAGGTCTGGAGCCAGACATTGGAGACATGTGGGGGACTGGCTGGGGACTGAAGCTGCTGGATGACATGGCATTACTGCTTGTGATGATGTTGGTGCCTGCTTTGCTGTGCTGCTTGGCTCTGCTGTGTCCTGGGCACACAGTCCTCTGTGGAGGAGAAAACATTCCTCTAGAGAGCCTTAGGAGCAGGCACCTATGCCTTGTTCTGACTGCACAATCCCATCTTTCCCATTTCCTACTAAGATGAGCCCAGGAAAGCAAAATAAATCTTCATATCCTTTCCTTGTCAAGTGTCCCCGTAAGTCTCTCTTGGGACTCTTTACTCTCTTCTTCTAGCCTACATGATTTCCCTTCTCTTCTGGAGAAACCTAGATTGTCTTAACTTGGTTGGGAATGAGAGCTGGAAAAGAGGGCTGAGGTGGTCCTCAAAGGTTCATTTTCTTGAAGAATGCATTCTGCAGAGTCTCCTTCTCAGCAAGTGGCTGCAGGTGCTATCCGTGTTAGCTAATGATCTTGGTGTGAGTGCCCCTGGAAGATGTTCTGCCCATGGCTCTCTTCTATTTTCCCTGTCTTTTAGCTTTCTGTTTTCCCACTTACTCATATTCAGGGCTCTCTCTTTTGCCTATTCATTGCCCAGAGCACACCACAGTCTTCAGGAAATAGCTAAATAACTCACCTTAAGGAAATACTTTTTCATAATACAGCGATAAAGAGAAAAGGTGCAGAAGTTGTGGAAGAAAGGATTTCCTGGCAGTTCGGAGCATATGGGCCCTAAAAAGAGGCAAATAAAGACACAGACCCAGTGACAGACTCCAGTGCTGGCATCCCCCTTAGCAGTAACCTCCCTGTGGAGTGACATCCCTCCATGAAAAACCCTGTGTCATCTGGGAACCTTTTGAGAGACTCCACTGCTTGGTCATCTTCATGACCCAGGGGGTGAGAGGAGGCTGGTCCTAGGGACACATGGGGATCCAATCAATTGTGAGAGAGGATGCCCATGAGCACATGCCTTCTCCTCATTGCAGGATTGCTACCCATGTCTCTCCCCGCTCCTTTTCCTCCCCAGGTCCTGAATGTTTCCTCTCCCATTGATCAGGGCCATGCAGGACTCTTTGTCCAACTGCCTGCCCTTGGGAATCGTGGTTGGATTGAAGTCCCTTTACCTGGAGGGATGACTCCGTGGTTTTCATACTCATCCAGTCTCTGGACCAGTGAGTTCTTGCAGCCGTACAGCTCACGAAGGTGGCAGACAGTGCTGGCTTGGATGGTGATCCGCAGGAACTTGAAGAATTGGTGGTATTCCTGGTCAGAGAGTGGTGTTCCTCGCTGCTGTGCCTTCGTGCCCCGAGGGCCAGCTATGCACCCCCAGCCCAAGAGAACTGGTGGAGAACAGAGTGCAGGGAGTCAGAGGGAGAAGGAAATGCTAAGCACAGCGTGTTTGGAAGTGCTGGAGGGCTGAATCCAGATCTCTGTTGCCTTTTCTGGGTGCAAGATCCAGCACAGGAAACCACATTAACAAACTAGAGATGGAAGGTCCAGACCTGATGAAAACTTGCTTTGCCCATGTTGAAAGGAGTGACAGTACGTGTCTGAGGGACCTTCACCAAAGCTCTGGAGATTAAAATCTTGAACTGGGAGAAATGTCTTAGAAGTCATGGCTGAAACTGAGCATATTGCTCTGTTGTTGGAGCTGGAGCAAGCAAACTGTTGTCTTCAAGATTTTTAGCCTCTGCAAAATCTCTTCATCTGGCTAAATAGGTGTTTAACCAAGGTCTTCTCTCAGACCTCTTTTTCCTGCTTCCCCTGTTGCTTTACTCTTCCCTCTTAGCTTTATGGGTTAACTCCAGACCTGTGCCTTAGTGCTCTTGCCTGGTTTAATGCACCCATTTTAATGCACTCCCTCCCTGTCATGGCATCTCCAGTCTCCACTTCTGCTCCAGCGTATGCCCACTGCATCCAGCTCTGACTCCTTCCTGGCCCTTAGGTCACTCTGTGGCCTTCCTTGATGAATAAAATACCAACTCCAGTGGTGAAAATTACCAAAATTATAAGCCCTGGGATCTTTGCACCTGAGGCACTGGAGGGTGCTTCATGTCTTCCTTTTGCCTCCAAACTGCCCAAGCTGAGGAGCAATGGGGAGGGTGCAGAGCAGCTGGGTCAGCTGCCCTTCCTCACAACTGGGTTTGGAGGAGAGACATTTCCTACTCACCAGACAAGGCCAGATAAGCCCACAAAACCATCATGGCACTGGGAGTGGTGCCTGTGACAGTTGGGGCCCACTTGCACTGCTGGAGGTGTCACCTCTGCTGCTTTGCCACTGATGTCACAGACACCTGTGTTCCAAACGCTCCATCCTCCACTGCTCCTGCTTCCTCTCTCCTGTCCCCCATCCTGCTGCCCCCTCCCCCAGGCAGTGTGTGTGCATGAACAGGGTGTGTGTGACTCTTTCTTTCTGCTCACTGCCAGCCCTGTAAAATCCATCTGGAAAGAGGCAGTCAGACGGCCATTTTTCTGGAGCACAGGACAGGAAATTCTGCCTTTGGGCTGTTCCTGTTGATAATGTCTGAGCAGATCAAAATCTTGTCGCTTGCCCAGATCTGTGCATGCTTGGCTGATAAATTAAGACTGGATCCACAAAGCACTAGACAGGGCTCCAGACCATAGCAGAAAATGCTAGGAAGAAAGGTGATGGAGAAAATGGTTTGAGGAATTGATACTTTTCTTACACAAAATTCATCAGGAGGCATTTTTGGTCTGGAAGTGCAGCAGGAAGAACATCCAGATACCTGTGAGAAGGCAGCAAACTGTCAGGCAGCTCTCTGTGGTTGTGGTTGACCTCTGTGTGCTACCTGAGCTGGTCCTGGTTATTGGAGTAGGGTCACAGTGTGCATGGCAGAACAGACAGTGACCCTGACTCATGTTTCTGGGCATCATTTTACTATAGTCGAGGTTACTTTCAGCTCCTAAATACTTACCCTCCTGTAATCTCACCCTACAGCACTGCTACCACAACAGGTATTTATTAGGTCTCTTTCCTTCCTCTGATGAGGACCTGCAGTTTCCAGCTTGGCTTTCACCTTTTGGATAAATGAAGAGAAGCAGCTTTTTGACCAGAAGCAGCCCAGCACTGAGCCAGTAGAGAGACTGGTCACAAGGTGAGAAATTGCATGGAGCATGTCTGGGAAGGGAACAGCTGAATGCTGAAAATTTGGGGTGTACCATGGTGCACACTCCACTCTCACGCTGCCTCTTCTGCTCCCTCAGTAAATAGATTCTGCTTCCAGGAAGAGCTGTAGGCAGAGTATGGCAAAGATGAAACACCAGTCCTGGGGTATCTCGTACCCTTTCAAAAAGACCCTGTCCAAAATAAAATCAATCTTGTGTATTTTTCGGCAAAGAATATACTCATAATGTTAAAAGACATAAACCAAAGTGGGGCTTTTTCTTCTTTTGGTACTGACAGTATTTGACAATATTTGTGTCAGTTTGCTGCTTTGAGGTGCTTTTGAGTACCTTTGTTTGTACTGCAAATGTTTATCAGCCCTGAGTGTTGTAAACAAAACTATGGGGATTGGTATAACCAGTGTAGTGGTGTCTTCCAAAATCTGCAGATCAGGTGAAACAAAGCCTGAGGGGTTTAATTTGCTGCATCACCTCCTGGTCCATGTAACAGAATGATGATGTTCAGTGTGTAAGCAGTGCTGTCCAGCTCATCTTACCTCACACTCTGGGATAAATTTCCAAGGTGTGTGTCCAAATGAGTATAACCCATGAAAAACCTCCAAATGTTTTAGTCTAAAGGTTAATAAAACAGTTTATCATTCCACTCAGTTGTCTATCTGTTCTGTGGATAAAATCTAGGTACAATTAGCTGCAGAGTTTTCTTTTTAAGGAAGAAGGCTATGACTGGAAGGAAGAAAGGAAATACATAGTCTGCTGGGTAGGGGTGGATGTTTCTGTGGTGTTGGCTGATTTCTTCCATGATCAACCATGGGAATATTGGCTGAAGAGCAGTGATTCACAGGCAGCAGGAGGAGAAGCAGCTGAGGTGGGAATTATTAAGGAAAGCAGTCATGATGTCCTTCTAACCTTGCTAGACATGGGAACTTGAAGGCAAGCAAGTGACATGTCTTGCCCTTTAGGGTGGTATCTTTGACAGAGGATCCCCCTTGCGCTGCAGTGGCCTCCCATCCTTCCCTTCCCACTCACCTCAGTCTCCATGCCCTCACTATGCCCTTAGGAGACACCAAGAGGCTGTCTCCTGTGCTGTCAGATCTTGGTGGCTGACGTGCAGCAGGTCCTGGTGGTCTCCCTGTCTGGACTTCCCCTTCAGAGAAGCAGGGAGTTATTAACTGCCAGTTCCTCTGTTCACTTCAGCAGGTGACAGGACCATGGGTGACATGCAGGAGGGCAGCCTTCATCAGGAACTTCATCAAGAAAGTTCAATGAGAGCTGAACTCCATCTGTTTCCCTCCAGAAAGCTCACAGAAGATTCTCTCCAGGAGGCTGATCAAGGACAGGACCACAAGCAGGAGCTGGAAATAGAAAGTGAGATGGAGGCATGTTTTCCAAAGAGATGGGGAATGGTACCTCCTTATGGGATGGAAGTCTGGGAGTGCAAGGACAGTGGTAAAGGACAGTGGTAAAGCCCACATCAGGAAGGCTGTCCTGTCCTGTCAGACCTGCCCATGTGTGGGAATGGTGCCATTTGGATTCAGCAGTTGGGAGAAAAAACCTACAAGTGTCCCGAGTGTGGAAAGAGCTTCAGCCGGAGTTCATACCTGAGCCAGGACCAGAGAATCCACCTGGCAGAGAAACCCTTCAGCTGCCCTGAATGTGGAAAGAGTTTCACCTGTAATTCGGACCTGATCAAACACCAGTGGATCCACACAGAAGCCCCACCAGTGCAGTGAGTGCGAGAAGACCTTCAGCCAGAGGTCTAACGTGATCAGGCACCAGTGCACTCACACGGGAGAGAGACACTATCTGTGCAACGAATGCGGGAAGAGCTTCAGACAAAACTCGCATCTCATCGTCCACCAGCGAAGCCACAAGGGTGAGAAACCCTTTAATTGCCTGCGGTGCGAGAAAAGCTTCAGTGACCACTCCCCCTGAT
Organism: Cisticola juncidis; assembly: GCA_013400215.1. Taxonomy (NCBI): domain Eukaryota; kingdom Metazoa; phylum Chordata; class Aves; order Passeriformes; family Cisticolidae; genus Cisticola; species Cisticola juncidis. Next base: position 954,196 of record VXBR01007110.1, on the reverse strand, counting down.
CATACATCGGAGGGTCCACACCGGAGAGAAGCCCCACAAGTGCCAGGAGTGTGGAAAGTGTTTCTGGGACAGCTCAGCCATCATTCGGCATCAGAGGATTCACACGGGAGAGAAACCCTACGATTGCACAGAGTGTGGGAAGACCTTCCAGCAGAGCTCCTCGCTTGTGACCCACATGCGAACACACACGGGTGACAGACCCTACAAGTGCCCCCAGTGTGGGAAGGGCTTCAGCCAGAGCTCAGCGCTCACCACTCACCGCCAGATCCATGGGGGAAAGGCCTTGCCTGTGTGCCAAGGCAGCCTCCTGCCCAGGCCCTTCCAGTGCATTGAATGTGGCTGAAGGTGCAGCTACCAGCCCACTCTGGCTAAGCATCAGAGCCTGCACACCAAGGAGCGGCCCTGCATCTGTGCGGAGTGTGGGGACAGCTTCCAATGCAGCTCAGCTCTCAACGTGCACTCAAGGATCCACCGTGGCAAGAGACCCTACAAGTGTGAGGAGTGTGGGAAAACGTTCTGGCACAGCTCGGCTCTCGGTGCCCACCTGAGGAGCCACACGGGAACCAAACCCTACAAATGTGTTGAGTGTGGGAAAACCTTCCAGAAAAGCTCAACATTTAAACTGCATTTGAAAATCCACGTGGCCAAGAAACCTTATAAATGTCTGGTGGGTAGAAGAATCCTCACTTCCTGCTCACTTCTGCCATAAGCCTGGAGTGGACATTCAGAGCAGGAATATAAAGTAGTTTTAGGGGTACTTGAATGCATGGTGAGAACCATGGTGAGAAGAGACTGACTGGAGACATGGTATATCTGGTGTTAGGGCTGGGTGCTTAACCCCAGAGACACAAAAGCCTTCAGGAAATCTGGAAACAGGGAGTTAGTCCCAAGAGTTGAGTGCTGGGGGTTTAGGAAGAGTGCCAAGAGCCTGAGGAATGAGCACCACTTCAGGGTACATAGGGACTGTGAATATATGCTAGAACAATAACTGGGAGAATTGGGCTTGTAGAATACAGCTAAGGTAAAGATCAAAATACATTTTAAACCAGATTGGTTCTGACTCAAAACTTTGATTTGTTAGACACTGTAGCAGTCTTAGGAACTCTTCTTTCTATTACCTTCCCTTATTTTTCATGAATGTATGAAGTTTACATTTCTAGATCTTTTCAGAGTGAGACTTTGGAGCTGAACTTCAATCTGGTTTGTCTTTTCTTTCTATTTTCCAAATATTACAGGGGACAAAGAATTCCTACCTCACGATAGCTAGATAACACAAAACTCTAATGGGCTGCTCCCAGAAAACCTGGATGCAGAAGCACTTCCAGTTGAAAGGCAGTCTGTAGCTTCTCCCAGATTTGATTTGGTGTTGCTGATTTGAAACTCCTTCCAACTTGGGACATCAACAAAACATGGACAAAAATATGGCCTTCTATTATTTAATCCTAAAAGAAAGGATTTGCCCCCAGATGTCCCAGTCTGAATTGGTACGTGTTGAGTTCTCACTGCTGGTCCAGAGACTGATTGGAATTGTCTTGTTCTTTTTATGCCTTCTTCTCTAGGTCGCTGTTGTTTCCAGAGTATTAACATATACAGTTCGGCATTTAAGGACTGCGTATTACATAAACCTCTTCTATATTGCAGTGTTTCATTACACACTGTGCGTTTCCATCCTAAGTAAAACTTTTTTTTTTCCCTCTGTAATGCGATTTTCTCTCCCTGCCTATGATGGGAGGGAATGGGGAAGAGGCGTGAGCGGCAGGCCGGGTTTGGGAGCTGGGAAGGGCGCGGTCTGTGCGGACAGGGCGCGGGGGCGGCCCTTCCGTCGCGTCACGGGAAGGGGCGGGGGCGGCCCCGGAGCCCGGTTCGAAGCGGGGCGGGATGGAGAGAGGGGCGGCTACAGGCCCTGCGCCGGTCCGGTTCCCGTTCCCCTACACTCCGTACCGCATCCAGGAGCAGTTCATGGAGGCGCTGTACGGCGCGCTGGAGGCCGGCCGGGTTGGCATCTTCGAGAGCCCCACGGGCACGGTGAGGCGGCGGGGCCGAGCCGCGGCTGTGGCCGAGCGGGGCCGCGGCGGTGGCGGCAGCGCTCCTCACCTTGTTGGCTCTCCGTGACAGGGAAAATCGCTGAGCCTCATCTGTGGGGCCCTGTCGTGGCTCCGGGACTGGGAGGAGAAGCGGCGGCACGAGGAGGGGCGGCTACTGGCGCTCGGGCCCGGTGGGCAGGATGGGCTGACCCCGCAGCAGGCACGGCCGGACAGCGCGGACACGGCCGGGCAGCCGGACTGGGTCACGGCCTTCGTGCAGAAGAAAGAGGAGCGGGACATGGTGGACAGGCTGAAGGTGGAGAAACTCTCGTGTGTAGAGGACGGGGTGATAACGCGGAAAGGATCGGGAGGGCTGATAGCACATTGTCACAGAATGGCTGGGGCTGGAAGGGATCCCTAGGGGTCACCTAGAACAAGCCTCTCAACTCGAGTAGTCCCTAGAGCGCGGTACTCAGTGTCCAGGCGACTTTTTAGCATCTCCCGGCAAGGGAACGGCACCAGCTCTCTGGGCAAACTATTCCTCTATCCTGGATGATGAGTGGAAAACACGTGACGCAAATTTGGTGGTGGCGTGTCTTTGCGCGCAGGTTGCCTAAGACAGGAAACTACATTGCTTTGAGCAGAGTAACATGCAGTACTCTGCCGGGAGAACGGCACTCTGTACCGGCAATTTTGTTTCCGTTAGTCTTTCCTATGCGCGGAGCATAAGTAGTGATTCCAAGGGTTGAGGACTAAATCCACTTCATCCTGCCTGCACTCTCCCTTTTTTGCAGGAAGAGCAGATTAGAAGGAAAAAGCGAGAAGATCATCTTGAGAAAATTCGGCACAATGTCCGTTTAAAATACGCAGCAAAGAGGAAGGTGAGTTATTCCACAAAGATCAGAACTTTCTATTTTGGTTACCTTCAGTAATGTCTACTAGTTCAGCAGGCCTTTTGCAGAGAAGGTCCTTTCTGTTTCCCCTTCATAATTGTCTGTGTGAAAAAAGTCTTTGGTTGTTGGTAACAGCTGCCTTCTGTGGAGCTGAACAACTTCAGCCTTCTGTGGCGGACTGTGCTGTCTTCTGACCTGTCCATGCCATAAAGCAACCCCTGTGCTACTCTCTTTTTATATGGGAAATACTGTGCCTTTATGTTCCTTCCAGAGATGTGAGGAGGATGAGGCAAAGCGCCTTCTTCAGCTCAGCAAGGAGGTTCTTTCAGAGGGAGCTGGAGAGGGTGCTCTAGACCAGCTGGATCACAATGAGGAGGAACTGATTCTTGCCGAGTATGAGAGCGATGACGAAAAGAAAGTGGTATCTGGGTAAGGACAGGGACTGAGGGCATTCCATGCTAAGGAAACATCTTCTGTTTAGTTTTTGTCTTGCCCTGATAAAAGAAGTTGTGCAGATTTTATTAAAAAGCATGTTTCACTTTTTCAAACAGTGTAAGGTCGTGGTTGTTCTGGGGTCTTATTTAATTGATTGTTTGGGGGGATTTTTTTTTAACTTTTGTTAGACTGATCTGAGTGACTTGAAGTGTTTTCTTAGGAAGTGCATCTTAAAATGTGTGGTGGTGTCCTGCCTTTATCCATGCCCAGCTTCCCAAAGAGTGCCTCTGGATGCTGAGTGAATGACTTGACATCAAGTTCCTTGTGTTAGAAAAGCAGAATAGAACTCAGGACACCAGAGGAAGCTCTCAGTTATGCAAATTAGCACTGGGATCTTTTGATATTCTAAAGGCAGAGATCTTCACATTTCTGAAGACCAGAACTTTGGCATGAAAACCTCATGCAGACTTTTGTCTCATGCATTTGCTTTATGCAGAAAGCCAGAAGCCGTGCTTCAGCACAAAAAGTCAAACACATTTGGATTACAAATGTACTAATTACTGTCTAGATTGTTCTGTCTTAAAAACTGAAGAACACTAGACTACTTCTTTTATATGTAGTTAGTTTATCAAACATTGAACTGCTGTTGCCTTTGAGGAACTCTATGGCAGTTGAATGCTTTCCTGAAGCCTTTCTTTATGCAGTATCTGGAGGGTGGTAAATTGCTTCTAATGGTAAAGCTTCACAAAAATAAATAAATAAATAAACTCACCAAAGAAAAGTATAGCACTGATTAGCTTATGCCTGAGGCTTAGAGGCTCCTGAATCAAAAGAAAAAAGAATTCTTGAACTTGGAAAAAAGGCACAGCTCAGGAGAGATTTTTCCTTTAAAGAGAAAAGTTTGACTTGATTATACACACTTATATTGTTCTTAAAAAGTTAGTTTTACTTTTACCACCTGAGAAGTTCTGAGGCTCATTTTGACACAAATGAATCATCTCTCTTGACTGAATCATCTCTCAGTCTTGTTGTGGAGCACCATTTGATTCTTATTGGCAGTGGTCTGCTTAAAGGAAACTGTCTGAGCCTTCTCTTTTCTTAGGCTGGAAGAGGATGATGATGATTTAGAAGAGGAGCATGTGACTAAGGTGAGATGAGGAAATTAAATAGTGCCACTTCATAGAATAGTGTAGGAGTGAGCAGAATTATGGATTCCTTGCACCTTTCCAACAGAAAGTACAGAAGAATTTAGGAACTGGCTCCCAAAACCTGCCAGGTTTGTTGATTAGGATAGCTAGTTCTGCTGTGCTCATCTTCTGGACTACACTGCCTGCCTGAGCAGCTTGCTGTGCTACCACTGCTTAGTTTTTGCTGTGGCTTGCTGTAAAAGCATACAGCAATAAATCGTTTTTTATTACTCTCCCATGGTGAGCTTTATAGAGAACTTGGAAAATTAAATGGAAACAAAGGCAAATGCAGAGGAGAAAACAAAGACGGGGCTTTCGGCCTCATCAGTTTTAAGGTGACACTCGAACATGTGCCTTCCCTTGTGCTTTTGAACGCTTGAGCAAGGCAAACCTTGTTGAAGTGCTCGGCTGCTTCCTTACAGGATTGGTCATAGGTAGGGACTGGCTTCTGTGTTCTTGTCTTCCCTTTGTTCTTCGTCACTGCAGATCTACTACTGCAGCCGCACTCACTCCCAGCTGTCCCAGTTTGTGCGTGAAGTGCAGAAAAGCCCTTTTGGCAAAGACACGCGTCTGGTCACCTTGGGATCCAGGCAGGTACGTGGTGGTGTTCTCAAGGGACCCAGAACATATTGCCAGGAGCTGTGTGGGTCTGGTCCCACAGAAGTCACCTTGGGGACTGGCTGACTCTCCTGCTGAAAAACTAAAGTAGCCATGGGTCACAACACAGATCTGTGTGATGTACATTTTTCTGTGAACTCTGTTTTGGTCATATACTCTTTGATGTAAAAAAAAGAATATGCTTTACCTTTCTTAATATGTCTGAGTCACTGAGTCACTGAGAAGGTGCTCATCATAGTAGACTAGTACTTCTGGCAGCATATTTTAGAAGCTGTTGTGTAGCAGTCAGCCTTCTTTTTCTCTTTTTTTTCTCCTAAATTTCTGTGGGTTTTGTAGCAGTTAGTATGTACAATGTCTGACTGACAGACTTCTTTTTTTTGGAATCTGGCCTGAGATTGCGTTAAAGAAAATCTTCTGTTTTACAGCAGAGGGTGCTCATGGGGGCACTCAGCTGTGAATTGACTCTCTTCCTCTTCCTCTCTTTGCACGTGCCAGAATCTGTGTGTGAATGAGGAGGTGCGACGCCTGGGTGCTCTCCAGCTCATCAATGACCGCTGCATGGAGATGCAAAAGAACAAACATGGTAGGAATGCTCCCAGCCTGGGGAAGCAATAAAAAAGGTGTCATAAGAGCATGGAGACAGTGGGCACTGCTAGTCAGTTCTAGCTAGAGTAGTAGGAGCTCGGACATGCCAGGTTGGAGGAACAGGAGTCCTTGGTGCTTTTCCTGATCTCCTGGCTATGCTGAGATCAGGATGAATTTTATGCATGTCTTAAGCTGGTCAGGACTTTTGGTCAAGACGGAAAGATACTTGTGTGTGTTAACTCAGTACTAGAAATGTTGGAAGATGTCACATGATAAATCTAACTGGCAAGAGGAGCGTCCACCGTGGAGATGGAAATGTTACTGCTGAACAATTTTTAACTAAGTGATATGTCAGGAATACAAGGGACAAAGCTTGCTTTGAAATCCATGAGGTTATGCAAAGTGGTTGTTCTAGGCTGTTGTGTGTGTTGGTAATAGCTTTCTTTTGATTTTTGCTGTTAGAAAAGAAGAGCGATGAGGAGAATGAGGGGAAGAAGAGACGTGTGAGTCGCACCGTGTGCCCATTTTATTCCTATGAGCAAATGCAGCTTCTCCGTGATGAGGTTTTAGTGGAAGTGAAGGATATTGAGCAATTGGTGTCCTTGGGAAGGGAGACCAAAGCCTGCCCGTATTATGGGAGTCGATTCGCCATCCCTGCTGCCCAGGTAAGGTGTACCAGTTTTAGCGGCATTAATGCCAGGCACTCTAAGAATGGACTGATGGCCTGCTCCCTCTGGTACTGTTACTTAGACTGGGGAAGTCTGTAAACAGGTTGTGTTTCTCTCAGCTGTAGTTCTGCTCAGAAAGCAAAGGAAAATGAGAATTCCCATCAGAAGTTCATACGGATGATGTATGTCTCAGCATTTTGAAATACTTGAACAGCTCAGCAAATGTGAGGCAATACTGACACACAAGTGTATTCTTAGCTCTTATACCACTCTTCTTCCTTGCTGGATTCTCTCTGGAGACATGCTTTCAGTGCTGCAAAGGAGCTTAGGAGCTGTGGAAGATAACTTGAGCCCATATGCAATTTTAGCATAATCATTTCTCTTCATCTTCCATCCCAGTGCCCCTCGCAAGCATGTGCTCCTGGTTTTGTTCCTACCTTTCCCATAATAAGTCACTTGGCTGAATTCTGCAAGGTCCTCTGCTCCGGGAGGTTAATGAGTGGTTGTAGAATGCTTTAAGTTTGTAAGGATGAAAGCTGGAATCAGGGCAGTGTGTGCTTCTCCTGTAGCTGGTGGTGCTGCCCTATCAGATGCTTTTGCATGAGCCTACCAGGAATGCTGCCGGGATCAAGCTGAAGGACCAGGTTGTGATCATTGACGAGGCCCACAACCTCATAGACACCATCACCTGTATCCATAGTGCCGAGGTCAGTGGCTCTCAGGTGAGTCACATCCTGGCCTGCTAATGGAGAGGGAAGTCATCTTCCAAAATGCCTTTTCTTCTCTCCTTTGTAACAACAGCTTCTGCTTTCTGTTTGTGTAGCTGTGCTGTGCCCACTCCCAGCTGTTGCAGTACATGGAGCGATACAGGTGAGGATCTTGGGGGAAAACAGCTCAGCAGAGGCAAGGTCTGTAGATGCCTTGGCTTGCCTTGTGCCTGCAGGGTCTTTCTTGCTTTTCCCCAGTGGAAAGTTACTGCATTAAGAGTCCTGCAGATGAAAATACACTTGCTTCATTATCCCTGTCTAGAATCCGTCTAAATCAGACTCCTGGAGCTGGCATTAAGCAGTGAGAAAGGGATACCCTGAGGATTCTGTTTTCCCCTTACACGCTCAGGTCCTTTCTCAATATCTTCCTCTAATCACTTATACTTTGTGATGCAGAGTTTCAAAAGATTCAGTCTTTCACATCTCTCCCTTAGTCTTTCATGTGCTGACTGGCATTATGGTAGAAGCAGGAAGCTCTGAGGAGGAGGAAGCTGTATGTAGGTTTTGGCTCTGCATCTTGCCATCCCTGCAGTGGCTGATTGTTGTGTTCAATGCTAATAACTCTGACTTTTTGGAGCATTATTAGCAACAGGGTCTTGAGGCATCACTGCCACTGTAGTAAACCAATTGTAATTAATACGCAAGGAGAAGTGAAATGGTAGAACAGTGGGGGAAGCATGGGTAAGTGCTTTGGGATGACCTTGGGTAGGATATCCCGAAGACTTTGCCCTGTCACAAACAGGGAGAGTGAACTTGAGAAGAATTCTTAGTTCCTGTCTCTCCAAAATGAGGAACAGTTCATGTATTTGTTTCTGCAGCTCAGCTGCTTCAGTTAGTCCCTGAAGAGGTTTTAGGGCCTAAAGAGTTCTCATTTTTCATAGGAAACATTTGAAGGCAAAGAACTTGATGTACATTAAGCAGATCCTGTATTTACTGGAGAAGTTTGTGGCCATGCTGGGAGGTAAGCAAACCTCTTGTGTATCCAGGGATACTGATAAACTCTGAGCTAGTTAGTGCTTCCTCAGGACACTGTCCCCCTTCCTCCTTTGCAGAGATGGCAGGGAAATGTTGTTCACGTACAGGTTCAGATGCCAGTAGTTTTATTTCTGAGGCTGGTTTGTATGTGAGGAAGTTGACTGGTGTCTGCTTGAACCCTTCTCTTTGTTTCACTAGCTGAGGAGTAGTAGCAGATGACATTGTAATTGATATGGGCAGTTTCCTTCTCTTTCTGTGTGGTTTTGAGATCCGGTTGGTGTGGGGATGATGTGAGATGCTAAGTGAGGAATACAGCAGATGTATAATAGATGTATAACAGTGTAGCACAAGAACTGCATGAAATAAATCTCTAGGTCATCTGGTAGCAAGGCCCCTGTGTGAATCTTTCTTGAGTGGTGTCTTTCCTTTGTGAGAAAATATTACTTTGCTTTGTTTTTAAGTCCACAGGAATTTGCAGGGCTCCTTTTCTCCAGTGATCTGTTTGCTAGATCTTAGTGTGTCTTGAGGAGGGCATGTCCTAAGTTCAGATAGAACTTCATCCATGCCAGGGGAAATGCAGCCCTTTGGGGCAGGGGCTGCAAAAGTGAGATGTGAGATGGGGTGTTAAACATTAGGACATAGAATGCAGTGAGTGGTAGCAATTAATCCTGTTCTGGCTGTTGGGCTCTTGGCATGTTGGTGTCCTTAGGTTTTTCCCCTCCTCCCAGTTGCCTGCCAGCCTCTATGCTTCCCAGCTCCCTGCTCCTGCATTGAGGAGGGGTGAGGGATGTGTTGCAGTCCCTTTGCTGTGTCTTTGCAGCACGATGACTACATTGTGTGTGGGCATTTCTGAGCACCCACCCTACCTGCTGCTTCCTGCCACAGAAGGAATGTAGGTGGTGTTCCTTAGGATGCAGCAGCACATTTGTTCTACAGTGTAGGGCTACTCTACAGGGCAAATTAAAACTGAGTGGGAGCTGATGTTTTGTCTGTATAGCTACGTTTTGCAGATGTGCAGTTACTTCTTGGGTTTTTTTATGCACTGTACCTATCAAGCTCAGTCTTTAGTTTCCTGCTTAATTTTGAGATAGATTCAAGCCTTCCTTGAATTGGTTTCATGCTTTACAGGTAATGTGAACCAGAATCCTGGATGTCAGGCAGTTTCCCAAACAGGTAAGACTGAAGTGAACTCCTGGAACTATTAGTCAGGGACATGGGTGTGGGCAGTAAGGGGTGTGGGCCCAGCAGGAGATAATAATTTCTTTTCTCCTTTTCCCTCTTTTCTTTCAGGGACAGTACTAAAATCCATCAATGACTTTCTGTTTCAGAGCCAGACTGACAATATCAACCTCTTCAAGGTAATGCAAATGTCTGTTAGGGCACAGGTGGTGGTGACTTGAGATTATTTGGAGTGTGTATGAGAGCTGGAAGTAGAGACAAAGACCACATGGCAGAATCTGCTTTCTAGCTGTCTGTAAGCAAAGCTATACTGTAAGGGCTGTGGATGCAGAAATTTTGCTACTCCAGTAACCTGACTACCCCCTTGAACCTCCAAACACAGCACCTTAACACTGTGTGTTTCCAGTCTGGAATGACATTGTAATAAACTGTTTTCTGGCTGGTAGCACCCACGAGGAGCTGTGCACCTCTCCCCAAATGTACAGCAAGTGACAGCCTTGCTGGACAGAGATCAAGGACAGCAGGAAGGGAGAAGGGGTGCTGAATGCCAGTTCATTTTCCTGTCTTGTGCCAACAGGTTCAGCGGTACTGTGAGAAGAGCCTCATCAGCAGGAAGGTACTTGCCCTGTGGTTTCGTGGTTTCACACCTGGAGTTTGAGATGGAAGATGCAGCAGCTTGGTGGGAGCTTGTCTTCTCCATGCTGTTATGCAAACAAAATGGTCTATAAAAAGAACTATATGGGCAGATTAACTTTTGCTTATCCAGAAGAGAAACATACAATGTTGTTTACCACGGTATCCCAATTCTGTGCTGCTTGGCCTCAAATCTGCCAGCCAAGTAGGCTGCATTGCACTGGAAGAACAGACATCAGAGACTTGTTTTGCTTTTGATTCAGTGGGTGGAAGAAGGTAATGGGAGCTGATACATTCTGATCAGGCTGGTTTGTGAACACCTGCTAAGGAACTTAATCTGTGGTAGGCAAGCAAACCTGCCTTTATTTTCTCTGATTCCTGCTGTTGGTAGTCTTACTCTTTCTGGCTTCTGCTTGGCAGCTTTTTGGGTTTGTGGAGCGTTATGGGGGCCCTGCCTCAGCTGTAAAGACCAACAAGGAGAACCAGAAGCTGGCTGGTTTGCAGAACTTTCTCCTGTCCCTTCAGCAGGGATCTGATAAGGAGGGTGAGTTCAGGCATCCTCTCCTTGTACATCTGTGGGCAGAGTGAGGATGTGGAACTTGCATCTCGCTGCATGAGGGAAGAGGGGAGGCAGATTTGCAGAATGAGGGACTGAAGAAGGTGTCCTGCCTGGGTGTTTTTTAACAGGTCTCACTAGCTGCCCTAGGCAACTGTACATTGGATTAGTGAGGTCCCTTTCAAGCTTAATGATGTAATTCCATGTTCCCACCACATGCATGCACTCAAGCTTTGTACTTTTGTGACCTGCTGGCTCTGTGAGCTGAGCTGCTGTCTGTAATAGCTCTGCTTAGTGGTGCCATCCACAAAAACCAGATCTTTCTTTTACTTTTTTTTTATTTAGCAATGAGACAGAATTTGGGTTTTCCCTTTTAGTGGATCTTTGTTCTCTGCCTGCTTATGTAGGCCAGGTATTCTGTTCTGTCGAGCATGTTTTGTGCTTAGGCCCTGTCTTTCGAAGTGTGGCCAAAGTTGCCTGCCTCTCCTTTCCTTTTTGGGCCAGCAGGTACCCCCCAGGACCCTCTCATGGAGGCTGAGCACAACCAACTCCGAACTGCCTCTCCACTGATGCAGATTGAGGGATTTCTCTCGGCCCTCACAAATGCAAACCAAGATGGCAGAGTCATTCTCAACAGGCAAGGTACTGGAAAGGGTGAGCTGGGGAGAGGTGGCAGGAGTCAATCACAAGCAGGGTACTTCACTGGCACTAAGGGAAGAGATACAAGAGTCTGTGGGGAACCTGCAGCAACATTTGTGCCATCTGTGATGTAGGCTGGCAGGCTTGGTCTGTCTGAGGAGGCTTATGACCCCCAGGGAATTTTTGACCAAAGGCATTAGGGCCAGGGTTTGCAGAGGTCTGCTTCCACTTTGGATGTCAATTTTCGTCCTGCAATTTACTGTGCCTGTTGTACAGCTCCAGGGAGATTAGGAAGCAGAAGGTAACTCCCAGGTTGGCACTACCTGCTGCTGCCTCTGTCAGTGTTGCACAGAAAGTCTTTGCTTTGATCTCATATCCATGAGTATGTGTCACAGCTAGCTCCTGAATGCTGTCCTCTACTTTTCCCAGGCACTGTTGGTCAGAGCAGCCTCAAATTCCTCTTGCTGAATCCAGCTGTCCACTTTGCCAAGGTTGTGGAAGAATGCCGTGCTGTCATAATTGCTGGAGGCACCATGCAGCCGGTGAGGGAATAAGGATGCTGGGGTCTCAGGAGGTCAGTGGTGCTATCTGCAAGCTGGAGTGGAAAGAGAGCAGCCAGGCTGAGCTTGTGGTAGGTTAGAACTAGCATGGGGAGCAGTTGGAGGACCTCGTGATGCCACTGTTGCTTTGCAGGGCCAGGGATCCCACAGGGACCACGCCACGGGAGTGTTTGCGGGAAAGTCAGTGCCGCTGTCTGCGGGCAGAGGGCGCTGCTGCTCCCGTTGGGTCGGGCTGGGGCTGCCCTTGGTGCTGGTGTTACCTGTGTTGAATTTTTTGGGACACTGGTGGTTTACTGGTCTTTGATTTGTGGATCTTAGGTGGCTGATTTCCGAGAGGAGCTGCTGTGCTGTGCTGGTGTGGACCCTGCCCGTATCGTGGAGTTCTCCTGTGGTGCGTGTGCAGGGCTGGCAGGAAGGGTTCAGCAGCTGCAAGGGCTGCAGTTTGCCTTTAGCACTATTCTGTCAGCACTCAAAGCAACGTGGCATCTTTTCTAAAAATCAGGGTAGCAAAGGGGTGTGAGTTCCCTTTCACTCTGAGCTTCCCCTGTGGCCCTGACTGGTATTTGCAGGCAGTGTGCCATGCCTACTTCCCCAGGGGCTGGGGGGATGGAAATTGGTGCAGCTGAGTGACTTAGGCACTTTGGCTTGGCCAAGCAAACGTCTGCCTCTGTCACTTGAATGCAATTAGGGTTCTTCAGCTCATGGGGTTTGTGCCAGCAGTAGTGATGTTGACTCTCACTACTTGTTTTTGTTTCCAGGACATGTGATTCCTCCAGAAAATATTTTACCCATCATCCTCTGCAGTGGTCCTTCCAACCAGCAGCTGGAGTTCACTTACCAGACCAGAGACCTGCCTCAGATGGTCAGTTTGTCTTTGTTCCCGTCCTTGGGATCTCTTTATTGCTTCACAAGGTTATATGTCAGAGCAGGGTACACTCTCTGTTTAAGCGATGGGCTGAGCAAAAGCCTTGGCAAGGGAAATCTCAAACCACAGGAGCAGCTGCAGGTGTTTTGGCACCTTTTCCTTCTTCCTGTGGCAGACCAGTTAAGCACCCAAGGCCAGACACTAGGTCTGCCCTGCCCCTGCTGAATCTCAACCAGATGTGCTAACCAGCTCTCAACATCTGTGCTATTGGGACAGTTTTCATCCACTGAGGCAAACCCTCTTTTCTTGAATGACCGTGGCTCTAGAGCCATAACAGAAACCCTGGCCTGGGCTAGGGAAGAAGGCCAAGCAGTGAAGAGCTTTTTAGTTATGCCCAGCTCCCCATGGGAGTTCTCACAGACCTGGCCTATGTCTCACATTCTTTCCTCCCCTAAGGCATGTCATAAGGAAGGTGTGATCCTGGGATTGAACAGAGATGGAGCAGCATTAGCTGGGGCTCCTGTCAGCTGCAATATGCTCTGATCTCTCTTGCAGATGGATGAGACAGGTCGAATCCTTTGCAACCTGTGCAATGTGATCCCGGGAGGTGTGGTGTGCTTCTTCCCCTCCTACGAATACGAGAAGCAGGTGTATGGACACTGGGAGAAGACAGGGCTGCTCTCCCGCCTGGCAGCCAAGAAGAAGGTGACTGTGCAGCCAGGGCACTTGGTATTTTCCATGGAGGTGTCAAAAACCAAACAATTCCATATGCATTCCAGGCCTCTCTCCAAGTTGTTCCCATAAGTCCGCACAGCAGAGCAGAATGGATGTTTATCCAGCTAATCCCTCCAGTAACGAATAAATGACACTTCCCGGGTGGCTGAGCACTGAGCTGCGATCTAAATGAGATTGATTGCAGCTATACATTCTTGAAGTGCATGGTCTGTGTAGTGGCTGTGGGGGCACACAGTCTGTGCTTTCCATAGCCAGCCGGCTTGTTCTCTTGTGGCTGGGGGAGCTGTTCAGGTTGAGCTCCTACAGGGAATTTGTTTCTCCAAGGCTCATCTGTGTGTCTTGAGCACAGACCAGCACAGCCAAGGGCTAGGCAGAGTGAGACAACACTGTAGTTCGTAAGACAAATGGCATTTTGCTATCTGGTATAAGCAGAGATGAGAACTGAAAGACTAACAGTGGTGACTCCTGTTGAAGGGGCAATGAGAAACATTAAATAGGGATATCACTGCAAGTATATGATCTTTGCAATGACTCTCACAGGTATTTGAAAGCTGGATTAGAAGTCAGGCAGTTCAGGCTGCGGTGCAGGGATCTTAGATCATGTGCCAGGGGAAAGAAAAATTACATACACCCTGGCTGTGACTTCTGTTTACCAAAAGCTAAACAACTTACCACAGTCTCAGATACTTCACAGCCTTCGTGATTGTTGGCATTCTGGTGCATGGGGCAGCCTTTAGGTTTTTGGGTGGAAGCACTGTGCTTCATTTTCTCTGTGTTTGTAGTTACCACTCTGAGTGCCTTTCAGGTGTGTCCTGTCAGGGTCTCAGTGCTCTCTCTGGTTCCTCCAAGGCTTTGGGTGACACAATTTGTTCCAAATCTCAACTCCAGTTTGTTCTTGTTTGGCCTCTGCAGTCTCCAGCAAATATGCATTAGCAAGGCAATTGGGTATAAGTGCAGTAAGTGTGACTTTCAGCTGCCCACACACAAGATCGAATCTTAGCAGGGGCCAGTTCAAGGCTTCCCGGAGGTTACTGTGGTGAGATCACACTGAGATTATATATAAATTACACAGGGAAAGTTAATTTAAATCAGAGGCTCAGATAGCTACTTTTCAGTGAGTTACTTTTGGCTTGTATTTGTAATTGCCACTTATTTTTCTGCTGAAAGACTGATTTTTGACTGGTAAAATTTGATATTCTTGCTAACCAAAGGAAAACTACTTGTGTTTTAGGCCAAGGTACAGGACCTATAGAAATACAGCTTAATTAACTGCAGAGGTTTTCAGTAACTAATTAAGTGTGCTAGAATAACATAAAAAAATATTACTTTATTTATGCTTTGCATGTAAAGTTAATTTATTCACTGGGCAAGGGAAGCCACTGGTTGGAATTGATTGATGATTCAAATTGATTGGTCCTGTCCCTGTCCTCCAAGATCTTGCAGCTGTAGAGTCTCATGACTCCAGAGAGTCTTGATTCATAGGTCCAAGAGGTGCACATCGCTTTTCTGCCTCTCAGCTCATTTAACTTCTTGCAGTATTGGACATGTCTGTCAAAGCTGAAAGGGAATGTTGGAGGAGCACAAGCAGCTGCTGCTCTCTTCAGAGCCCAGCTGAAAAGAGTTGTAGTGCATTTTCAGGGTGGAGGGGAGGTACTGGTTAAGTTAGTTTTTCAGGCAATTTTCCCTTCCATGACCTCAGTTACATATGCTGTTTAATGGCATGGGGGTAAAATGATTTGCTTTCTTTAAACTGTTTGCCTCCTATTGCTGTAACTGATGAACTGTGCCTGACAGATCTTTCAGGAGCCTAAGAAAGCCAACCAGGTGGAGCAGGTGCTGGTGGAATATGCCAAGTGCATAAAGGTAAGCTGAGCAGGCAGGCTGGTGGGAGGGTGGCAGCCCAGGGCCTAAGAGAAAGCTGCAAAGGAGAGCATTTTTAACAAGGAGAGAGGGCTCTAGCCTAGGTATGGGAGGGTTTCTGAAGCACAGATATCTTTCTGCCCCGGTTTAAGTTGCTGGTCCCTCTCCTGCAGCGCTGCAGCCAGACAGGAGGACAGATGACAGGGGCCCTGCTGCTTTCTGTAGTTGGAGGCAAAATGAGTGAAGGGATAAATTTCTCCGATGACCTGGGAAGGTAAGGTGATTGCTCCTTGGAGAGCCAGCTCTGGCTTGTGGTGTAGCGACTCCAGGCACGATGTGCACATAAGTACTTGCACAGATAGAAAATCCTGGGGAACATGTGTCTTAGCTGATGCTTAAAGCAACAGGAGGGTCTGCTGGATGGTGTAAAACCCACCTGTCCAGGCCACTCTTCCCAGGAATAATGCAGTTAGGCTTGCTGTGCTAGATAATCCCTTGTTCCGGCACCCTGAATCCCTCTGCAGCTCTGTTCAGCACAGGCTTGTCAGACTGCTGTGCTTTATTGCTGCCTTTGTTTTGCAGGGCTGGCTGTCTTTCAGGGGTGCAGTGACCTCTAATTTATCAGTCTACTGGCAAAGTGATCTGGGATGAGATATTAAGAATAATGCAGTCCTCCCTTGCAGGTGTGTGATTATGGTGGGAATGCCTTACCCCAACATTAGATCTCCAGAACTCCAGGAAAAAATGACTTGGCTTGACAAAACAATGGTAAGAGTCATTTGCACCTCTGTCTCTTTTAATTCTGCTTTATAATACTAACACACGAGTCCCAGAGCTGCCTTCAGAGGTTTTATCTTCTTTGAGCTTGCCCTCATCTCCCAGACAGTGTGGTACTGAGAGCACAGCCTTCTCCAAGCTGCTCCTGAACAGGTGGCCCTAAACACCAGGAGGAAGTTTGCTGGAGGGAAATGCCACTGGGACTTGTTGGCAACTCTGAGTTTCAAGGGAGCAAGGACCCTTCAACCCAGACGGGGTGGCAGAATGGTAGAGGCTGCTTGGCAGGATAATTTGTCCCTTCGCATTGCTCACTGGAGGTGCTGTTCCTGGGGACAAGATTTCTGCCTTCAAGGGGACCTTGGATTGGGTTTTTGTGAATGCTCAACAGAGTTTTCTGACTGCAGCCTTTCTTCTGTACCTCCTTACTTTCAGCTTATGGTCTGCCTGGCCACCCACTCACCCTGCAGGGGTAAAAGTATTTACCTCACTTTGTCATTAAGACTCCCCAATTTGATTTACATCTGTCTTGTACTCAGACTTGCCTATTTCTTCTTTCCAGCCCAGAGCTGCTGGCCACGCACCAAGCAGAGTGCTGATTGAAAACCTGTGCATGAAGGCAGTAAACCAGTCAATAGGTAATTCATCCTTCCTTGGACAGGCTGGGGGATACGAAATACACTGAAGGAGGAGGTAGAAAAAAGGATGGATTACAGATGATGGGAATGTGATCATTCTTGTCTGGGAACAACAATTGACTGGGCCATTCTTTGTTTTTATCCTCTGTACAGGCAGAGCCATTCGCCATCAGAAGGACTTTGCAAGCGTCCTGCTCCTGGACCACAGGTATGCACGTCCTGCCATCTTTAACAAACTGCCCCAGTGGATCAGGGAGAGGACTCAGGTGAAACCTGCCTTTGGATCAGCGTTTGCTGAGTTGAGAAAGGTCAGAACTCATCTATCTTATGTCCTGCTACCAACACTGTTACCCATTGTCCTCATCTGGACCTTTTTCAAGCCCTTCCTTTAAAGCAAGGCCAAGGACAAACTGCCTGATTTTGTGTGTTCCCAGTTTCATCGAGGCAGGTTGGATGCTTTGTGACGTGGACCAGAGAACAGATGATATTCGTCAGTGTGACTAACACCTCTGAAGACTAGGTAAAGTAACACAAGTTGCTGCTTTTCTGTACTGTGGACTTCGTAAAATCTCTGACTTCTGCCTCCTTTGTGGATGTTTGCTGTTCGGTATCTGAGTGTTATGATAGTGAGACAGCCTTCAGCACCACAGCCAGGAGGGAAACTGGCTGTAGGTCTGAGGCAGGTGAAGAGAGTAGGAGCAGGCACCTACTTGTTTACAGTTGTTAAGGTTTTATTTAAATTGATTAAATACTTTCAATAAAAACACTCAAGTATGGTGAGTATTATTTAAGTACACTTAAGTATGGGGAGTAATTATTTTGACTTGAACACACAGGGCTTTTTCCCATCAGCCACCAAGTGTAGGAGGCCTGACTGACCAATGCCATCATTGAGCTTTTCATAGGAATTGTGAACTAGCAGACCACTAAATTATGTCATATGTTGAAATAACACAGAGTGGTAATGGAGCAGCTGTGGGTAACATTTCTTCTCGCCCTCTTTCTACCTTGCTTCAAGCAACCAGTAGATTGAAGCAGTTAATTTTTTCATAATAAAGATATGGCCGCAATACAGCACTTCTTTGATAATGCTTAAGCACAGGATTGCTCTGCTCTTTTAAACCCTTAAGCTTCTGAATTCAAAGTAACTTTTAACTTTCCTGGGATTCTTTCCAGGGTTATGGGTCAGTGCTGGAGAGCAGCCATAACACCAGGCCACATAATCCCTCAGCTGTTCCTACCTACCTCTATCATCCTGAGCAAGTCTTTTCCCAGGCGCTTTGTTTGCTTCTTTTCCAGTTTCAGCAGCTGGATGCTACCTCTGCAGGCTCTTCACAAGAAGTATGTACTTACAGCACAGAGCTGTTACCCACTCTGTGTATGTTAATTAGTCCCACAGGGAAAGAAACAGCTGCCTCTGAGAAACTTCCATTGTGAGTCACCTGCCCCTCAAGTAGGTCCAAACCCCATGGTCTGCCCAAGCTCTGCCTTCAGGGAGGGGAGCATCTGCTTTTAGCAGCTGGCGCCCTCCAGCCTGTGGCTGCTGGTGCTGGGCTGTAAGGCTGGACACCTGGGCTTTCCCTTTGTACAATCTTAATTGATGATACTTCCCACTTTTACCAAAGTGTAGGCAGTAAGGACCTGCTTCCTTCAACTTCATGGAAATTTTTCAGACAGCAACAGTTTCACACTAGTACTCAATGGATGCCATCTATGACTCCCAGTCATCCTCATCCTCCTCACCTACAGGCTGCTGTGGGGGTGGGAGGGGTGGTATCGAGTCCGACATACGAGCAAAAGCACCAGCAGGACTGCTAGGAGCATCGCTGTTCCCGGAGGCTCCTGGTCCTTTCCCTGAAATACCTGTGACAGAAGGAAATCACCAGTGAGTGACACCTGGGGGCTAGAGACCAAAGAGATCCAGCAAATGAGAGGGGGAAAGCCATGTTCTCACCACCAAAGTAACTAGAACAGCCAACACGTTTAATGCTGCCACAGACTTGTGACAAGGTATTGTTTAACTACAGCTCCCCCTGAGCAAGTCCCTGCTGTCGTGCTAAGGTGTGACCTTCAATCTCAATGCCCTAGGAACATTGCCATGGCCTCAGGGCATCTCAAGTGCCCATACGGGCAGTGGGCCCAGCTGCTCTAGCACTGGATTAAAAAAAGACTCTGCTGTCCCTTCTTCACAGGTAGCTTTCATGGTTCAGCCTCTGGAACACACAAACCCCTCTAGTACCTCCAGCTGGACTTGAGGTGGAGATTCCTCTGCTCACTCTCTGTTAAAGGCACTCCTAGCTATACTGTGGTACACTGCCCAGGAAAATCTCTGGTCCTGTTTCCAAAGCTGTAGCTGACACAACGCAGGAGCCAGGGAGTGCTCTCCTCTTTCCTAGGGGAAAGGAGCAGCCCACATTGCAGGACAGTACCTTTGCGCCTCAGCACCAGCTTGTTGAAGAGGTCTGACATCAAATCTCCACCTTGTCCTGTAGCTCTCACTGAAACAGAGCAGAACTAGTCAGTGAAGAAAGATTAGTCTAAGCCAAGCACTATGGCAAAAGCATTTCACCCCAAAGCTACAGTCCATTTTCAGGTCAGGTAAACACTCTAGGCACAGCAGGGTTAATGGCATCTTCTAGGGAAAACCAAGAGTGGAATTAATTGAGGGGCTGGGGATTTGCAGTCTCATTCGGCCAGAGCAGCTCCATCAATCCCCTCCCCAGCTACCTCATCCAAGATGCCTAAACAGGTTCAGCCGTGTCCCACCTGGCTCCCAGGGTTTAATTTGTGTGTCTGGTCCTGAGCACCACATGTGAAACTTCTCCACAAGCCCTGAGAGAGATGCCTTTTGGGCCAGTGGAGGTCAGCAAGTTCACATAGCTCTGCCTGAGTGGTGAACACCTGAGACCTGTATGAGCCTGTGAGGAGAGACAATTCCTTTCTGCTCTGTAAGTTCACTGTGCTCCTGACTTGCCCACTTGCCCCCAGACCCACACCTCCCCCAGCTGGGCAAGGAAAAGCAGTTCTGCCAAAGAGCCCCAGCACCTTGTTCTTGTTCCTTCTGCTTCTTTTTCTCCAGCTTCCTCTCCTTGACACTGCGAAGGTTGGCCTTCCCAATGCCCCCGGCCTGGCGGATGGACTCCAGGAGACTGGCACGCCCAGTAGAGGGGTTCACCACTTCCTTTGGGGCTCCTTGGACTGAAGCTGCAGGGACAGGAACGACAAACAGCAGCCATGGGTCAGTGCACCAGCTACAGGCCCAGCCTAATTCCCATAGGAAAGGCTACTCCAATACCTTGACAGCATCTCTTCCCCCTGCAGCTCCCCCACTCTGGTGGAAGTCTGGGAAGGTACAGGGGGTGCCCCAAGGACACAGGCTGAAGGCAAGGAAGCTGGTGCAGCTGTGGAGGAGGCCAGCCCTTACCTGCAGGCACGGTGTTGCTGCTCTCCTCGCTCACTGTCTGAGCTGGTTCCGAGGGTGCTGCAGGCTGGGGCAGGGGTGGTGGAGGAGGCACCACAGTTAGCACAGCAGGAGGTGGTGGGGGAGGCGGAGGGGGAGGAGGTGGCAATAGCTCAGCATCTTGAAGATCTGAAATATGAAAGAAGTTGTATCCAAAGAGTCCCAAAGGATGGCACGTTGAGAGTTTCAGCTCAGAGCTTCACATACCTCAGCAGCAACAGATCAGAGTCCTCAGCACCTGCAGCAGAGCACTCCTGCCCTGTGCACCACTTACAGCAGGCAGGGCCAAGGCAAGAGTCTGAGATTCCCTCCCCAGCTGCATCCCACTTGCACAAGGGCATCCTATCAGACTGACACTCACCAAGTCCTTCCACACTGTGCTCCCTCCTCCCTAGCCATGCAGAGAGAGGGAGAGGGAGGTAAAGGGGCTGCAGTCAGGCCAGAACTTGAGCAGGTTGCAGCTTTCACTCAGGCCTAAGCCAGAGGTACAACATCCATCATCCACCCAACATTCATCTTAAAATTTCTACCAAGGGACTTTCTGCCTCATTTCCACTTTCTAGCAATCCCTGCCTTTCTCCTTCATAGGATCCTGGGATCAGGGATTGAAAATACCTGGTTGCAAAGGCTCCACTGACTCGGTGTTGAAAGTAGGCAGCTCTGGAATAGCACTGCTGGGGGCAGAGGGTGCAATGCCGGGGCCCAGGTCAGCACTGTACATGAGATCTGCAGCAATGCCAGGCAGGTCTGGCAGGTAGGAGGGCACATCAATCTCAGGGACCTGGCCCAGATCTGGCACGTAGAAGTAATTTTCAGCGACCTAAGAAACCCAAACCAACAAGGTAAGGCAGTGACTATGTGCTTGCTGCAAACAGGGGCACTGCAGGGAACAGTGCGGGTAGCAGTCAGCAATCTGGGCTGGTGTATCTTGGTACATCAGCTACCTCTACACCTCTGCACTCAGAAGCTACCTCCTGCAGACCAGGCTTGGGAAAGGTAGACTGCACGAGGAGAAAGTGCAGGACTCCTCTTAGTTTCGTAGTAGCAATTGAACCTTGAAGGGTTCATGCACTAACTGCTACAGCCTAAATAAACCAGTCCTTTCTCTTCCAGAAGAGGATAGTGTCTGAACCATTTCAAAGATTCAAATGCAGAAGCACAACCCACTAGTTACAGGGGTTTCCTTTTGTGTTTAACGCACAATCAACAGAGTAGTGCTGGCACACTGTGAATGAAGAATTTGTTCACTATATATATATATATATATATATATAATATCCTCCAGTCCATGATGAGCGAATGATTCTCAGGCTCCTTTTCCCAGCCCCAAATGACACTCCAGCAAAGCTAGGACACCCCAGGTATAGCCTCTGTAAAGTGTCGGGTACCAGTCATATGTTGGTGTGCTGCCTGCCCCATGTGCACACCAAGCAGAGCCCTTTGCTCAGTCTGGCTGGCCCTTCTGTCTGCATCAGCAGGCACCTCTTCCCAGCAGGAACGACGGGGATCACACTTCACCCCAGGGACCTTCTAGCAGTGGCACCTCACTCACAGACTCCACATGAGGTTCAGGAGTTTGCACAACGGAGCTGATCAAGTGATATATCCTCCAAACCCCCCTATAGCCCTGAGGTCAAGCAGCAAGGTGAGTTGATATCCCATTATTCTCATCACTCAACAAAGGCTTGAGCAGAGAACAAGCCTGCCAAATGTGAGGCTTTTGTCTCACCCATCAAGCTCACATCAGGACCTCAAACACAAAACCAGGCAAGGCGCTTCTGATAAATGAGGTACTCTGCAGCCCTGTAAGGGGCTCTTGTCCTGCTTACTCACCACCCTAGAAGCCCTTTCTTTTCAGAGAGCTGAGTACAACCCTCGGAAGTGTAAGCACCTGTATCTCACCTGTTGATCCAGCTGTCCTCTTTTGGTGATGGAGAGAGGTGCATCAAAAAGCTTCTCTTCTGTCTCTGTTTCCAGAGCCACATGGGTCTTGGTCACTGCTCCAGCCAGAGGATCCAGGAACACGTACTTCTTGTACCTATGGGCAGAGAACAAGTATTTTAGTGATGCTGCCTTAATAGCCAAGGCTAGAAGAAACAGTGTACACAAGAGGGCCTTGGAGGTGGAGACCTGACTTCACTCATAAAGATGGAACATGTTAGGTCTTCCAGGTTCCTGCTTTTAGCTCAGTTTTCCTGCCTTTCCCCTCCGTAACCAGGAGGCAAGCAGCTCCCTACCCCATCAGTGCAGCCTCCAGTCTAATTCTAAAGCAAAGCCCCACTGTAGTGCCACCATGACCAAGCTCTCCCCTTTCCACCACCTGGCCTGAAACCATCCTACAGTCTGCAGCAGGACACCAGTGACTTGTCACTCAAAGTCCAGGAGGACAAAAAGGAGAAATGATCCATGGCTCAGGAGAAGAAAGAGAAGGTCCAGCAGCTGAAAGCTCAAGAAGAGCTTAAAGTAGCTCTTCAATAAGAGCAGAAGGAAGAACCATGATGTAAAGCCCAGTGGGAAAGGAAACTGCAGTGAGGGAGGTGGTGGAGACATTAAAGCAGCAAAAGCAGTAAAGTAATGCTGTGAGGAACTGTCAGGAGAAGAAGCAGTACCTAGGCTGGCACATAGGGCAGAAAAGGGCAGGAGTGACAATGTATCTTAAGGCTGCAGAGAAATTACAGAGGAACAAAAGGAAGAACTAAGCAAAAGAAAGTGCAGAATTGGGTTGAATCAGGTGAGTAGAGGATCAGGTGCAGACAAAATAACTGCTTTCACCCAAGGCAAAGAGCAGGGAAGGCAAGGTTCTCAGCTGGAAGCCAGCTGAGTCCTATCCTGTCCTATCAAGGGACCAGTAGGTAACATCCCCAGGAAAACAAGCAGTCACTGCTACCCCTGGGGAAGGGAAAGCTCCTCTGAGGACAAACAGGGGCAGGTGAGCAGTACAACACTGCTCCAGCTCTCACAGATTCTCAGTGGTATTGAAGAGTAGCAGGGAGCTGAGGGAGCTGATGTTCCTGGGAAGGCTGCCAAGGCCTTCTTCTGCATCATCATCCTGGTGGATTTTGGTGCTCACGCACACAGGGAAATACTTGAGCTTTTCCTGCAAGAAGACAGATAAAAAAGGTGGTAAGACACTAGAACCATAGCTGCTGAGGCAGCTCTCCCAGCCACCACAACCCACACTGCTGAATGCACTGTATGGTCTGGGAACTCGACTGCTCCCTCTCTACCTCCCTTTGAGCTAGGAAGCACAAGGACAACATTGTAACCCCACGCTCATGACAACTGTCAGCAGCTCAGACTCAGGGCAAGTTCTTTTGATGCCGTGGATGGGTGATACTGAACGTGTTACTGTGGCAAGCATCCACCAGAATAAAACCACCACTCCCGCTCTATAGTCAGAGGTTGGGATCAAGCACCACAGCCTAAAAGGCTTTTGTTACAGTGTCCAATTACGACACATTTTCAGGCAGGCAGAGTTTCCCACAAGTCTCTATTACCTCCCCTCTTTTGCCTCCGCTTAATGTTTTAAGAGCTGTGATTGCATTGGTGGGGTATGCAGGGAAGGCAAAGGAAAAAGAGGTCAGGAAAGAACAGATCTCTGCACTAGGCAAGAGATCAGGCAGAAAGGGGTGTGCAGGGTGGAACGTGTGCCAGATGGTTTTGCAAAGCCTGAGGGATTTGCAGGAGTTTTCAACTCTAATGAACTGAAATCTTCTCTCTCTTGGTTCTAAAACTTCATGCATAATATATAGAGCTCCCTTTCAAAAAGGACTTATTACATCTGAACAGCCTGACTTTTACAGAGCACAGGAATTGCCATCCCACATCAGACCAGTGTTTCAGCTGGCATGACAGTGCCTGTTGCCACATGCTCTGGGGGATGAAGCTTAGCCCCCACAGCACTCTGCTCTGTAGGGAGGAAAGGCATCAGTTCCTGAACAGAGACAGTTCGGGATGAACAAACCTCCACCTCATACCCCTCCGCAAACCCCTTGTCAGCCCCTTCACAACTCTTCACAGTTCTTCACACTTAAGGCAAAGCAGCAGCTACAAGGCAGTAAGTCTTCATACCAGGAGAAAACAGAGCACTTTGCCAGGTTAAATAACTGGCCACACCTCTGGTTTTCTTCTGCCACCAGAGGATGACCACTCCAAACACTGTCCACAGAATCCTACTGCCTCACTACTTCCAGCATCCCTGCACTACCCCATCCTCTGAGTCCCTCTTCCCTCCTTGTACTTGTATGGGAGAAATGGAGACCACTCGTGGTTCAGTTTTAAGACCACATCTCAGTGACACAAGAAGTTCCTGCTGATTGAAATTTCAGTCTTGAGTCTGGTAGCCAGAAATCCAAGGAAATGGCTTAGTCACAGTTCAGTTAATCTGCTAAGAGTTTATATGATGCTCTGAGACTATAAAATGCTATAAGAAAGGACCTGTAAAGTTTTGATTCAATTCAGGTTCCAACTTGTGAAAAAAGCATTGAAATTAACACCTCCTATTTTTTATAGAAGCAAATAGGCAAAAATATAGAAATTCTTATTTAGAGATTGTAGAAGCAGAGACTCAAAAATAAAAGTTCTTTTGATCATTAATATTAATTTCCCAATGTTCAATTTTTTAAGCATGAGAGAATACTGACTTTTTTTTTCAGGAACTGTTCAGACACACATAGCCCTCAAGTCATTACCTTTTTTTTTTTTTTTTTTAAATTTCTCTCTTTGTAGATTTCAATTAGCACTGGAAGATTATGCATCACTTTAAGGGTGTAGTGACAAAGCAACTGTTACCTACATTTACTTACAAACCTCATCTAAGCCAGTTAGAAAAGCACTAAGCATGAGTATTCCAAAACGTGAAATATAATCCTTTTAATTTAAATGTCATCAAAGTGCTAGTCTTACTCAAATACCTAGATCTGTTCTGAAATTTGGAAAAAATGCACACTGTCAAAAACATCTGCAACTGTGAATTCCACAAGTTTAGGTGCCATTTAAAAATGAGTTTTCTTATAGGAACATTAAGCTCTTAAGCCAAAGTTTGGCAGCCTTGACATACTGAAGTCATAGTGGGGTGCTTGAATGCTCGAACACGCCAACCTGGGGTCTAGCTCCAGGCAGCATCATACCCCCAAGAACACTGCATTTTCAGGCACTTTTCTTCCTTGGAATCTACAGTTAAAAATATATAAAGTCACTCTGGTTCTTCAGTTTAATCAAACACACACTATTACAAAGGGAATTGGTGTGACATACCAGAAATCGCACTCCCCCCACACCAGTGGAGTGCTGAGGCCATCTGGGAAAGCACTTCAAGATGAGCAAGTGACAAAAATCTGGTTTAGCCTGCACATGCCTATGGTAGGCTCTGGGAGAGGCAGAATGGGCTCTGGGAGAGGCAGAATTCAGAAGAACATGCCATGTTACTGACACCTTTGAAGCCTAGCAAAATTAGTCCAGCAGTGGATGGTAACTTTTGCTTGGACTTCCAAAGCCCAGGCAGACCATATCTCCCGCCCTGTTTTCCAGTCTCCTGAGTGGCATGTGCAGCACCTAGACACAGCTCCTACTACAAAAGCAGTGAGAAACAAGTGCCTGGGAAGTCCCACAGGGCTGCAGCCAGCTCCCTGCTAAGCCCGGCCTTGCCACTACCACTGCAGTGTGCAAAGCAACTGGCTTTCCAAGCTTACCACAAGCACTGTGTTCCTGGCACTTACCCACTCGTACCTTACCAACCTAAATAGCATCCTCTAAACAACTGAGTTTTCACTTTCTTCGGGTGGAGAGGGCAAGAAGAAATTCCAAGGGGGAAGCATTTAAAATTAACCGCAGAACCACGCACATTTCCAACTCAGCTGCTTACATGCCAGAGCAAAACCTCTAAAGGTTGAGCACAGGCTGCCACCACTTCCCCTCAAACTGACATGAAGAGAATTTGTGTTCCTGATGAGCTGTTGTGTGCATGTGTGCAAGTGAAGTTTAGCAAAAGCCACTGTGACTGCTCACAGCAAAGAAACTCTCATTAGAAGTGAAAACAGGCAGTGAGCCTCTGCTGAAAGGCCTGAATAATTGAGGAAAGCATAAACGCAAACATTAGACTTCTC
The DNA here is from genome assembly GCA_013400215.1 of Cisticola juncidis. Classification (NCBI taxonomy): domain Eukaryota; kingdom Metazoa; phylum Chordata; class Aves; order Passeriformes; family Cisticolidae; genus Cisticola; species Cisticola juncidis. The sequence continues at coordinate 928,041 of VXBR01007110.1, read as the reverse complement.
CCTGTCACATTTCATTACTGCAAGTCACGTCACACTCTGTGCTCAGAAGGGCCTGTCCCCCTGGAATGTGGTTGGAGCTTGGCCACACTGAGCCCCACTCAGCACATCAGCCCCTCCATCCTTCACAGCTGACAGCAGCATCCCCCCATTCCCACAGAGGAGCTGCAGGAGCTCCTGTGTGAGCTTGACAAGAGTGACAACTGCTGCATGAGGCAGACTCAGCAAAATCAGAGAAAGATCGATAGTCCCAAAAGAGGATCAAAAGATGGGTCACAGGAGGCGAGCAACAAATATTCCCCAGGGCCTGAAATAAAGTCCCTGTGGTGATGGCTGCTTTAGTCACAAAGGGCAGAACACAAAGGGCAGTGGTACAGAGACTGGGACTGGAAGAGGTGGCATCTCAGGCAGATGGCTGTGGAGGATGGTGCGTGGAGCCTACTGGAGCCAGCCAGCCACCTGAACAAGCACACCATTTGCTCTTTGTGGGACACTGCTTTTTAACAGCTCAATCCCTTCCCTGTGCAAGGGGCTGTACTTCCGCACCAGCACTTCAGGGTGGGAGCCCTTCTCCCTGTCCACTCCCTGCCTGCCTGTGCTCCCCACACTCCAGTGGGATGGGGCCACCAGCCAGACAACAGCACTCACTGGCCTCCCTGCCAGACACCAGCGTGTCCCATGCAGCTCTGCCCGTCCTACTGCCAGGACTGGAAGGAAGCAGGAACCCTGCTCCAGTTTGCCAGCTGTCCATTAGGCCAGCAATCCTGCTTCCTTGGCCTGGCTGAAATATTCATAACTACTTTACTGAGTGAGGTCTCAACTCCATTAACACTCAGGAAAGTTTAGCATGATAAATTATTCAGTGGCAGCTTTATTTTTGGCCAAGTCACACAAGGATGAGGAAGGAAGTCTCTTTAGGGGTGGAGAGCAGGGAAGTTGTCAAATTGATCCTTAACCTGCTAGGAACAGCACATCTGTATGATGCTGCATCTAGTAGCATCTGCTACTCCAGACACAGTACATATATGGCAGCTTTTAAAGTTTAACCATAGCAACTCTTCCTCCACTTCTCCCAACCCAGGGACAATGTCCAAGTGCAACGATTTCCTGGGCAGAAAAATGCCCTAATGAATGACTCCTTTTTCTCCTGAAAAGCTCACAAGCCTTCTTACCTTTCCCCACTCACCAGAAGCTGTATCAGAGCCTTCAGAAACTATTTCTGAAACTACTAGGAGCTTGATCCCAGCTGCCTTGCTATGCACAGCCAAAGCCTTAAACCCAGGCAGCAGCACCCATCAACACCGCTGCAGGAAACAGCAGCATTTCAGGAAATGGAAGTGCTCCAGAGACCTGGCAGTTGACAGCCACCCAGACAAGCTCTTGTACTGACATGGTCCTCTCCAGCTGGCATCTCTACAAGCTTCCCAACCTGACCTCACACTCTCCCCACCGACAGCCAAATGAAAATATGTTCTACTCCTAGTCTATGTCCCAAAGCACTGGCTCACTTTATTGAAGAGATTAACAGCCTCCAGATTCTCTTTGCCTGTCCTTCCCAAGGTCTGTTCTCCTCCTTACCTGCAGAGCTTTTTCATCCAGCATTCGGTGTTTGCTCTGAATCTTGTGTTTTGGCCATTTCTGTTTAGCTGGGTCTTCTGCACCAGCAAAAACTGAACTGTACTCCTGCAGCCGTTCAGGGGCTGGGTACTTGGCACTGGAAAATACCTACAGAGAAACAAGGAGGGACTGAAAAATCCCAACAACTAGACAATCCTATGATACAGAAACACATGGAGAGGAGTAAAATGCAATCTGTGTTGACAGTGGGAATGGACAGCCTTGGAATCAATAGGCTCCTAAGGGCTATGTGCAGAGACCCAAACATGCACGGGCTGCCACTTCTGAAACTGGAATTGCCAGAGGTTTTCTCTCTCTCCAAATGTACTAGGACATTACTGGCAAAAAGGCTTCCACTGTTGGGAAAGGAGTTGGAAATTCTTTATAAAATGGAGCAAGAACAGGGAAAGAATCTTACTTGGCTCAATGGGATTAAGATGCACTAAAGAGAGGCTCTCTGACAGCGGCTTTCATTGAAATAAGTGTCTATGAGGCTGAAGTGAGGGTGTTAGGCTTAGCTCAGCACATGTCCTTTCTCTTTCTCAAGAAGCAGCTGGGACAGAAACCTATAAAGGCTACATAAAGAGCTGTGTGGCTCATGGGTCTAAAATTCATCAATTGGCCAAATCAGGAATGGGATTCTCACCACAATCCTGCTCAGCAGCAAGGCACAAAGAGGTGAGAGGGCAGCAGCTGCAGCAGCCGAGCACCTTTTCTTCTCCAGAGCTTACATCAGGAGTAAAGAACAAAGGAAGAAAAGAGGCCATGCAGCCTTCACTGAAGTCACTACCTTAATAGCTTTCTTGCTGCCCTTTATCTTTTCAATCTTCGCCTGGGCAAGTGTGACTCTCTCTCCAATGGCCTGGAGCTGTGCCCGGCTGGCCTCCACCCGCTGAGAGATCCTAGGAGGCAAGAACACTTTTCAAGCTGAAGAATCCAAAATCAGTGGGGTTTTTTTTGTTTTTTTTTTTTGAAAAGCCAGCTCCCAGGCCCTCAGAGAAGGATGTGAATTTCAAGGGACCAGGTTGTTTCACAGTGCAAAACAGTGCTGATTGAGACATGCTTGTACCCATCCTACTGAGAGCTTTAGGTTCTCCAACATGAAGTAGGATTAGTCCATGACTCACAGCATGATGTTCCTGTGGCTGTTTGAGGAACAGGAAGATGGAAAACTGGCAACAGACATAGTGTTGATAACACAGGGATGATATGATTATTGCTGAGCAGAGCTTAGACAGAGTCAAGACCTTTTCTGCCTCTCACCCCACCACAAGGAGCTGGGAGGGGACACAGCCAGGACATCTGATCCCAACTGACCCAAGAGATGTTCCAGACCATATGGCATCATGCTCAGCATATAAATTAGGGAGAAGGTTGCCTGGGTTCCACTGCTCAGGGACTGGACAGGCTTCTTTAAGTTGCTGGTGAGCAATTGTTTTTATTTCCATCACTTGTCTTTCTTGTGTTTCATTTCTCTCTCTTTTCTTGTTATTTTCCATTGCATTACAATATTATTATAATTACATTTTATTTCAATAATTTAACAATTCTTATCTCGACCCATGAATTTTCTCCCTTTTACCTTTCTAGTTCTCCTTCCCTCCACCCTGCAGGGAGTAGGTATAGCAAGGGACTGTGTGGTGCTTAGTTGCCAGACAAACCGTACCATACCATACCATACCACTAGATCAACACTGGAATGCTTTGGGACTGCAGTGAAAAGCACTCTACAGCAGCCAGGGACAGCAGTCAGTGGTTAAGCATCTCTGCATTCACTTTGTAGTAGTATTTCTTTCCCACGTGGCCGCCAGGGGCACGACTGAAACCTCCTCCATGCCGTGCACAGCGGCTGCTGCACTGCTGAACTGTCACACAGGTCCAGCCAGAGGTTATGAGGGATGCAGGGAGCAGGCATCAGCTACAGGTAATGATGGAGTCACCTTCTCAGAAGAGCCCTCCTTCCCCATGCATAACCAGCAGATTCTACCCAGCTACAAGGTCAAAAGCTGAAAAGTCTTCTGAACTTTCACCCCTCTACAGTGAAGCCAGGGAAGACTATTTCTATGGCTACATAACCCATTAGGGGAGAGAGCACTCCACTTCAGCAATGTTTTGTAGCAATGAGTTCCACTGGATCATTCTGTGCCTGTAAAAAGCAATCTCAAGTATTGTATTTAAATTTCACCAAGAGTCTGTCTTTGCTTTTGAGGAGAGAGTTCTCATGCTCTTTTTCTACTCTGTCTAATTCCCTTCAGTAATGAACTTGAGATCAGTAGTGATTCAAGATTCCCAATTTCAAATTGTAGCAAATCCATCTTTTCCAGTATTTTCACTTTGGGCAGCCTTATAGAATATAAAGAAATATAAAGGCCCCCCCTCAATGTAGGCAGTGAAAAACCGCAAGTACAAGCAGCCTATTCTCCTTGTACCATTCCGAAAAAAAAACCCCTCACTTTCTCTAAACAGCTTCAAGGATTTCTGTTTGTTTATAGCCACATTCTCCTCTTCCTGGAGGCTAGAAAAAAATCCTTCCTTATGCATACGGCATGATAGCACACAGCCTGTTTCTACCTTATTCTGTTTGGAGTGGGAGACGAGCAAAATTGAACCTCATGAGATTCTCCCTCTCAGAATTATTCTCCATTACCTCATTTTATTTTAAACACAGTCTAACAGCTTGTATTTTGTACCAACACTGAGTACAAATCTGTTCATGATTTCCTTCTCCACATCCTCCCTCTGCCTCAGTGAAGTAAGTCCACATCACTTATACACTTGATAGGTTCTCAGAGTAGTTGCTGTTGTTCCTTTCAGTGTGCATTTCCTAGCACCTGTATGCAGTAAATTTCATGTGTCATAGGGCTGTCCCATTGCCTTGTTTTGTTCAAGTGTGACATGTCTCTGAAGGACCTAAATCTTTCCCAGCTGCTCTCACCAGCAAATTTTTCCACCTAACAGTTCACCTCTTTTCTAGAGGTTTCATAACTGTATTGATTGACACTATTTCCAGTACTGCTCCCTAGGGGCATCTGACTATTTTTACTTCTTTCAAAGCTGAAAAAAACTAATTATTTAATTCTGCTTTGCTGCTCTCCCTCAAATCAATGATGCAATTTTCTCTCTCTACCTGAGAGTAGACCTCTCTCCTAGAAGAATTCCACAAACTTTCCTGAAGCTCCAAATAAAAATGAGGTATCAATTGCCTTTTAGCCACTACATCCTGCTGACTTCCAGACATGATTATCAGGATCTGACAAGGCACATGTTTCTCTCCCAGAAGGAAGTGCTAAGCAAATAATTATGCAGGAAACCAGTAAGTGTTCTCCTCCCTTTCACTTCATGAATATGAGTGAGTCCAGTGAGGCAAACACCTCCCTCACTCCCTTTCCTGCACCACATTATCCCCAGTGCTTCACCAGGCACCAACCTCTTCCCTCTCTCAAAGAAAAAGTAAAAAAAACAGAGGGAAGACATCCACCCCCACTGGCCACTAGATATCATCAGTGAAAGGCGACTATCAGCCTGCTCCCAGCACAAGCTGGGGAAGTTGTCCAGTGCCAGCTCAGGTGTTTCAAACCACGATGGATGTTCTGTGAGGCACTCTGTACTTTCTCCTTCTTTGTGATCTCCTGCTCTGGGATTTGACAGGCCAAATCCCACTGACTTTATGAGATCTGCCAAAATCCTTCACCTGAGATTGTACAGATGCAGGCCCACCACACAGAAGGAATACATACACATCCACAGAATTAATTTATTGTTGCTGAACAAGATAACTTGGAAAAAAAATTAAATCCCCTCAATCCAACTAATCCAAATTGCATCACATGTACAGGCTCCTAGAAGTGCATGACTGTTATGCACTAACAGTTCAAGACACGGCTGTATGTTAGTTTACAAGAGACAACATACCATATCCTTACTGGAAAAAATACATGGAGAAAACCTCCTCATGTTTGATCGACTTTGTCTACTGCTGTGGAAACTGAGCTTACTCAAAGGACTCAACCAGTTTTTGCAAAGAAAGAAAATAGGAAGGAAGGGATGGAGGGATATGGCTGAGGATTTCAGGGGCAATGCTGGAGGAAAGGTGGCATTCAGACCTTAACCTCCACTAAAGGGAGGACAAGGACAATCAGGACAAGAGGGATTAAGTGTTAATAAAATGGCCCAGTATTGCCTCTCAGAATCCATTGCTCAGGCAGCAAAAACCACCATGAGCATCTGAATCTACCCCATGCCCATTTTCTTACTCACTGCTGTGTTATTTTGCTCTCAGTGCTCTTTTCCACTTGAGAAAGGCCTTTAGTTAAATTCAACATGACTATGGAATTGCAAAGGAGCAGGAAGCTACAGTGACAGCCCCTCCCTTTCAGCAGGATGTGCCCCTCCTTTCAGCAGGATGTGCTTCATTCAGGACAAGTGAAAGGTGGGGTCTGTGGAAAAAGGAGAATACATCACCTACCTTTAAAAGCTGGTCACTGAGCCAAATCAACTTTCTCCTCCCAGCGCTTTTCTTTGGAGAAGCAATACATGTGGCAGATTAAATCTATCTAGTGGATTATCTCTTAATCCATACAGACTTTTTTTTTATCTAAGCAGATATTAATGCCAACGTTTCAGCTGCTTTGATTCAAGCTTTCACTTTCTCTTGTCCCTCTGAAATATTTTTGCCCTCAAGCCCTTTGCACTTCACCCCCAACTTAGATCTTGTTTCTCTTTTGTCCTAAGGCCCTCATCCTGCTGCCTTTAAGCCACTCTCTACTTTACAGGCAATTTTCCCCAACACCTACAGCATCTTCCAGGAATACCTCCTCACAATTCTTGGGAACCTCTTGAGGGCCTCTCTTGCGGGCCCCTTATCCTCTGTCCCATCGGCAGCCACAGAGAGATCACTTCCGCTTATTCCATTACAACTCCTCTGATAATATACTCCATTCAGATGGCTACTGAAAGACTTCCTCTGCTGTGTCTGTGTCTATTCATGGTAGAAAAATTACTGTTTCCTTACTCCCACAGGGAAAAGATTTGAGGCATTAGGAATCTGGCATCCAGGACACTGGATCCTGCCTGACAGGACTGGCAATACTGCTACACTTGTATGCGAGTCTCCAAGCAGTTCACAGTGCCAACCAAAAAAATTGTGATTTTTATCATCTATACTTGCTATGGATCAGGCAGTATCAGAAAAAAACCTTAAAATCAGGGAGGGTTTAAAGACAGGCCAACAGATTCCAAGAAAGATGTCTGTGAAAGACAGAATTCAGCTGTAAGGAAGCATCAGAGCAGCCAGAGACCCTTTGTTCTCTATGCTGAATGTCCATGTCACCCTAAAGTGACAGGAATGACAAAACTTCTGAAATGGGAGAGGATAGGCAAGCTGCACTCCAAGGTGAATGAGAAAGGTTAGGCAACAGGAACTGGAGCAAACCTCTCTAGAATACCAAAGAACTTCATTTTCATGTCTGAAGTACAAAACTAAGTGATCAACCAAGGAGAAAGAACATTACAGAGCAGAATGAGAAATGAAGTTGCACAGAAGGATAAGGCAGATGAAGTATTAAATTACTTTTTCCTTAAAGGAGGACTGTACACATCACGGCATATCAGGCTTCTGGACACCTCCCAGCCCAAGCTCCAAGCCTGACATACAGCGGGGGGATGCTTGGCATTGCTGTTCTAAAGTTCAGGGTACATATAGTAAATTTATTCTATAAAACTTTGGCTTCTTGCTTAGAAGTCAAGCCACTCTTCTTTTTTGTGTTTTTTTCTTTTCTTTTCTACATGACAATGCGGTTTCATTAAATTTCTCCCTTACAACAGGAGGCATGAATAAAAAGGGATTGAGTTCACGGTTTTTGTATTTACTTTTATTCTCAGACTCTCCAAGCAGCTGATACTGGAGCAGGGTAACGAGGGAAGAAAACAGTGTCAAAAATGAGCGCTGTGAGAAGTCCACTCCCACTCAGTGCTTCTGCCTGCAGCTGGCAACATCTCAGGATCGAGATGGGGAGAGCAAAGAAAAGTCTAAGACATTTACAGTTTACAGTGATCCAGGGAAGCATTCAAAATCAGCTCACAAAGCCAATTCACCTCAAAAGTTTGAAAGGCAAAAAGGAAAAATGCATACTCTTATGAAGAGTCAAACACATTCAGCCACTCATAGAAAGATCAACTTGTTTGCTTTCTGCTCTTCTCTCTCTCTATTTAAGCAGTTTTTAAGGTCTTACTTCTTATCTGAGTAAGTGTAATCAGAAACTGTCATCATACACCATCTCTGACAGAAGAAGTCTCAAGTGAGGCTGTGTAATCAATGTTCCTTCCTCCATTAAGAGTTTGGGTATTATACTAATTAATGTTTATCTCACTTTGATTGCATCTCAAGCCTGATTTGCAGGTGTTTCAGCATTTGCATATTGCCCTGTTCTTGTGATGCTGAATGTCTTTGCAGATTGGAGAGTGATCAAGGTTGCCAGGTTATGCCTCAGCAGGATCCAGCATATATCACTCTCCACAGGTCACATTCTCACACAAAACCCATTTCATTTTGATTTTTAATCTCTCATTTCACAAGGCACTCTCACTACTGTGAATTAAGTTTATGCAAAACTGGAAACTTAGGAATGTTTGGTAGGAATTTTGACCTACCATCGCAGCACCCTTCTCCCTCTTCCCTCTGCAGCTTGATCTCGTCTCTAGAAAAGCAGCTTCTCTTTTTCCCTTCATAGAAACAGGTAACAAACAAGTTCCTCTTTAACCTGCCAAGCTTTTTACTTGCCTCGTACTGACAAGCAGCCACCCCAGCCCTTCTAGGCTGTGTCTCACTTGACCAAAGATACATCCCTGTGATCGTGTGCAAGGAGTGACATTTGCAGAGCCTTCCTCTCCACTGGCCAGGCAGTCAGGAAGTTTCCCTTTATTCCTAGCTTTCTCCCATACCTTCCAAATGGTTTTGAATCAGTTTTTTTGACCAAGGTAAGTAGTACTCAGTTACACACGCATAGCAAAAAACAATGATGTGATCATCCCTAAAGGTCTTGCCCTGATGCAAGGCTGAGTGTATCAGGACAGCTGAACTCCCACTCCTTCATTGGGATGGAGGTTTTTCACACCATGACAGCACACAGCATAAACACTGCTCTTAGTCTTGGGTGAATTGATCTCACCAAAACAAGCCATTGTCATCAAGAATAAGAATGCTAAGCGAAACATACCTGCCTCCAGAGCAGAAAATGATTCCTGGTGACAGCAGTTCACACTCTCATCGTTCTCAAAGAAAAGCATTGCTTTTCTATGCATTTAATCAAATATCCTTAGAACTTCATAGCTGTTCACCCAAAAATCTCCAAGCAATTTCCAAGTGTTAATTTAGTCTTGGTTGCTTGTGAAATAAAGAGTGGAATAATTTCATCCCTGGAATGAAGAAAACCTAGGGAATTCACAGTACACTCTCAGCAGATCAGATTTTCAGTTCATAGTTCACTAACTTGAACAATTTTGCACTAATACCCAGGATTTACCACATACCTTTCAGTACCTGCTTAATTTTCCATTCTACTGAGTTTAAGGCCACCTGTGCAAATTTATCTGCCTCTTTCAGTCAGTGTCTCCTCATTGCCAATTCCATCCCACTGTTGCTCTCCAGAATAAACTACAGCCAGCAAGGAATGACACAAAATACTGACCATTCTCTCACCACCACCACCTCTTTCTTGGGATCCAAAATGTAGCCTTTACCCACATTTAAGACACACAAGTTTACAAGTAAAGGTTTTCGAACTGACTTAAAATTTTCTCCGCTTCTAAGTAGCTGATGGCAATCACATGAATCTTTACCTGCAGATCACAAGTTGAACCCTTTAGTCTCCTTTTCAATACCACGTATCTAAAAGCTATAATTTACAAGCTAGTGCCAACTTCATAAAAACTGCTGTACCGCACAACTGGACTTGAATATTCAGGAGAAGGAAAGCCCAACCAAGACAAAGGACTTGCAAACATAAAATGTCTGTTTTAAGACAACTACACTTCATGTCTTCTCAGAACTCTTACTTCCTTTCTGACTTTGATCACATAATAAGGGTCTGCCTCTGTGGTCTTCCCTCACTGTGCTGACCTGTTAAAGATGTAATCAGATACTTGGTAAATGACCAAACTGGCCTTTGAAGCACGATTTGGAGTATCCAGGTCATTCTGGTTTTGCACTCAGATTCTGGTTTCTGCTTATCATGTTTGTTGCAGAGATCCCTGCACTTTTCAACAGCTCACATCTCAGTGAAATTTCTTCTATTTCCTTGCACCCAATGCTTTTGCTCAGCAATGACCCTCTTCAGCATTCTGCGAGGGCGCTACATCTAAATTTTTGCCACAATTAAAACAAGTCCAACTACATAAGGCAGACTTTCCCAGAAACAGTTACCAGGCCTTCACCAGTTACAAAACCTCCTTGCTAACTTAGCTTTTCCTTTTCTCACCCTTGCTTTCAAAGTGAACTTCTCTTAACGGATCCTTCTCTTTCGAAACAGGCCTCTTTCTCTTAAAAGAAAGATTTCTTCACATATTTTTTGCAAATGAAGTTTTTTATTTAATAATATTTGCTCTTCAAAAACAGAGGTTGTTTAGTGCTACTTCTTCATTTTCCTACAATCAATTGCAGTCACACTCAAATCTCAAAACACATCTTCTATGATATGCCCATCAACAACCTAATCAACGTGCGCTTCTTCAACAAATTAGAACAACTCTTTATGACACCTTATCCATCTAAAACCTTTCCTGAGTGATTACAGCACTTTCTTTTCAAACTACCCAGTTACTGGGACAAAACAACAGACAGGACTGCACTGTGGAGACCATGAATTTCCTTGTTTCTTGATACTGAGCCGCTGGACTGTTATACATATGTATATATCTATTGGAATGTTATATAAATGTCACAGATTACCAGAAGGCTATTCCTACTGCACTCACATAGAGCAGAAGTGCAGCAGCTTTCTCTCCTCCTCTAAAAGGAATGTCTTGTTATGCCTCTCAGGCATGTTTTCAGATTCAGTTTTGCTGGTCAATCTAAAACAAGAGTCTTAGAAGTAAATTAAAATGCAAATACATGATTTTATAATGCCCATTAATCCAGAATAAGGATCATATCTTTGGATAAGTTAAGAAGGAAATCGAATTCACCATGCTGTGCCAGGGAGAGTAGGGGATAAAAATTATTAATGGCACAGCATGGTGAATTCCTTCAATAAAATGTTTGTCTGGCAGATTTAGAGGAGGGGACGAAAGTTACTGGAGCCTAGGTTAAAGAATTTGGATGGTAAAGCCTGTTAAAGAGAAACCCCAGGTGGATAATTTAGGTTCTGGAGAATTTAGGTGGAAGAAAAGCAGAAACTCTTTCACTAGCACCTACAAATGGGTCTCCTGTCTCCGAAAGCACCGCTCTGTCTCAGCTGTCAGTTGCATTTACACCTAAACCCTTACAAGCAAAACCCGACAGCACCACAGCAAGTCAGAAAGATGCACCATGGAAAGGGAATTTAATGCGCCAGTCAAGTGTGAAGAACAGACCTTTGGCACTGGTGTTCCTCCCCCAACTCTCCCCTCAGTGTGCACACTCCCATAGGAGTGAGCCTGTAATACACATCTCAAGCCACTTAGTGTTATTTTCCAGACAGTTTTCTCCATGTTGGATCCCTAATGGAAGTCATGCCTGTAAAACAAAATGACTTGTTTGAATCTCTTCCTCCAGGGCTGACCGAGTACTCAGAAGTCATCCAAAGGAACAGAAAATCACTCTAACACATGTGAGTCTCCAGTGTCTGAAGCTGGTTGAGAGGGTAGAACTATCATTTTGTGTAATAAAAGAACAACATGGCAGTTGTGTCAAGAATAGTGGGTGTGGGAGAATCCAACAATATTGCCAAAACTGTGGGCTAATAAGGAAACACTTCTGCTGTGAGGCACACACTGATTTGTTGTTATGATTTGCTTCTCCTTGGCTGTGTTCAGAGAGTAATAGCCACATCCACCTGCAGTCAGGGACTGGGGATAAAGGAATTACTCTCTGGATGGGGAAGTTCGTAAGATTTTTGCCAAACCCCTTTTATTTAACAGAGACTTATCACTAGACAAAATTAGCTCCCAAGACCTTGAAAGCTGCTACTCAATATTGAATTTTCTCCAACAAGGAACAGAGTATAAACAAGAGACTTCACTGTCAGTGTTAAAAAAACCCGCAAACTAAAATAAACCAACAATTCATATGTACTGAAATTACCTTAGTTTCTCCTTACTGTTTGCCTTTCCTATTGCACATGCCATCTGGTTTAAAGCAAACTGTCTCTAATTTCCACAAGATACTTCACTACTTCTGTAAGAGTAGAAAGAATCTTCTCAAGAGCTCCTTAAGGTCTGAAACTGCTGTGTGCCTCCTGCCTGCTTAGCAGGTTTGAGACCAGTTCCAGAAGTAGGAGAACGCCTCTCCTGCAATTTTGCACAGATCGGATCCCAGAAGATCTTAAGCTTAAGGATTTTAGCAGCATCCAGAAATAGCTGTGACCTGGTCTCTTGCAGAACAGTCACACTCCCTTTGCCTCTTTAGGGAGGTGTAGGATGCCTGAGAGTGCCAGCTGCTCCCAACCTTGCAAGCATGCTGATCACATCCTAGTGTCACCTCCTAAAGTCTTCTTCCTACAGTCTAGGAACCTGTCTGAAGCTGCATCTTCACAAGGTGTCAAAGTTAGCTTCCAGAGGATCATGGCAACCGTAACAAATGAATGGTGCCTGACAAAGTGTGTGCTACACTTAAAAGGAAAATAAATCCACAGTACTTGGACATACATCCACAAGAATAACAACTAGCTTGCAAAATGTCTTTCCTGTACTCCATTTCCTCATGCCTGCAGGACATTCCACTCACTTTTTAACTCACTGCTTCTGCTTTATCTTCTTGGCAGCAAATGACTGCTCCTACAGCCTCTCAAGAGAGATATCTGAAATTAAACTAGACCTAGCATGCTCTTTCAGATGATCTCTGGGACAACTTCAAAGTGCCATAAGGCACTTTGTTGTTAAACAAGAGTCATAACACTCTCAAATTAACTAAAAATTGATTCCCTGTGCTACAGTGCGTCTCTTGGTGTAAACTCACCTGCATGGTGAGCCATCACAGTGGACAGCTCTTCCCAGAAAGATGCAACCTTTGCAGCCAGCAGAGGAACAAACACAATGCAGTGTTCAAGCTCCATGTGGCATCCCAGAGCCTCACTGCACAACAAAGTGTACAGTACAGCTTGCAGCAAGACCTTTCTTGGCAAGTTTCCATCCCACAGACCTCCTAAATTAAATACATTTACACTGATGTATTCAGTTCCTCACTTTCTCTGTGATTAATCATAGTACTAAGTTAAACAAGGAGGGCTTTAAAGCACCCAAATATACCTCATGATTAACATTTTGGTGGTATTTTCAATTTCAAAACTACTCACATCTCAGCTCTTCTCCCGTCCTAAAGATCCCTTAAGGCTCTGCTCCCCAGCCAGCTATTCCTTACCTTCCTTATCACAGCCTTACCAGATTTCTTCCTCACCCCAACAGCATTTCCACAGTGCTTTTGTTTTCCAGCTACGGTTTTCAGAAGTGTGGCTCTCAATTAAACTTTTGCTTAATATTACAGCCCTTTTCAAATATGCAATATGAAATTAGTTCAAATCCAGCTGGGGAGGAAACAGGATACACTGGTTTAGCAAAATATTGTTTCAGACAAGCAAAAGATAGTGAATAAAGATTTAAAAAAAATAACAACCAGAAAATCTTCCATAAACTGAAACCAAGAAGTACAAGGATGGGAAATTTTGTACACTGGACAACTTGGGACTGGATCACAGGCAAAGGAAATCAGGACCTTGATAACAACCTTCCGATCCCAAGCATTTGATTTCTTCCTGCTACTGTAACACTCCATGAGATAACTTGCAAAAGCAATTCTGCACACATCTATTACTCAAAAGTGAACACTTTGAATAGCAAACAGACAATATTAGGGACTATTAACATTTTCTGCCAACACAAACTCCCCAGAAACTGAGAAATCCTGAAGGACAAGCCTACCTAACTAGGGGGGCATATCAGGAAACCTAAACCTATCACTTTATTTCAAGTACTTATCACAACAACATTCCTGTAAAATATTCCAAAGCACATGATTCCAACACAAGATCCCATCTTTTCTCATTACCAATACTGGTAATGGGAAAAAAATAGATGAAAGACTACTGTTAATTGAGGGTTTAAACTGGTCATCCTACCTCCTGTGGCCTGTATCAAAAACCCTTCTTAAAAGCCCAGGAGTTAAATTCAAATAGATATTATGTCAGATTGGCTATGTTAGAATATTTATATTTTATGCAGTATTAATATCTCAGTAACTACAGGCAGTGAATCTGATCTTTACTGCAGTTTCCACAAGAGATAAATGACTTGGATTCAGTTAACATACACAAGCTTAAAACTTCCCCTACATCAAAGCATAAACTTGAGAAGGACATGCAGCCCCTTGGTCTTGTCAAGGCACTGATATCAGCACCAAGAGGACAGGACTTCCTCAGAGGAAGGCACTGCTGCACAGCACTGGCTAAGACATCAACCTCTATTGCCCAGCAGCCAAAGCTGAGAGCTTTGATGTTCCCCATGTGGAAACAGTCAAGCGGGTCTCAGCTCCTGAGGGTTAGGGATATGATGGAGAGGGATGCTGAGCGGATGTATCCTGCCTTCTCTAAGTGATTCCTGATTGCAGTCCAGGCCTGTGCTCCAAGGCTAGGCCCAGTGGCGATGCTCTGGGTCTCAGCCATAGTTTACCTGTGGTTTTGCACCCGCACATCCCTTGATTGTCTATGAACTAATGAACTCTGCAGTGTCTCATTCACCAAGTACCTTGCCACAGTTAATAGCAAGAAAGTTTCTTTGAGAATGATTGGAAAGAAGAGAGGTTGGCAGAGACTTGTCTCATGGGTTATTTCCCAGATTGCCCGAAAAGGGGGGAAGAGGAGGAAAGCTCCCTGTATTTTCTTCTAATTCCCTAAATGGAAAGGTATCTTTCTTGTGTCATCTCGACATGTTAATTTTAAGACTTCATACTCAATTGTCATGTCAGCAACAACTCTGTGCAGAAACTTCAATTTAGCTAAAATGGAAACAAAGATCTGGTGGTGGAAATACTCCTTTTTTCATAGAGAGTAAGAGACACTTTCACTCCACCTTCAACAAAGTACAGATTGGCTTGCCAATCTCAAAAGCACTGTACCAATCCACTGGCTCCCACAAAACAACCTCAGAAAATCTGCATCTCTGTAGTGCTGAAGTAATGAGTTGGACACACTCAGCCAAGTCTCCCACAGCGAACAAGTTTCCTCTCCATCAACACTGCAAGCTGCTCTTTTCGCAGATCAAAACAGTCAGCTTCCCTAGACAAGGTAGCTCCTTCCTGGAAATGGAAGGCAGAGCTGCCTTATCTCAGCAAAGAGAAGATAAAAGGTCAGTTTTCACTAAGTGGCAAGGTTCTCACCTTGAAAGCTTTGCTCCTTGATTGACATGGAACAACCAAGGTCGTGGAACTTCTAATCAGATGCCTGCATAATTACTAAATTGCTCTTAATTATATCAGAGAGCCAAGACCTCAGTGGAAAGGCAAAGCAAACAAAGGAGCCAATGAAGCTTCCTCTGTTGCTGGAGAAAATTGGTAATTAAAAGTCATGAGTGCACCAAAGAGCGAGGGAACAGCATCACAGTCACTGCTCAGTACTCAGTAGTGACTTGCATACAAAGCAGCAGGCTTGTCTCCCTAGGGAAACTGCAGGGTACTGTGTTAGACAGCAGTGAGGACAGGAAAAACAGGGAAAAATAGAGACAAAGAAAGAGCAACTCCTGTATTATCAAGAGCTTCATTTACCCCACAGAGTGAGACAGCACTGCCAATCAGGCCCAAATTTGAGAAGTGCTTTCCACGTGTTTATGGCAGCTCTACAATGCCTTCTCCCAGCCTTAGATCATGAAGTGTTCCCCTACTTTGAAGAGCACAAATGAAGTAGACCTTGTGTTCAACCTAATCCAGCCCCCATGCAGCCCTTGCGCAAACAAAGACTATTCCAGTGGAAAACCTTTATTTCCCTCAACCTGAGCTCAGCTGTAGAGACTGCTCTTTCTCCAGAGGCTACCCTTCGAAGTATCACCAAGTATCACAGAACTTCACTCTGCCCTTAGAAGAACCTTCCAAAACTCAAAGACAGAATGTCATGACCCTGCTCACACCATAATAAACTAGATAGTCATGGGACCTGCTGAAATCAAAGCATGTGCTTTTTCTAATTAGACTGTGAGAAGATAAATGCTGATCTGCTTCCTTACCAATGACACCACACACCATCTCAGAGAGGTGAGATGTGAAAGATGGCTCTGGACAGAAAAAGGCACCATGTTATCTACCATCATTTGCAAGCAAATACAAGAATCTCCCTGATCTGCTATATACAGTCTTACAGATCCAATCCTAAAGATGATCATAGGCAAGAGGTGCCAATTCTGGACCAAATCCTTGAAGAGATGGACTTTGGTGGATTATGATACCATGGCAAGAAATCCAGTCTCACTCAGGGCACACAGCCCTTCCAGCACACAAAACAGGAAGTGTGAAACCAAAAACCCAAAGAGAACAGTTTGTACATCGCAGAGATCAGAACAGAGACATTTTCTACTTCACTGCTTCAAGTACAATGACTCAAAAGGACATATCTTCATGATACTCTAAATAACAAAACCTCCCCTTTCATATATGAGCAAGAAGGAATAAAGGATAAGTGCGGCAAAAGCAGTAATGCAATTTGTGGAAGCCTGCCATTGAATAAAAAAATTAATAACCAACAATCTCTGGCTAACTGCAGCCATTTCATTATACTTAACTTTGACAGACTCAAATCTAATAAACTCATATTGAAGTGCATCTGGTTCTTTTTCATCACTTTTCTGAACTTCCATTGCTTACCAACGCAGTGCCCTTTCACTGCTGCAACCTAATCATAGCACTCCATTTTGTAATGCTGAATGTTAAGCACCCAGCCCCCAGGAGAGCACTTTACCTGTTGAAGATATCACCTGACACCTTTTGCAGATACTGAAGTGCATCTGCCACCTGCTGCACAGCCTCCTCCCTGCGTAGATCCGGCTGGATCAGGGGCACTGAGTATGTCTGCCCTTCCAAAAAGTGCTTCTGGGCTACTGTGGCCATGGTACCTAAGGGAAAGAATAAATAGGTCATTACAGTAAACGCACTGCCATTTTATCACAGCAGTTATTCAGGAACTTCTACTTTGTGCTCCACAAACTGTTTTAGGAAAGCATTTGCAACAGAATTGGTGAGCTGAGGAGAAAGGCACAACTAATAAGGCTGACATATTGGACTTTTAATATATTCAAGGCAGCTATAGTGAGGTGGGAATCTCTTGTTTATCTGAATGTTCTTGGAAACTGTAATTTTATTTTAGCATGCTACTTAACAAATCTCTGCTCAGATTGTGCTGAAAACAAAGACCGGAGTTAGAAGCAAAGTCAGTTCAGAGTGGCAACAAGACTCATCAGAAATCACCCTGTCTACTCCTCTCTTTCCTCATATTCCTCGTGGATATATTTCAGGTCATCCAACTCTATTAGCATCTTACACTTCTGCTCCAAGAAACACACCATCAGGCCCTTCCAGGAACAGAAGCCATGAAATTACAAGGCAGGCATGGGCACACACCCCCTTGCTCCAAGTAGGTTAATGAGAGTTCTTCCATTCTGAGATTCCCAGGAGCTGCTTGTTGCTTCTGGTGACTGGATTTTTCCTTAGTAACCATCTGGAAATAAGTCTCCCTATTTTAGAATCCTTTCACACCTCAAGCCTGACCAGTCACCGAAATGTTTCGGTTGTGTGCCACACACCAGAGCCGTACGCACACCAGAGCCGTACGCACACTTTTGGAAGCAGCTGGGCCAGTACCACCGCTCTATAGCTCAGGCAGGAGAAGGTCACCCATCATCCATGTTTCCGTTCTGAGCCTTGCTCACCTCTCCCTAAGCAATTCCCAGAAAGTTTGTCTCCCATGTCTTTACTCACAAAAATAACAAAAAAGTTCCTGGGACTTGGAAGAACATAAAGAGAAAAAGAAATCCATTTCTCTGAGCACATTAGAAATTGCAAAGTCACAAATACATTACTGTTAGGACACTCTGAAGAATGAACAGAGTAGAGTATCCATACAGTTTTCTAACCCAAATTCTACTGCTAGGTCTACACAACTCCCTTCAAACTTATTTTGTCCATGCCTCTTCTCTTTCAGGCTGTAAAACCCACAAAGTTTACAGGTGCTCCTTACAGGGTTTCATCACACAGAGCTGCGTACATCTGTATAAGAAAATATTCATTAAGTTGAGGAGAAGCAAAACAAAGGAGGATGAAAAACCAAGGTAATCAGAAACAGACAGGGATATCTCAGGATGCATCACATTCCCTCTGTGGTACTTGAAAGTCTGCAAGAGCTGAATCAGAGAGCAGTGCTGTGTGCAACCTGTATTCCTGGCTCTATAGCCGTGCAGGCTGAGAATAATGTAAAAATACAGCCCACTCTGGACAAATTCACAAATCAGAAGAACAGAGATAGTCACAACATAAAAAAACAGTTTAATGTGTGAAAATTAGAGGGGTCTTCACACATTCTTTCAATTCCCTATCTTCACAAAACAAAGAGATTAACAGATTAGACTTGCCTGCAGTCATTTCAGTATATTTAAGAAACACCGTCCACCCTCTCCAAATTTTTCCTTCAAGATGATACCACAATAGCGTAGGAAAAGCTTTCTGTAAATGTGATGTGGCTGTTATTAAGAGAGTATTCTTTTGGGATGTGGGGTTTGCTGAATTGTTTTGAGGTTTTTTGGTGGAGGTGGTTAGTAATGAATCACATAAGATGTAAGGGCATGTAGAAGCCTTTCCACAGTTAATAAATTTGCAAGATCAAGCTCAGCCATTAGAAATCTGGCTCTGCTGCCAGTCTAGGAAGCCTAGGCCTGTTGTGTTTCATTTCATGCATCACTGGCAGCAGACTCTGTATCTGCACTCTTTAGCGGCAATGTATGCACACTGATTAGTCTTCTTGACTGGGCCTGCTCTGCAGACAGGAAATTATTATTTAGAGCTGTAAAACATACAAGTTAATTTGAGAGGAGTACAGCTAATATTGAGACAGCAGTTTTTGATCTGCTGACCACAATCAAGCTTCAACACTTTTCCTTTCAAATCTACTGTCACCACGGAATTGACTGTCACCACAAAATAAAACAACCAGATAACACAGCAAGGATGTGGTTATGAGTTACTCTGGCCCCAGCAACAAAAGAAGTTTAGAATGCTCCCTGCCACTGGTCAAATCAGTGCTGCTGATGTTTGGGACGCTATTTTTAACTCAAATCAGTTCAATGACCCAATTTACCACAGCCAGATAAACAGCTGTAATTGTCCAGTCATGAAGCATAGTGGAAAGCAGGGGCAAAAAGGAAACTTCCGAAACTTGTTTCATTATCAAAACCATTCCTGTGTAAAGGTAATCCCGAGAAAGCCAAGATTTTCACCTCTTGAGGCCAGATGAGATTATAAAGCCCCAACATGATCTTTCAGACTCACCAATCCTAATTCTCCTAGTGTCCTTTCTAAAACCAAGCTCAGCTCAGCTGCTGACTGACAGATGCTCCCACTCGGGAGCAGTGCTCCTCTAGCTACTCCCAAACCATTTCTTTCCCTGCAGTCAGAAGCTATAGACTCATTCAGGTCCCACTGCTCCCTTGCAAAGAGAGGAGCACACAGGACTGGGCAAAGCAGAAAAATCCCTGGGTGCTCCTGCTCACAATGTCACAGTTTGTCTGTCAGTAAATGTCACCTTCACAGGTTCTCAGTAAAGACTCTCAAACGAGCTTCAGATTCTCACTTTTCCTAAAAAAACACAGCAGAGAAATATGACAGACTCTGGAAATTACTGCCAGAAACAGATACAAGAGACAATTCTTTCTGTGCAAGAGAACAAGCTGGAGGTCTATAGCAAGGAGAATGGAAAACAGCATCAACTAAATTACTAAACTTGGGCAAAACCCCATGCTACAGCTGCTATTTGTTATCTCTTAGGACCAAACTAATTGGTGAAATAAGCCAGTTTTACAAAAAATTTGAGTAAGGGCCTCACCACATGGTTAGAACAAAAGGAGAATTGCTTCACGCAACAAGGAGAGACTGCAGGAATAAGGAATATTTTCAAAGAGAAAATTCAAAATATTCCCAGCAGAAGCCAAGAAGGAAAGCAAAGACTGAACATCACTCAGTAAGACTGGCTCTTTCTTTATCTCAAACTCCAGTGCTCTGAGAAGGAAGCAGCACATTTTCTTACCATGCTCCACTATCAGAATTAGTACATAAAAAAAACCAAAAAAAAAACCAGTGAGTGCTGCATATTAAAATACATCAACTCTTCTACCCTATCATGAATGCCAAGCCTTCATGTAACGTTAACAGCAAAGGTACAAATAAACTGCTTATATCTTACATATAGAAGAGACTTCTAGCAAAGCAACAGACTGGTTCCAGTATCACTCCAAAATCTTACAGAGGGAGCTGGCATGTTCCTGCAGGAAGTACAATATGCTGGAATTGTGACAGCTGACATGAAATACTCTGATGCTACAGTGTGAAATGGACACACGTGCCCAAAGAAAGGATGAGTCACAAAAAAAGATGTGAGATCACCCAAGAGATTTAATCGTTAGTGGTGTGACCACCAATGGATCACACAAAGCAGAAGAAATAGCAACACAGAACGTATTTTTGTGATCTAAGACCCTCTGGAAAAGAGCTGCAGCATCTGGGGGCTCCAGTCATTTTTTTAACAATTATTTTTTCTATGTCAACTTTCATGATGAAGACAAATATGCTCTGGTGTTATATAATAACCTCATTTACCTTATTAAAGTGAAAACAAAGAGAAAAAGGTTGTCTTCTCACTGCACCACCTGCTTCCAAGTGCTATGTTCTGATTTGGAAGTTCCGACTAGAGAGAGCTACTGACTGCTCAGATTTGCACTTCTGCCTTAAGTTGTCTGTGGCTTTCACCCCAGGCCAGCTGGTCCAAAGCTTCTCACGGCTGGTGCCTATTCCTCCGCACTCAAAGCTGTTCTCTCCCTCTCAGTTCGAACACTCACACGGGCAAAAGCTGGAGGGGGAAACACAATCCATCTCCAGCTTCCTGAAAGACGTAACCCAGGACAGACACAAGCTGAACACTCCAGGGTTTTCAGGCATTTGGAACCAACAGCTGGGCTTACTGTTCACTTGCTACAGCCAAGTCTAATACTCTGAGGGACACGTGGAGCTCTGCCCCTGGAAAAGGAAGTTTACAATTCACTGCTCTGGATAAGGAGAGAAACACTGCACCAACTTTGCTCACCTCTCTCCATAAGGGTAAAACTTACGTTAAGGCAAGCCTAAAAAAATGTGCTACAGACCAAAGTTTGTAAAAGAAGCAACACTTCCCTAAGTTCTTTAGAAAATAGTGCTCTATGGAGGATTGACCACTGGGATGATTATCGAAAAATAAAACAACCCCATAACTTTAATATATGTTAGATTTTCAAAGGAATATAAACAAAGGCAATACTAAAAAATAGCTCGGCTGCCCTTAACACAGGCAAAATGTAAAGCTATATACAAGCACTTGTACCAGACATGTACTTTGAGGTGAAAATAAAGGGAGAATAAGGCAAGCCATCAGCAATACCTGCTTCCTTAACATGTTTCAAGAAACTAAAAAGAGTAGGCTCAGGGGACAAGAGGGATTAAAGAATTTGGAAAAGATCAGTGTGTATACTTCAAACTGCAACGGCTGCTTCGGCAATTACTGCGCTGCTGCTTCTGGAAAGGCAGCAAGAACTAGAGGCCTTTAAATCCCACAGGCAGTAACAGCTCCAAAAGGAAGTGAAAGGCTATCTCTAACCCTATGTCTCTCTTTAGTAGGATCCTAACAAAAGGTCAGTACCTTGTAGCCACCTGTGAGGACACAGGGATCAGCAACATGCAATAAAACACACGGCTGCATATCCCTCACCACACCCCACTACCCCACCACCACCAGTTTCCAAAGTGGGAACAGACCAAGCCAGAAATGAACCACAGGTTAAGATCAAACACACTCAAAAGATGGAGCAGACAGGCTCTGGGCATAGCTTATCAAAACGTGCTGTCTCCTCTGACAGAGGAAAGTCACATCCACAACTTGGTTAACCATTAGAAGTCACCCCAAATTCCTCCCTGAGAGTAATTTCTTACATGTAATACTTTCTGCCATGTTTACCTGGACAAACATTTTCCCATGGTCAAATCTGCTAGCATGCTCAAGTCATACCTTGATCTGGAGGCTTACCTAGAGGCTATCCCAACAAAATATCAGCATTAAATCCTCAAAGGAAAAAATAAGAACAATATAAAAAGTTAATTATAACACCTTGCCCTCCACAATTAAAGCACACTCCTGTGAGTTTACAAGCTGCAAAACCAGAAAGCTGTACTTTAAAAAGAGACTTGAAAAGCAAAACATGTCATTGCATATGCTCTTCCTGTTCAGGGGCACAAAAAGGCAGTGTATGCACACACACTCACACAGAAGTAGACACTGAAACAAAAGCTAGAAATTGCTCAAATGTAGCATAGGAGCCTCCGTACAAGTCCTATTATTATGCAGCATACAATCATTCTGCCCTGTGTTGACATTCATGGGAGGGGATGAAATTTAGTCCTTCAGCAGAGCACACAAGAGGTAACTATCCTGGATAAGAGAGCAGGATGCATTTCCAGCAGTGAGATGAGGAGTTCACCACAGTCCCTACGCTAATCCAACTTTGGTAAGTTAAGAGGATGAAAAGTCTATTTATATTTTTTAATTAACCATCTTCTACAGTGTTATTAAGCAGCAATCAAAGATGCAGATGCTACTGATTTGACTGGTAAGAAAGTACACTGTGCTGAATATTAAGGAACTCTGCCCCTATAAATAGGTCTAATCACCATCTGAAGGCTGGAAGGCAGTGATGAAAGAAAGCATTAATAAGACCCTAATTAGGCTCCATAGCAGGCTGTACTCCACCAGGGTGCTCATGTTACTAGATGTTTCTTATAGCAGCACCCTCAAACTCCATTGTAGATGTTACTGCTTTGGTCTCAAGACCTCTGGTAACTATTTTAGGCAAGAGTAGGGTTTCTCAGTCTTCGGAGTGCTTGGCATCAGCTGGGATTTTGCCTCCCAGTGCTACTTCCAGAACAAAACAACTCTCCATTCCAGCTGTCCCACCCTGCCCACTGTCAACAGAGTGAATTAAACTGAGGAGCTGTGGAGTTCCTCAGACACGGAAACTGGCAAAGGCAGGAAAGTGAAAAGCTTGAGAAACCATCATTCTCCCTTCCTCTTAGGAACAGGAGCACACCACAGCCCAATCTACATCACAAGGTTACTTTAGCCACAGCTGTGAAAGCCGTTTCTGCTCCTCTCCTCCAGCTTTAGAGGATACTTACTCAACCTCAATCTTTCAGTCTATCCTTACAGTATAGCATTACCTCAGAAGAACACCAGCAGTGAAAAGTCTGCATAGAAAATGAATCCAACAGGACATCTCCTGCTTCCACAACTGCTCATTGAAAAGGGACTACCTGAACAGCCAAACCCTTTTCAAAAGGAGTCAGCCTCACATCACACCATGGCCCTTCAGAAGCAGAAGAGCACTGAGGAGCCTGACAGTCAGCAGAACTACCTGAAGAAAAGCACTGGCCTGTCAAAAATCTGCTTTGGAAAGTGTGAGCCCAGTATTTAAGGCACCTCCTTCTGAAGAAGCCAGAGGCTGTTAAAAAAACCTTTGGCTCCGATACTTTGCTTTGAAAGAAATACTAGCTGTGGCAGCGACTACAGGTGAAATCTGGAGACTCCCCCTTACCCTAAAAACTACTCAGAACCACTTAGATGTGTTGGTTTGTCACATACTGACATATTCCACTTAGGCTTAAGAGAAAGAATCAAAACTTGAGATCTCAGAGTCCTGCTTTACAATAGCATGTGGCAAGTCCTTGGCAAAATACCTGACATTTAAAGATGGATTACATACAACAAATTCTTTTGATTCTCCAGAAGGGAGAATGCTGTTACATTTTTTTTAAAGAGAATCTGAAAAGTAGAGACTTAAACAAATTTGGAGGTGCACTTTAATCCTGCCAACTTCATAAGCTAAGCCACTACTCCCTGTAAGCCACTACTGTCTTCAGGACAATCTTTCCCCTCAACACAGAGCTCTATTTGGTGAAACACAGCAACCTCCCTCACTGCATCACCTTGCTGAGAAAGCCCTGTCCTCTAAGCACAGGCTGAAATTGTTTTCCTCCAGCTGGATACATAAAGATCATTTTGACAGACAGACGTTGATTTCTAAAGTTAATCAGATAAACCCCTCTGCAACTGCCACCTTTGGCTCATCAGTAAAGGAGACAATCAGATGCTGTAATGAACAACTGATCTGATTCCAGGGCAGCATATATAACTGACCACAAATGCTCTGCTAATTGCCTGACTTTATTATAAAGGAAGCCTAAACAAATAGCTTACTATTTCAAATACACCTACTATACAGACATCATAACTGAAGTTAAGAATCCCATCCCAAACATCCAGGCACAGCTCTTTCTTTGATTTCCTAAATGAGGGCACTTTGGTTTTGTATGCCTCAAGTACACAGAAGCCACTGGTTATGCAAAGTCCTCCAGAGAGCCATTTCTCTGCAGTAAGTTCACTTAAACAATGGAATTCCAAAACCACGCTGACCAGAATGATGCTCTAGGGCTTCCTGCAGAATGTCTGGAGCTTCTCATTCTCACTATCAGACTACAGCAATACTTACTTCCAGAAACACACCATGAGGAAAGGAAAGGAAGAAAACAAAGAAAATCCAGCTAGTGTTCCTCTCTAATTTTCTGATGCAAAATCAGCTCCACCCTCCTGCAGAGGGACCTTAGCTGCAGACCTAACCCCTGCCACATCTCATTGCCACAAACCATAACTCGCAATGTCCTGTTTTTTACCTCCACATTCTGTACCCTCTGCTCAAAGTTCTGGAGTTTTACAGCCCCCAGGCTCCACATGCCGCATGACAACAAAGCCTCAGACATTCAGTTGAGGAAACAACCCAATTGAACCAGCAACCAGATCAGTTCCTGCCTGTTTTATATATTCAAAAGCAAAGGCAATGCTTGCATTTCTAGAAGATGACAGGAGAGGAACTCACTAAATAAGGAATGTCTTCAAGTCTGTTCACATTTGCTAGAAAATATCCCTACAGAGTGGCCTGATTGACAGGAGCTGATGAAAAGCTAGGTCAAATAAATGACACCTGGACGGACTATTTTCTGGGAAAGGTTATCTTGTGATGGAATCCAAGCAGAGCTGATTAGCTGCAGAAATTGCTTTTCTGAGTGATAAAAATTATTCCCTTCAATCTCTTATACCACAGCCATGGGAAACATAACAATCTCAGACATAATCCTCTTCTTCCTCTGCACATTACCTTTAATCTAAAAAAAATGTTATTAAAAAAAAAATCTGCCTTGCTTTCAGGATTACTTCAATACTGTTTTCCCCAGACCTCAATTTCTGCCCTTCCCTTTCACTCTCCAAGCTGAGCTTGGCATGACCACAGTCACCTGGTATTACACAGATGCCAGATTGCAGACTAGTTCCCAGGGATTATCTTCTTTAAGTTTCCCGGCCCATGAACTCCTGAGCTGAGAGAAGAAAACAGCACTTTGTATCTGAAGGAATGAAGATTTAAAACTCAGTTTAAATATCTGGAGTGATAGAAGAAGGACAGATGCTAAGAATAGCCTGTGCTGCTCTGGGAGTGCGTCAGGCACTCTGCCTCAGGGCTGCTGAGGTGTGGCTGTTTCTCCCCCATTCAAAGCATCCCAGGAATACAGAGATATATCAGGCAGCCTCTACATCCCAGCTTTACTTCTCGGACAAGACAAACATAACGAAATATCAGGAGAACTTATCGGCCAACCTTCCTAAAATAAAGTCTAAGCAAGAGACAGCTGACTGGTGCACTTCTGATTCCCAGAAAACTGTCATGCAGAAAAGCCACTACAAGGACATGCCAAAGTCACTTCCAGGCCTTGCCTCTGGCAAGAGCAGCACTCTCCGCTTCCTTTCACTGCTCCAGGAAGGCTCTGTACTTCAGGGAAGTGCCAAGGAACAGGGGCAGTTCTACCTTCTGCCTCATCTACTCGATAGGTCAGCCTCAGCCCAGTCTGCAAATCATGGCCAGCAACACCAGCCACGCAACCTCCATGAAATAAAGAGGTCATTCCAGGCAAACTCCCAGCTGATATTTGCCTCTACCACATGAAATGCTACAACCACAGTCAGCACTGTCCCATGTGCCTTGTTGGAAGCTCCATTGTGACTTGCACAGAGTCAAGAATTAGCCTCCTCTGCACAGGGATAAAGAGCCTCCTCTTTGGAAAGAGATCTTTGGGGAAATCCAGGTGCTATTCAACCATTCAATATCTGAACCACATTTAATAACCAAAAAAGAATTTTTAAAAAAAGGAAAGAAAAAAAAAAAGAACAAACAAACAAACAAAACCCCACCAAAACACAAAAACCCCACAAACAAAACCCCAAAACCAAAAAGGAGGGGGGAAACCTTGTCACAGGATTTTCTGTTGATTACTAAAATAAATACTGTCAATGACCATCACTGCTGGATGTGAATTCACAATGTTCCCTATATCCATCAGCATCCTTTCTTCATGTAAAACCCTATGTCTAGTAGTCCTAGACATAGGTGGTCTTCTTACTGCTGGCTAACTCATTCTTTATTTCAAACATAGAAAAAAGTTATTTCAATAATTGCAATTATCATATCAGCATTTGGGTTCACTTGCAAACACTGACAATATGGTTTTATTTGACAAATCATTACAACCACCGGCCTGGGAGTGTACTTGGAATAGTACAAAACATCCAAACCCCATCACAAGCCATTAGCCGACTTTCTGAGGAAAAATCACATAACGCACAACACAGAGTCTCGCGTCTCTCTCAGACACCTCCTTCTCTTTTTTTGTTCCTCTGTTCAGGGTGCAGCACTTCCCGTCTGTCCCTACAGAGTACCTGATTGACACTGAAAAGAGGCATTGCCCTTGCCATTCCCCAAAACACTGTGTAGAGCTCAGGAATCCTGTACGTCACGGCCAACTTGAGAGGATGCCATGCTCCATGACTGCCTGGCAGATCTCCCAATTCACGTCATGGCTCAGCACCGAAGCACCACATTGTTATCACAGAATGGCTCAGGCTGGAAGGGACCTCAGTGGGTCATCTGATCCAACCCCTTGCTCAAGCAGAGTCCTCCTAAAGCACCCAGCACAGGACTGCAACCAAATGGTCCTTGACTATCTCCAGTGAGAGAGACTCCACAACCTGTCTCTGGAAAATCTTTTTTTGAGGCTGAACCCACCCAGCTCCCTCAGCCTTCCCTCACAAGAGAGATGCTCCAGTCCCTTAATCAACTTTGTCGCTCTCTGCCGGAGCTCCCCGAATCACATGCCCTGAGGAGTCCAGAAATGGACACAGCACTCCAGGTGTGGCCTCACCAACACGGGGAAGAGGGGCAGGATCACATCCCTCGACCTGCAGTCAATGCTTTTCGTAACGCACCCAGGATAAGAAGAGCAACGAACCATTTTCCAACTCTGCTGTCCCTCCCTAACAGGCGCTGCCCAACAGCTGGCAGGCTTCCCGACGGGCAGCGCCTCTTGCCCCCGGACGTGACAGGCCGCAGTCCCAGCACAGCCCTCCACGGAGACTTCGCTCGGGTCCGGCAGGAGGGTACCCACCGGAGCCACGGCTGCTCCCCGGGGCGGCTCCCGGAGCTGTTCCCCCGCACCGCCGGCCGCGCCCGGTTCGCCGCGGCCCTCCCGGGGCTCTGAGGGGCCCGGGCT